>VXBT01000184.1:617211-774051 GCA_013400235.1 Oriolus oriolus | reverse complement strand
TTTTTTAATAAAAGCAGAGAACTTAATCCATAAATCTGACACTAGTCTTTCTCTCAAGCTTCACTGTACACTCAGTTGGACCTGGGTTCCCTCCATCATTCCAAGTAATTTCAACAATGGTGGGAAGCCTTACTTCACACCCTCTTAGAAGAATAGCCTTTGTATATGGGTCAGGTATAGCTCCTCGTGTCCCTTGTGAGATGGCTTACCTTCATCTAACTTCCAACTTCTCTCACTAGCAGGGAAAGTAGTCTGGCCACTTTTCCATAGGGTAGGGCTTTATTCTACCCTACAGTTGTCATTTACAAAAAATTGATTACTCTGTCTCATAGCTACTTACACACTTTAAAATACTACCCACAACAGTAAAGCAGCAACAATGAAAGAACTCCAATCAACTATAGTTTTAAGTATATATATAACTTATTATTCAACCAAAGCATTCTACCTGACGACTTATAAATATCTACTCTTAGTTGCTGAAGTCCCCACAGTATTCTCTAGTGGTGGACAAATTAGCAACGTCTTACTTTTCATACTGTTTGTCAGTTTTGGCTTATATTACTATGAATTCCAAAGAGCTTCTCTATTCCCAGGAAATATATTGAAAACTGAATCTTAACCAAGATAAAAGCTATAGCAGCATTCACTTAAAAAGTAAACTATTCCCAGATATTTACCAGACAAATAGTCTTTGAGTCTACATTCATAATACTTTTAGAATACAGATGGACATGCAGAAGATGCCAGACTGACATTTCCACAAGCAAAAACTGTATTCCAGTACATAGTCTTAATACTGCTAAAATTGATTCAACCAATGCCTCAAATATTTGCAGATTAACATTCTTAATCTGTCCACACTGGATACTTTTGGCATGCAGAGTTATGTATGCTTTCCCACACTGCATCACCAGTATCTGACTATGTTAATTCAATGCATGGTCTCAAAAAATATGGAAGACAATTTAATATTCCAGAGAAACTAAACAGATCTTTTATGAGGTATGTATTTCTGTGGCACAACATATTGAGCTGGGAGGCGAAGTACTGTGAAAGTACCAGACCTTTCATTCTGGACAGGTAAAACGGGCAGACCCCATTTTGGTAAGATCTCACATGGAAGTCACAAGAGGGAAAACAGTGAAGAATAAATCACAGGCTTGATGTAGGAATAGCAGAATAGCTGTGTGTTGGTGTTCAGTATGGTACAACTCACACTAAATTTGCAGAGGTTGATTTTTCAGGCACTACAGGCCAACTTCTTCAAAGCACTTCAATCTGCACACAATTTTCAACACCACACTAGATGGAACCATCAGACAAAAGTCAGACATGTTCATATGCTGCCATTTGGTTTATGGAGGTAACAGCTACTACAAGAACACCTTTTTATACTGGAAGGTATTTTTAAGCCTTTTGAAATTGTTGACACACAATAAGGGAAATGAAAATGTATTATTTCATTCAGAAGCACATGATTCTGTGACAACCCATTTCTATTTATACTGATACATCAAAACCAGTATAAACTTTTAGACCTACTGAAGTGTCATTTTGATCTGCCTTTCTACGTGATGTATCAAAGTACTTACTTAAATCTTGCTGACTAAGTTTATGTCAAATAAAGTCCTGAAGGATCTAGAATCTGAACAGAGGAAGTTCAGACTTTGGCCTTGATTATGCAAGAAAATCATACTACTCATTTTTCTAAAAGATTTCTTAAAATTGTGAAAGCCCTCTGCTAGTAACCCTCATAATATCAAGATCTGTGATCTGTTTTGACACTTTGGACACAGCTTCATCAGAAACAATAATTGTCCTGGCAGACAGGGTATCTGCATTAAAAAAAAAAAAAAAAACAAAAAGACATTTTTGACAAATACTGAAGCTAATAGAAAAAACAACAGGTACCACATGTAGGGTACATTTTTTCACTTCACACTTGATAAAATATATTTGGTTCTTTGGAGGTTGCAGTAGAAAACAGTTTTCTGAAAACTTCAGGGTTTGTTTGCTTTCAATCTAGAATAAGTGTGAGGGGAGTTAAGAGCCTGAAAATCCAAGTCTGACAAGCTTGCAAGGTTTATGTTTCCAAAGACAGCTTTAACTTCTTCCTCTTCATACTGTCATGCAATAATCCCTGAACAATGATATTATTGAGGTTAAAAGGGCAAAAATCCAAGACCGATACCTTCTGTGACTCAGTAAAAGGCACACGCCGGCAATCTTAAACAGATGAGCAACAAAGATTATTGAACTACCTAGAGCATAACAAAAAGTGCTTAATTATTTACAACAGCTTAAAAGAGAAAGAGCTTGAGTTCCTGTCAGAGCCCTGAGACTGGAATCGTCGTTACAGGAATGTTATTGCAAAGATCATGCAGCATAAACTCTACCACACGAATCCATGCAGCACAATGGATTCTTAACCCATTTCTTTTTGAAAGTGTGCTTAGTTTGGTGTATGCTACTCTTGCCTAAATCAACACCATAGGGGTCCAAATATTTTCTGAACTTAATGGAAAAAGTTGGAAGCAAACCACCATTATTCCAGTTAAAAAGAACTGGAAGACTTGATCTTCTTTTCTAGTCTTGAAATAGTCTAAAATTGCCTCTGCAATTGCTTCTTCAATAAGGAAATTGCCTTAATATTCAGAATAAAAGAATAAAAATAAAAATAATTTTTTAAAAATTAAAAAAGAAAAAAAGGTGGGATAATCGCTCCCCCTAAAGATACACAAGAATTTTGAGCTCACTGTGTGGGTAAAGGGGCAGAGTGAGCTCCACATGAAGACAAAGGGCTGGGCAGCATACAATCCCCTGTTTTCCATGCAGTTCTCTCAGCATTCTCAGCCCACATCCATCCCATTTCCAAAGGCCACGCTGAGATCCAGGTTAGTAGGTTAAAGCCCTGTGTTTAGTCAGGCTTCAGAAAACCAATAACCTTTTCAAGTACAAAAGAACAAGGATTGGGTCACTGACTGACATTTTCACAAAGGATTTTCCCCCAGCCAAAATGAGAAGTGATGCCTTATTTTTCTTTTTTAATGGCAGCTGTCAGCAGAATATCATGAGTTACTGAGTTTAATCAAAAACCTTTCACAGCGGACACAATGAAAAATTTATATGAGGTTAAAAGTTCCTCATCATGAGATCTTGAAGCTACTTGTGCTAAGCCAAACAGGCATAGCTGTATTTTAAATAATTAGGATTTTTGAGGCTAAAAGCAAGACGTCTTGAAATTGTGTAGATTTATGTCAAGCTGTGATTTCCATAAGTGACAGCAGGAGAGTCCCACCATTATACAGCAATAGAAGATAATGGTCTTTTTTCCCCCTTTATTTAAAAAAATCCCTATGACTTTTCTGGAAGAAAAAAGTTTATATTTGATATGATAAGAATCATGTTAGACAGGGTAAGAACCATGTTAGACAACCACAGCACAGTGATGTTTTCAGCGACAAAGCAGGCATCAGTCTTGAAGCTGTCCATGGAACTGGTTGATTAAAAAAGTCATTCTGGAGATATAAGAATTCCAGTGACACTTTTTAATAAAAATTGCTAAACTGCCAGAACATAAAGTTTGATCATCAAGACCAACCTGCCACTGTTGCAAGTAAACCTGCAAAGCAATTCAATCCTACACACCCCTAGGTGATGCAGACCAAAAAATACTTCCCAGGGCTCTAGGCAAATTAAGGCTTATTGTAAAACACTGGCTATCACTGATGAGACTGCAAAATTAAGGGAGCAAGGAATATAAGGGTATATAAAGCAACTCAGGTCTCTAACTTTTGACTTATTTACTAAAAAACCAAAACTTTACATAGTGATATAATAACTGATATGAAAAGGAATAAAAAGCTGGTCAAGCAAAGCTAGAGGTGCTTTGCAAAGATTTTAGAAACTGGTGATGAAGTTCACGTTCCACTGAGTTCTGCCCCTGAACTTGTGCCACTATGTCCCATGCCTGGTAAGAGACCAACCCGGATAACTATTTTGACATGAGTGTTCTGAGTTGGCTCAACTAAAGCTATTTTACTTGAACACAGTCAAGCTCCCAGTCATGAGCTGCTGTGTGGAACCCAAGTTGCAATCCTTTATTTGAACTCTATCTTTCAAATGAGGGACAATGTGGTATCTGGGTTTGTTTGGTTTTGTTTCTTTGGGCTTGTTTTTCTGAAAGGAAAGGTATTATTTGATAGAAGAGAAACAAACAAACAAAACCAACCAACAAAACCAAACAAACCACACTCATCAGGTGTCTGTCTCAGTTTCTTCCCACAGAAGAATGGGAGAATGGATAATCTCAGTTTTCTTTGGCATGAGACTAGAGAGACACAGTAATAATGGGTTTTGAGAGAAAATAAGAAAAAATGGACAAATTTAACAACACTGAGCACTGAAATGACAGATTCAAACAGTTCTGAGGAGTTATCAGAGAAAGCATTTTCAGATTAGACTCTAGAAGCTAAAAGGCTCTTCTAAAAGTTGTTCTATTTTCCTACCCAGGAGGTTCTATAATTAACTAGCTACAATTAGGACTATTAAGTTGGTCAATGTCAGCACAATACTTTTCCAGAAGAGTTTAAAAAGCCAGGTATACACAAAAATTGTTATCACTAACAAACTGGGTTTATTACTTAAGAAATGGAAAATATTTGCAGTTTTATTTCTAATTGTATTTATCACAGAAACTGGAAACAGGAATGTAATACTCTAGCCTTACATAGACTTCTCCCTTGCTGGCTAACAAAAACTTAATTTACACTTCCCTGTGCCTGTGTGAAAGGAAAAATACGATTTGTTCATGCACACTAATGGGTTATAAATTAGTATAACCATCAAGGGAAAGAACCTTCTGTGGGTCTAATTGTAGACAGCACAATGAAAAAAGACCGGACAACACAAGGTATAAGTCATGAGATAGAAATTAATAATTAAAAAAATAAACAAGTAATTTAAAAAACTAATAATAAACTAAAATAAACTAATAATTTTAAAAATAACTAAAAATATTTAATTATATTGTACAGAAATGAAATTATTTCCTATCAAATATTTGTTTCAGTCTCATTCATCTTTTCTCAGAACAGTAACACAGAAGTTAGAGAACTTGTATGAAGAAATTAATACACAGGAAAGACAAACTATATCAAGGACTTCTGCTCACACTTTTGCATAATACATAAGTAAATGGAAATGGTTTTTTATTTGATGCAGAGTTAAGCTGTGAAAGTCAATGACCCACAGCTGTGTTAAGCTTATAAGGACTCAGGACACAAACAGACATGTACATAGGAAGGGAAATATTTCATGCATTTACAATAATTATTTATCAAAATCCAAAATGGCTTTTTCTTAAGACAATTGACTTCTGTGAATTTAGGAGGAAACATCTGGTATATGCAGTTTATCACAAAACATCTCTATTGCTTCACATTTTTCACTGTCGTACCCTGTACAGGATCCTGGCTAGGGTTGGCAGCCACAGTAGATAGGTCTGTCATACACATCTGGCAGCAGGAAACTAAAGAAATTTTTATTGACACAAATAAAGACAATTTCGTTTGGACAAATATAATACAGCTTTAGACTCTTCTCTTAGAGCTGGAAAACAAGGAACAACATCTGAGCACTAGCAAGAAAACTAAATAATATGAACACTTATGCATCTATTTGCTGTAAAATAATTTCATTTTGGAAATCAGAAATAAGAGATATCTTCAGTTTACTTACTTTATTACTCTATAAGTTATTTTCCCTATTATTGCAGTGCAACTAAGTGAGACGAACTTTCAGATTGTGAGAAAACCTGTAAAAAGAGCCAGTAGCATGCATATTAAAGGTTTCTCTTTAAGCTCACCCTTTACCCAGCCTCAGCTACCTTTCTGCTTCTCTCAGTCAAGCAGACAAAACATACTTTTGAAGGAGCAGGTTCACCCAGTTATACCTGAGTAGGAAGAAGATGGCTAGGGGTGCATAAGTGGAGAGAAGTCAGAAAGAGACGTTTATGATTTTTAGAAAGAAGTAGTTAACCAAAGGTGTGATGAAATTTCTCTCGTCCTTAAGAGATGATTAAGAACACGAATAGAAAGACCAAAGCTAGAAAAAAAAGTTGAAGGTTGTGTTTCCTGAATTCTAGATGCTAAGCTGAGAGTAGAAACGCCAAAGGCTAGAACAAAGGGAGTAACAGAAATAATTAAATTTTTTTCTTCTAAGATTAAGGCAGGAAAGGAAATGAGAAGAGAATTTCTAAACGGATACCATGCTGAAAAATGCAGATATAACCACTGGTATGGCTGACAGACCTCACCTAATGTACATATTGATGAAAAAAGAATTATAAATAGTAAAAAGATACCTAACACCAAAATGGAAAACAAGATATCTGTCTTGAGTTACGTCATAGGAATTCTGAACAGTGAGCATATGAGGAGGCAGCTTTCCTAAGCAACGAAACGTTTCTTTACCATTCCAGCACCTTCTCGTCTAACTACAAATGTGTTTATTCTACTACAAATGCCTGGGGGAAAGCTCCCTCTCAATAAAGAGGCTAGAACACCAAGTTCCTGCACCCAGTCTAGCACATTCTCTATATCCAGTAAGCTTGAGTTGGTAGCTTGTCACAAATAGTCTGCTTGGGCAGACAGGAACAGCAAACAGATTCCATTGCAAAAAGGCAGCCTTTTAAAAAGGAAGTACAGGAAGAATAACCTACACCTATCCAGACACAGCTGACCCCCAGCAACAACCTTGTTAACATCAGAATAAAAGATGATCTATAGAACAGTGAAGAAGGAATATCCTCTATACAGCAGAGATCATGAGAAGGGGGTGCTAAAATTTTCTGTGCAGGTATATCAGTTGTACACACATAGACACCAACTCATTTTCACTTGGGATGTCCCCCAGCAACATATTCATGAGAAATTAAATTAAAACAGTGCTGCCCCAGAAAGAGAGCAACTACTTGGTGATACTTCCCTGCCTGATCCATGATTTTCAGGTACTGAGTTTCTATTTTAAAAAAATCTCCTTTGTGTTTTTTAGGAGATTGGCTTTTTTTATAATCATTCAGTCTAACCCAAGCCAGGATCCACACCCATCAGAGGCTTGCAAAACCCAGAATGCTTCAGATATCATTTATCTAAAAAGAGCTCTTAGATTTCACTTCTGGTAATTATATATAAATATATATATTTTTTTTTTTTTGGTGCTAAAAGAATGAAGGCAGAGAAAGGTAAACAGTAGCCCAAGCAAACTAAGTGGGATGTTTCTTAGGTTTCCACTGCAACTCAGTAACAGAGAAAGCATGTGATCTAAACCCAGCCTGATCAATCAAAAATTTCATTTTCCCTTTAAATCATCTCTGGATCAATTAGATGTACTATTCCCACATGCTTATGATTAAATTTATTTTCAAACAGCAGTTTCAATGCCATTAACTGAACGCTACATTACCAAATGCCTTTCCTTATACTTAATCCACTGTTCTCATTATATTTCTGTCATTGCTGTTTTGATCATTAACTGTATCACTAGAAGTGGCTTAATAATTACTCATTGCTTCTAGAAGCCTTAGTAAAAAATTCCTCCTGATTCCTCAGGGTTTCTGGAAAAAAAATTTCCTTTTTATACCATTACCTGTTAAAAACTTTTAACACTATTTCAAGAGTAGTTGCAGTTTTTAACATTCTCCTAAAAGTATTGCAACTAGTGCAGCAGTGGGAGTAGCAGTTCAATAGAGCAATTGGATGTTCATAACACAATCATTACAAGAATCCACCTGTAATGAAAAGCAGCCCTTCCCAGGAGTCTTCCCAAATTACAGTGTAATGAATCACATGCTACTACTGATTTGCAGAAAAACTCCCCAAAATAAGATGTGTATTTATCACCTTATGCCCAGATTTAACAGAGTTCCTCAGCACTTGCTGGTAATATATTAGGTTCCTAGGCTGTGACCTTTTTCTTCCATGACTCTAAATTTCAGAGACATCTAGACAAAAAGAATTTGTATAGGAATTGAAGCTATGTGCTTCTGCATGAAAAAGGCTACTCACTTGAGCAAGACAAGGCAGAACACTTCCTGTTGGCAGTATTCACATAAACTAAGTTACGCCAGCAAAAACTACAATCAAGAAAATTTTCCTTGACCCAAAAAGATTGCTTATTGCTTTTTCTCAAATAAAAATGAAAAGTCTGAAATTAGACAGTATGGGTACTAGAACCAAGCACTCCCACTAGAAACCATCTAGGAACTATTACTGCGGAGGAACCCTGCCCTTCAAGCACACCATGCCCTGTCAATCGTAAACGCCTTGCTCTTACCCCCGGCACTGTATTCACTGCACCACCTTCTGTCTCACAGATCTGGAGAAGAGATGAAAGCAAAATATCTTGGTACCAATTCAGGAAAGTGCTTCTGACAGATCTAAGGAGGCATGCAAGAAGTGGAGCTGTGATGACTTACTGTGTGAATATACATTCTCAATACCTACTCGAACGCATTGTGGTCCCCGAGTTATGCGGGGCTCTGGCCAGTTAATTGCCAGTTAACAGCCACAACATGACATGAGGTGACTCTCTGCTGCTGACTGGGATACTCTTTTCTACACGGTGACTCGCAGCTTTGTAACCTCAAAGCTGTAACGTTAGAACGTGTCACAAAATGGTCAGCAGTGTCACAGGCAGGTAAAACAAAAGACTATTCTGCTAATGCATGCAAATAAAGAGGCCAGAGTAACAAGTAGAGGTTAAATAGAAGTTATATTTACGTACCGAAAGTAGAAACAATGCAAGCAGGAGAAAAAAGATAAATTATTCTAAATTATTTGAAAGCACAGACAACCTTAACATTGCTTCCAAATATAATGAAGAAATCTCATTCCTTTTTTCCAGGCTAATGCTCTTCAAGCTAAATTATGCTTAAAAGGTCACATTAATTCCTTAAAAAAGTAGTTTCTTTCAACAAACACTGTTGTCTACAGATTTATTTGTAAATACTCATGCTATACTGTTTTGGTAATTAGATTATGTTTGTCCTATCTAATACTGCTGTGAAAATCTGTTTTCCCAGCATGTATTCTTGATACAGAACACCAAATATATATACAAAAAATTACAAACCCTAACTTAAAAGAGTCAAGGCTTACGGAAAAATAAAACTTCCCCATACTGGCCATCTAAACCTATGCACAATGTGTAATTTCAAGTGTTAGTTTCAGCACTAGCTAATTTTTGCAACAAAGAAATTGTTAGCTCAAGAACATTGCAAGTCCAATGATGTATTTTCTTTCTTGCTATGTCTTCCCCTATCTCTGAACAGGTACACTGACGGTTTTAAGACACGTACTTAAGAACATGTGACAGACTGGTTTGGTTTTTTTAAAACATCTCGCAGGTTAAAAAAGCAGCAGAAACACCATGAGCTGCTCTAGATAAATGAGTGTAACATACTGCAGCGTTTCTTACGACTGAAGACGAGAAAACAGTGCAATCATATTACAAAGATTGAAACTAAATCTCAGAATTGGACCTCTTACCTACTGGAGTGCCAGCTATTGACATCTCCACGGCTCACAACCAAATTTCCACTGACTTCAGATTGTGGCATTTTTCTACTAGGGGCTAATGAAATACTGCTGTAGTAGAAGACAAAGCTACATCACACACCCTATATGCCTCATGCACTAAAATTAGTGGCAAGCAGGTGTAAAACCAAATTATCTTATTAAGAAGTAAGCAAATGTGTTGTCATTTCCTACATTTCCTACTGTACAATACAGTTCAGGAGAAATCTATGTGACTTAATAGATTCTTAGCTAGTACTTGTTAAAAACTCAGTGCATTTAATTTACTATCTCAGAATTCCACAGTTGTTTTAATTTGAAAATCTCAAGTTGCTTTGCAAAAGTTACCAGATTAGGTAAAGTACGCACAAGCACTATGGTGTGCTTAAATAATACTTAAATAATAAATATTATTTCTAGGTGAGTACATAAATTCTAACAGCAGTATGAATCAATAACTGGTACTTAATGCTTTTGAGTCACCCCAGATCAGAAGGCTTGTGTCTTCATCCATAACAGTACTAAGCATATAACACTATAACTTCAGTATGAACTACATATATTTTCTAAAAAAGGCTGCTGTGGAATGATAGAAAAAACATTTTTCATTATATTTAACTGCCACGCAAACAGCTTTCTGTAAACATTTAAAGCTCTACAAGAATTTAAAAAAGAAAATAATTGTTTACTGTGACAGTTTTTATTTCCTTCTCCAGATTGCCACAATATTCCTATCATCAAAATCTAGTGAACATTTTTTAAAATGTTTTTTCAATATTGCACTTCTTCTTGTGCTGGTTCCCGTGAAAGATTCAGCGTGTAAAGGCCTTCTCAGTTGAGTATAAACACAGCTTTCTAAAACACAAAAATTCAATTTTTAATGTATTGATCTCATTTTATTTTAGCCAAAGCAAAGCCTAGAGAGAGGACTGTTCCATTTTTAATGGTATTTTTTTAGTTACTGATGCAGCAGAGGGCTCAAGGAAAAGGCGATGACTTGTTAAAAAATGGAGAAAGTCTCAAAATATCTTCCAAACAGCCAGCACTACTGAGCTACACAGTTTTCCTTGTCCACTGGCCTCCTCCTGACAAAAGGAACTTCCACTGCCCTCAGCTTGGTAGAAATCAAACATTTACCTCTGTGATGAGTGCAAAGAGCAGCTTACTTTCCTTCCCTACCCTGTGTTTTTCCCCTTTGGGTAAGTTTTTGTGCAAGCTTAACAGGTATTGTATCATTAACACAGCTTTCTTCCTTGCTGTGATACTTCCAGCTCCTGGTAAAACTAAGCACGATCAACTGCAGAGGCAGCAAAATCTCCCGTGCAAAGGAGGAAGTGGAAAAGAATTTCTTGTTCTTCAGAGCTGGAACAGAAAGGATGGCTAAAAGTAGGAATAAAGAGGGAAGCAGACAAGGTAAAAGCAAGGTGAAAAAGCAGTGTATTTGTATCTCTGCTGAAGTCTTCTGATTTACTTTTACTATTTGCATATACACTGTTTGACTTTGAAAAATTCCAAGCCTAGTAAGAACTAGAATATAAACACTTCCAAAACCTGTGTAGTAAGTATGTGAATATTGCAAAGAAAAAATTCAAAGAACAAGCACCCTGAATTCCCTTTTTTTTCCTCCACAGCATTATGATACAGCCTTTCATTGTGCTGTCACCTCATCTAAGTCTGTCCATCCCAGTCCAGATAACAGAAACCAAGTCGAACAAACACAAAATCAAACCAACCAAACAAAAAAAGATGCTAGCTAGAACCATTCATTCCCCAAGGACTCTCCTAAATTCAAAATCAAAGGTTAAATATCCTGACACCCAGATGAAATTTCCATGTACCAGGAAAATCTTATTTAAAAGCACTCTGTCTTTTGTCTGCTCTTCTAGATGCTGACAATAATAAGAATCCCACCAGTGTCACTGCTGCAAGTTAATTCTATTACATCATGAATTATTTAAGTAGAGTCACTAGCAAATTATGAAGCAGGTTGGTGGGAATATTTGCCTGTTACAAAATCCTGTCTGACTTGAAAGTCAGAGCTGGCTGCCAAAGGAGAATGTGAAGATTTTGCAGAAAGTTAGCCATGAGGTTAATTGGAGGTTTGTTACAATTGGCTGACATGGACAAGGAAATCTATGATCATGGATCATTAATGCAAGCCATATCCATTTTCCCCTCATCTGGATTTCAGATACATTCCATAATGAGTTTAGATGATCTGGTAAAAGAAGTGGGTATTTCAAGGAGGAACATAGAAAAGAACTACATGAGACAGAGGCAAATTTGTTTATTGCAGAGCCTCATAGGCAATTGGGATTCCACAACTTTAGTGCAAAGTAAGTTTTGTAGGAAAGCACTATGAGAAAGAAATCTAGATCAAACATCTGCTGGCAGCTTATACAGCTGCATTAACAAAGAAGGAGCTATCTTAAATAACCTGGACAGTTCTGGTATACAGGATGATTAGGACTCAGGGCATTTTACAGTACCAAAGTAGATAGGAACTGCTGAGTATTTTACTGCACAAATTAGACAGAAGGAATATTTTTTGATATACTAGTGCCCGTTGATTTCACACACTGAAACTAATGAGGTTTTTCTAACTAGAGAACTGTTATATCTATGGCAACAGCAACTTGAATGAAGGAGTTATATCAGTGGTTAGAGACTTAGGGAGAAAAAGCTGCAGATACATATACAGGATGCTATGTAAAAACATGATTCTTTATGAGAACACAGGAAGCTAGTTAAATATTAGGGATTCAGTAGAGAGAAGGAAACTTTTACTGTGAGCTCAATAATCATTGCTTTAGAATTATAGAATTGTTACAGTTGGAAAAGATCACTGAGTCCAACCATTAACCTAGCACCGCCATGTTTACCACCAAACCATATTCCCAAATACCACATCCATATGCCTTTTGAACACTACAGAGATGGTGTTTCTACCACTCCCCTAGGCAGCCTGTTCCAAAGCTTGTCCAACCTTTCAGTGAAGAAATTTTTCCTAATATCTAATCTAAAGCTTCCCTGGTGCAACTTGAGGCCATTTCCTCTCATCCTATCACTTGTTACCTGGGAGAGGAGACTGAACCCCACCTCGCTACAACCTCCTGTCAAACAATTGTAAAGAGCAGTAAGGTCTCCCCTGAGCCCCCTTTTTTCCAGGCTAAGCAACCACAGTTCCCTCAGCCACTCCTTATAAGACTTCTGCCCCAGATCCCTCACCAGCTTTGTTGCCCTTCCCTGGATATGCCCCAGCACCTCGATGTCTTTCTTGTAGTAAGGGGCCAAAACTAAATACAGGATTTGAGGCCTCACCAGTGCCAAGTACAGAGGGACAGTCATTGTCCTAGTCCTGCTGGCCACATTATTTCTGATCCAAGCCAGGATGCCACTGGCCTTTTTGGCCACGTGGGCAAACTGCTTGGTCATGTTCAGTCTGCCATCAACCAAAGACAGTCACGGCACCCCCAGTGCTTACCTGCTCCCACATGGCAAATAAGGAATATTTATGGTTTCCTGTTACTTGGACCAGCTGTGACAGAATAGCTCAAATTATCATAAAAGTCTCTTCCACAGGTAGACACTTCTGCACATAAGTTTGGAGAGTAGCATAAGAATGCAACTCTAGACAGCTAAGACAGCTAGAAAACAGTACAACATCTTTAAATGGTTTTCCCACACAGTATATTCTCATGATTCAACTGCTGGCATTTATAACAATTTTAGTTTATACCACTGGGGATGTGAACAGTATCACAATTACTCTTGAAGAGAAGACCTTAAAGCAGATGTAAAGGAGACACTGACTTGGCTGGAAGAGATGAATGAGATGAAAGGAATCGGTAGCAAAGCCCAGTTAGCACACCCTAGAAATTCAGTGAGGGGCTGAACAGTTCCTCCCAGAAAAGAAACTGAGATTTTAGGAGCTCTGAATTACTAGTGTTACTTTGGAGAGCCAGAATCATAAACCATAATATAAAATACCATCCTGACTTAACAAACTCAAACAAAACAAGGCCAGGAAGATGATGTATGTGTGGGAGTTGTCACAATGCCCAGAGACTACCAGTAAGCAGCCCCAGCAGCTGTTAAAGCAAGAGATAACCAAAGACTTAAAATCCCATGGTAAACCTATGATAGCAAGGCCATTCAGGATGCAGAAGTGACAGATTGTATGCTTTGCTAACAAAAGAAAAGAAAGAAAAAAACAATGCAAACCACCAAACATGATAAAGCAAAACCAGCTTTTGATTCAAAACCAGTCCCTTTTCCAAGAAGCTATATTCCTTTTAAATTGATCAAAGCAAAGTAAGAATGTGGCAACCAATAAAAATATTACATATATGAATATACTGAAATATGTGGATAACCTTAAATCTTGATAAAAGTGGTAAGACAAAGTGATACATCAGAATAGAAGGTAAATGATGTAGAAAGGTCAAAGCAGCACTTGATCATTATAAACTGCCATTAGAAAATTCAAACATTTGAGTTTCTAAGAGACAGGCAATACTATTACAAGTGGTTGCCTGAGTACCAGCAGAGAGTCAACACGCTGAAACAAGAAAGTACTCACCATGATAATGAAGTGGGAGTACTGCCAGTTAAGATTAAGGGGATGAAATAGCGCAGAACAGAGTAGAGATAGTGGAGGAATGAGGAATTTTTAATAGAGAGGTAGCATCTAGTAATATCAGGAATCATTCTGACATGGACTTGCTACACAGACCAAAGCTTCCAGGTTATATGGAAAGAAGCTAAAAATCTGCCTGAGTGACACTAAAATAAAAGAAAATATGTTCAACATCCTGATTTTTGCTCTAGGCTTTTTATACATTACTGTGATAATAAGAGATATTTTCACAACAGGATTCAGGTCTACACCATGTCCATGAATTCCCCACCTAGTACAGGGAATTTTGACAACGGTTTAAGGCTTGCACCAGAAAACAAATTTTACAAACAGAAAACCAGTTGGTATGCAATTTATACTCAGGTGCTTGGCAGCAGATTGAAAGTTTTACACCATGTCCCATTCAGATAGATTTGGTAAAGTGGACAGCAGGAACACAGCTGTAAAAAATGAATTGTAAGATAAACAGATAAAATGAAATGCTTTCCATCTTTCGTAAGTCCATTAGAATGATGACTGAAATAATTATGAATAACTCAATTTGCTGCAGTGCAGCAGCTCATAACAAAATTTCAGGATGCCAAAACTAAAACTGATTTAATACAAAGGGTGATTTCAGACCACAGAAAAAACACAGACCATTTAAGTGTTTTTTAGAGAGTAAGTATCCATCTTTATACTTGAAATACCTTAAAAATACGTTTACAAGTGAGCTGAAAATTCATCCAGGACAATATAAACTACTTTGTTTCCCATTTGTTTCATGAATGGGACTTTTTAAATTGCAATCACTTTTGCTGCTTTATGGGACTTTTTTCAAATTATGCAAATTCTTGCATGTCCTGCTCTTAACCAAGGTACTGGTACAGCTGTTAGTTCACCATCTCCAAGTTGAACATTTACTGGTAATTTGTCAGTTCTGTAGACTCAGAGCTACTAAGCCTCTCTGGGAATGAGGAGCTCTTACAATTACTAAGTCTTTTCTTTCTGGAGTAGCCACTGTTTGTACAAGGTCTTCTTTCTTCCCCTGCACAAATAAATTAGGAGAACGTGAAAGGAATGAGTTCAAGATGTTTTACCATCATCCCATAGTGGGGTTGAGTTTTATCAAAGTAATATCTAGCTAACATTAAAATAAAGAATCATTGAGCTTTTATTCTAAACAGTCTTACCACAGATGAAAATTGTGTAAGAATACTGAAAGTACAGACTCAAACCAGTAGCTGTGATAGAGACCTATCACAGAATGTAGAATTCCACTAAAATGCTATTGCCATTGAACCTCTAAAGTATTGGCTGCTGTGTTGCTAGTACTATGTTATTGAGTCAAATTAAGCATTACAGAGTCACTCTTAAAACATTTAACAATTCTGATTCTCCTCCCAAGAACTTTAGCAACGTCAACATCCTTATGTATTTGCTGATTCAGCCATTTGGTCTGAAACACACAAAACCAAACCAGTTAAAATATTCTGCGATATTCTGGCAACCATGTTTGAATAAAAATTCTTAGCTATGCATATTTCAATTCCACATAACATTAAACATGAGGTATAGATAAAAATTCAGAAGAAATTCAACAAATTAAATCTATTTAGTACCAGAAGTAATCAGAAAAGGTTAAAAGTCAGCTGATGGATAAAAATCTAAAATATCTAAATGCAAGTATGGCCAGCAAGGAGGGTGGCTAGAGATGGGAAGTGTATTAAGGAAGTTCTATTATTCAGAGGAAAACCAGGTTCTTACAAGAATACTCTTATTTACTGCAGCCAGTGACTGCTATCCTTATTATTCACTGTGTTTTGAACACGTACGTTTAGTATAGGGTGGCATGAAGTACACAAAGATAGGCTACACATAGATTAAGTACTTATTTTAGAGTAGACCTTTAGTGCTTATTCTCATACCCCTTGTGATACAGGAAATGATTCTCTTTTCCCAGCTTGAGCCATTCTATAATCTCCCCCTGCATGTAAAATGAGTACTGCACAGCAGCATGGAAAAGATGTAGGGAAGTGTTCATATCAGAGTAAGTAAAAACACACTGATATTCAGCAAATATGGATGACAGCCAGAACTTACCATGCTGTCAACCAAAATAAGTCTGCCTAGCTGAAAAATGAAGACAGACTTCAAGGTCACAAATAAGCTGGAGTAAGAAAAATGTGAAAAAGAAGTAGGAGAGTTCACATCAACAATAATGTCTGATTTACGGTACCAAGCAAATGCAAAAGGAGAGATCACCTGCTACCAGCTTCTGCATGATTGTCTTGTTCACATTTGAAACAGCTATTGGGTACACTGGCTGCAAAGGTTCTTCTACACTGGGAGCCTTTGAAAGGAGTGGGGATTATTTTTTTAAAACTGGCTACTATCAGGCCTGGTACTGAAAATGACCTTCCTAAAGAGTGGTGCCCTTGGAGAAAGCAGCAGCAGGTTGCATTTGAAGTGTCTGTTGTGACACTTTAATTTGGATGGGACATAATGCAGAGAAAAGGAAAAAAAATCACAAACAAACCAACCAACCATCTCCAACTCTGAAACCTGAACCAGTACAAATAAACCACAATTGTCAAATACTAAACAATTGGTAGCGTGTTAAAGGTAATGACTCTATTGATAGTAGCAGCACCAGTTAGAAATAACTCTCTTGGAACATGTGATGCCAGCTGTAAAAAGTCACACTCAGTCACACGGTAAGTTCTACTAGCAAGTCTATCTTTGGCAAGACAGCTGAGCCAAATGAATAATAATATGGAAGCTTGATTCTGGTTATGAAGACTATTATAAAGTCGAGTACTGGTATATTCAATACGGATACAAAGAAGCTACACAAAAATGGCATAAACTCTACTTTTCCTCTGCAGACAGAAATAAGACATAAGACATATTCATAAGAAATATTCAGGCCAGTAATAAATAATCCTCAAAAATGAGAATAAAAGTTACAATTTTATAAGAACTGACATTCCTACAAAAACATTCAGTTATTACACATGGTAAATTTTATATCTTCATCACCAAAATAATTTAAACAGAGATTTAGTTTGTACAGGTAAATCCAAAACAAGCATATAAAGCTAAGCCTTTATATAGAAGTATGTATTAAAATTGACTCAATTTTAGCAACCTTTGCTCTAGGGAAGCTGTGTGAAAAGAAGGGGATTTGCATTTCTATCAAGTTTCCTGTATTGGAAGTTTCTCTCATGGGAGTTCATTTAAAATGTTCACCTAGTTCTTACACCAGAGTTCCTCGTTGTTAATAATCTGACTTTCATTATACTTTAATGCAAACAGGCTGTCATATTTAATAGACAAGCAAATAAAATCCAGAAAATGCCGCTATTAAAAATGTCAAGCATGCACAATTGAAATATGCAGACCTTGCAGGTTTCTTTTTTAATAAGTACAATTTTTATAGCACTGAGTATATTCCAAGCATAACCCTAGCTGACCTGCAAATCCTAACATGGTAAAATCTGCCTTACACATTGCATTTCATCAAGAAACAAAACAAAAGTTAAACAAAAAAATTAACTCTATAAATAAATATATAAGAAATCTTTCACAGCCACCTTCTGATCAAGATGAGGGTATCTTTTCTTTAAAATTAACTTCCCAAAATTACATTTTTACAGTGTCATGGGCACAAGGACTACACTTACCATTTTGTACTCTTCTCCAAGATCAAACTCCTCTTCTGTCAGTGGATGCTCAATTTCATTTCAGCCTGGGGCAAGGTCTGAGATGAGCTCAAAGAGCAATGTTGCCTGCGGATGAAACACGGAACGTCCCTCCTCGTTTGTTCTTCAAACCGTACACGCGAACCTCGTGATGGACGAGATATCATTGTCCGTCATTAGCAAGAACTCTAACCACATTCTGAAATTGAAAGCAATGCCCTGTGTAGCCAGGCTGAAGGTGCAAAGTCTGGCTCACTGTGCTCGGCTGCTGTTCAGCTTTCCCACGCGAGTGTCCCCAGCGCAGGCCCGGGCTGGGTGACACTGCGCGTACACACACATCAGTGACGTCACTGGCTGCTGCCAGGTGAGGTAGCGCGGAAAGAGCGTGCTAATGACGTCAGCAATTAGAGAGAGGAACCCCAGGCTTTCACCTTGAATCCACACATATACATCAGCCACAGATCTAAAGACACAACTTCACACGTCGCTCTGCTGCGTCTCCCAGCACCCACAAAGCAGCGGAGCCACGAGTGCGCGGTGCCACAGCCCCACGTGCCCGCAGCACCGCCGTCAGTGCTTTCCCGTGCCTGGCGCCCTGACGCCATGCCCAGCACGGACCAGCCCCCCATATCCGCCTCAGGCACGGCTGCGCGCCCATGGCNTCGTGGCGGGTGGCGACGAGGGCAGCGACAGCGACAGTGACGACGGCGACTGGGACATTGGCGTCATGCGGCAGGAGCCGCAGGTGAGGCTGAGCCTCTCTGCGCGTGGTGCCCGCCAGCCGTGGCCGGGCGGCTCGGGGTGGGGGGCGGCCTCGGCTTGAAACCGTGAGGGAAGCGGAGCGCGGTGGGTCCCAGAGGAGGATGCGGCTGGTTCTTCTTCATAAGCTCTTTCCCACCAGGGTAATGCTGGTGTACCCTCAATCCAGTAAATGAAACCCGAATTGTAGGCATTTATCTTATTACATAAACCCTTTATGTTTATTTAATAGCGCTTTCTCCCCTTAAGTAGCAGACCCTAATCCTAATCATATTTCAGCATGAGAGTAAATTTGAAAGTGGCTAGAGGCCTGTAAAGCTGTTTTATATCTTAAATCTCTTGAGAATGTTTCTTGCAAACTTGAAGATTTCAGTAGTTTTATTGCATCTAACAGGTGTGGAGTATCCATTCCTGTGAAGTAGGTTCTGTGAGGCTTTTTAAGTGTGTGTTTGTCTCATGACCAGAATTGAAAAATGGAAGTTTAACTGAACTCTTGAAGTCTCAGGCTAAAGGTTATAGCCAGTGTTTTAGGGGCTTTAGTCTTTAAATAGAGGTTTCTATCCAAAGATGTGCGTTATTTGAAAATTGTTGTCTGAGTAAATAAAAATAGGGCTAAATTGTTCTACTGACTGTTTATCACCTTTGGTTCTCTAGACACTTGTTAGTCTTTACAAAAGTTATTGGAAAGATGCGCTACAATGTGCTGCAAAAATTGTATATTTTTAAGTTATAATGTTGGGAGTTAAAACTTACTATAAAAGACAACTTCATTTCATACCTACTTCTGTCTCTAAGGAAACTAGTGAATAATCATCCTCTGCTTACCAGTGAATGTGAATGTTTTGTACACTTGAGATAGCTCCAGCAGCAATCTTCAGCTGCATCTGCAGCTTTAATAGAGAACAAATCTTTGATGCTTTTGAAAAGAACTTAAATTGGGCAACTGTCTGATGCATAAACTAGTCTTTTGGTCAGTGCATTTTTCAGCCAGAGTGTTGGTGATGCAGCACTACAAATGCCTCTGTCACCACAGAATTGGGATGACAGCGGAACTGTAACTCTTCACAGCAGTGGACTTGTGCTGTTAGGCCAGACAGCTAGTAACTGGGGTCCCTTGACTCAAGCTCAGACTTTCATATTGACAGTTGTATTTTTAACGTTGTACTTCACAACATGTGAAATGTACAAAAAAAAAGGTACATGGATGCAATGCAATGCAAAGTTTTTCTAGTGTCATAAGATGAAAAAGAATCTTAATTGAAATCACGTTTTGGTAAGAAAAATTGAGAGCAGTGTGGGAGGATTGCAGGTCTGTTGAGAAAGAAGGTATTTCCATTTTCAGAGAATGGAACCTCTCAGAAAAACTGATTTTAAAACTTAGACTTTATAGACTTTATAGTAGACTCCGAATAGACCTACAGAGATGAAAGAGCAAAAGTTTTACATTGCTCTTTGCCCTCTTCTTCTGTGCTCTGTCCTTTCAGAGATTATTAGTGCTTTTATACTGAAACCAGGCTATATTGCTTTTGCCTTGAAACAGCCTCCAGGTTTTGACTTAATTTCTCTTTGTTTATCTAGCAGTTAGATCAAATGTTGCAGGTGGACAAGAATGAGGCATTAAAGAAGGCTCTGTTTCGTGGTGATGTGTCATTAATTGAAGAACTCTTAAACTCAGGTGAGGAAAGTCAGTTACAAAGTTGAATATTTTTTAATTGCACTTAGCAAGAATACTAAACTTTCTCATTTAAAATAAGACTTTATATCTTTTACTGGAAACATTCACATGTCCTTACATGCACTCAACACATTATTTTGAAAGAATACATTACTTTTTGAGTGACTCAGATTCAGTATTCAGGTCCATTCCTTCTAATTTATGTTTCTTTCATCAGTCAGGAGCCCTGAAAATTGAGAAAGCTATAATGTTTGAACTATGAAATAAGGTGTTTCTTTGTTTTCAGATGCATCTTTAACATGCAAATAGCAATTACAAACACTCAATTGGAGGTGGTTTAAATTGAGGGGAGGAATTCAGGGGGTGGTCTTACTTTGGTGTTGAAGGTTGTACAGCATGGGGTAAGAAGGGGAGGCTAGCCTCTTTTATTTTAATATTCCCCCAGTTTGGAAGTTCCTTTTCTTTTCACGGCACTGTTAAGTTTCTGGTATGTGCCCTATGTAATACTGCTGTCCTGGCAACACCGGCTGAACAAAGATTTTGTGATTCTGAAAGGTCTAAAAGGCTTTTTGTGGCATTTGTCACTAAAAAGTAGTCTGTTTTAACACTGAAAGCCTTTTTCCCTGTTCTGTTACTCAGTATTTGTCTTTAATGTGTTTGTTAATCAGTGTTTGGAAGATTGGATCACTTATTGAAGCATCCAGGGCAATCAGAAACTGCATAGCTGAGTTGACCTGCCTAGTGATAATTGTCAGGAAGTTCTGCTTCAGCAAGCAAGGAGAATATAGTAACCAAGAGCTTGTTCTCTGAGGAAAATCTGTCTTAGGGAAGAAAGTAGTTTCTTGGTTAGCAATGGGCTTTTCTGAGTTTTGAAACAATGACATTATTTGCCCTTTTAGAAGCCAACTGTTTCTCACCACAATGGGAGAATGGTTTTCTTTTTAAATTAAGCAGAAGTATTGCACGGACTGAAACACAAGAAGTGCAGTACAAGAGTGAAATTACATCTGTCTTGCTTTGAGAAAATATATTCTTATTTATGGGTAAATTTTTTAGTGATGTCTGTGCATCAGGTTGCTTAATTGTTTGGCTACACGATCCATTTTTAATTGTACTGCAGTCAAATAGCAATAGTTCACTTTCTGTGCTGATGCCTGCTACGCAGGGGACATTTCTGTGCTGTTGGAAGACGATAATAGGTTTCTGTAAGAGCATAGGTTGAGGCTGAGGATTCATGTAGTCTATTTTCCTGTATCCTGAAATGAACAAGGCAGTATCATAAAAGAATATATAATTTCCTTAAAATGAGATCAGCAGTAAATTCTGACCCATCCACTACTGTTCTGCAAAGCAGTAGAACACAATGCCTGTCATGGAGGCCTTTCTGAAGAAAGGTAACATTGTCCCTCAGAGGCTTTGTGCCCAGATTAAATCTTCGCCTCCAGAATTACCTTTAACATATGTTTGGTAGAGCTTGTAGGAGGCTCACTACCAGCAGTCAAGATTTGTGTTGGAAGTTGATTTCCTAGCAACAGCTGGGGTTGTTCCCTCAGGTAGAGTGGGACCGTGTTGTCTTCTGGCTTGGTTAGATGTTGCTTTACTATTTTTGATGCTGAGGCAGTTTTACAGAGCTCCTTTAGAAGATGGACAAGCACAGTGGTTTTCCTTACCACTTCTGTTTAATGGCAATTTAAGAAAAAGTTTCTGAAGTACGTGTCACAAAAAGTAATGCAAGCAAGTAGCGCCTTCAGAGATGACTTGGACATTTTGGTCTGCTTTAGGAGTAAAATACTTAACACCATGTAATTCATGTGTTCTGTTTCCTAAAATGGAATTAAAAGTTATGACCTCATGACATTTTATGCTGATTAAAGATGTAACTACAGTCAAATCCTCTCTTTTCCTTCAACAGTTTGCTCCACTTATATCTTTGAATGAGTGCTGGAGCTCCTCTCATCTTTTGTGAGCCAATTCAGGGAGTTATAAGTAGTAGTAAACTACAGGAAAGGGAGAGTGCCTAGTGTGTGAGAATTGGTTTCTCAGACAGTTTAGGACTCTGAACTCTGAGTCAGGTGACCACCATAGCTGGCCCAGCAGAGGGAGACATCAGCAGCTCTAATATGACTCAGCTTTAAGGTAATGTGGGAACAGACCTAAGTACTGACAGACTTAAAAGAAATCAATACTTCTACTAGAGAAAAGTCTTAGAGAATCAAGCATTCTAGAACTTCCCCTCAGGTAAATGGTGTCTGAATGTGAATGGATTCCAATACTAGGAGCTGTTCTTAAACTGAATGATAGTCAAGAGCTCATTTTTTGGTGTCAAACATGGAATTATTTAGCCGAGTTACATTTTTCTCTATAAATACAGCCTTTCTACCATAGCTGTTATTAGCCACAGTCAAGAAAGTATCTGAAAGGCATATGAGAGAAACAGTAATAGTCACAAAAATAATGTAATTCTTCCTTTGCTGTTCTTTTGCTTCACTATTATTCATATTCTTCACATAGTTGCTGTAGAGCTTGTCTGGGGCCAGAATGTATTTCTCCTCTTTGCTGCTTAAATAGGAAGGTATTTATCTGTAACTCAAATTGTAAGGTAGAATGTTGCATCTGGTTTGTCTCCTAGTTGTAGTTTGTGAGGCCATGTAACTGAAAAACTCCTCTGCTCGTACCTACAGAGGAACACAGATAATGGCAGGTGGGGGAGCCCAAATAATGTCCTGGTCTAGCTCCTCCCAGGCCCATCATGGAACCCAGTAGCCTATCACAGGCCCACCTGTACAGTCTCAGAGAAGCAGGGAAGCCCATGGGCAGGCAAATTACAGACTCAGAGCAAGGGACTCCCAGGGTTGTAACATAAGGTCCTTGTGACTGGGGGCCAAGTGACTGTAGAGACAGGAATGAGTGAAAGCTGTGCCAGTCACAGGAGTGGGACCAGAGGTCAGAGGCCCATGTGTTTGTGGTGCCAGCAGCTGGATGGGATAGATGACAGGATGATGCTGGTGCTGCTGTGTTCATAAGAGTCTCTGTGTTGATCACTGTGGCCAGCGGGGTGTGTGGGTGTGCCTGCTGGAAATACACGCTCAGAATCAATATAGGTTGGACCTGGGGTTGCGGAGCTGCAGCAGCCTCACTTCTCTCTGGCTGTTAGATCTGGCCTTATTTTTCACTAAAAATTTTTTTCTGGGCTTCACTTTTATAGGATTTCTTAAGGGCCATTTTAAATGCTGAACTAACACTGCTTACTTCAATGACAGCACATGTAATGAGAGTAATACCCTATTTGAGTAGGTGAGACATTTCTGGTTCAATCAGCAACTCCTATAAGCAAACAGCCAAGAAGCCACATCTCTTTTCCTCTTTCAGTTGTCCTTTCTTTGTCTTCCTCTGGGATTACAGCTTGTTTGTAGTGGGACTTTCACACTGAGTGGTACTTCAAGGCAGTCATTACCAAGATGGTAGGAGACTGCAGGACAAACAACATATTGCCAAATATACCATTCTACTTCTAGAACTTAGAAAAAGCACCAGCATCATGGCAGGTACTGGCTGCTGTACATGTAAAGAAAGCATTGAGGGAAATGCCTTCTCAAGAGTTTTAATAAGTCTCTATATAACTGCCAAATAGATCATTTGTCACTATTGTTCTGATATGTATTAAAGTAAAAAGCTCTAGATGGGAGCTGTAGTTACATGGACTGCTTTTCTTCTTACGAGGGAAAGAGACTTTTTAAAGCTGACAGGGTGACAGTTTTCAGCTTTTTTTTTTCCTACTAGTATTATTTCAGTGGGCTGTTAAATATCAGACTTGCTAAATTCTTGAGGTGACTGCAAGGAAGTTCTGATATGACTGCTAAGGAACAATTGCTGGCTTCCCTTGTAGAACTTCTGTGGGCTTCAATGAAAAGTTTTGTACACTGCAGACAGACCAGTGTGCTGTGACATTAGCCACAGCTAGAATGTGTGCATTGCTAAGGAGATTTGACTGTAAATTCTGTGGCTTGCAGGTGTTAGAATGCTTTGACACATGGCTGTCATTGAATTGCTACCTCTTTATTGATTCTACAATTCCAGTGATCTTAAGAAATTAAAGAATCAATCCAAGAGCAGTGACCTGTTTATCCCTCAGCTTTAATGACTTTATATTGCTACACTGAAAATGTCTTTGACATAGTACCAAGACAGGGAAAGTATACATTTTGCATGAAAAAGTATGCATGTGGCTTAACTGTCACAAATTTCTTAGGATAGTTTTGGGGTTTTTTTCGGAGTGTTTTTTCCTAAAGAAGTATTTTTGAGTACCCATAGTCACCATAGGACTGATATGGAACCAGCTGATGGAAACTTTTCTAGAGGAATTAATATTTGTTGAAGGATTAAGAAATGCATAGAGGTTTTTATTAGAAGGTTGTCAGATGAGTATCTCAGTCTGGTACTTGGTTCTTGGTGCATTTGGGAGGGCTGGGCTGTCTGGCAGGTATTCTTCTAGCCACTTAAGTCATTCTGGCTATTATAAAGAGTAACAAACAATTCTGGTGATTGTCTTTGAACCTTGCATAGTCTCCTATTTCTCCTTTCTAATGAGATAATATTTTGTTACTACCAAACGCAAATCTGCTAGCTAACTGTCTTGCAGGACAGAATAAAAGGAGCTGTGAAGCAGGAGACCCTAGGCATTGTGATCTTAATTGCCTGGCAAGCAGTTTGCTTCCACAGCAGTCCTCTTGGCTTGGCAGGAGTCAAAATTTTTCATTTTGGTTGAAGAAAGCTATTGCACAGAAATAGAGAAAACAGATTCTGTGTGCTTGTATGAAATTACTTTGGCAGCTAAATGTTTGAGGTTTTTTAATGTAGTCTTTCTGTGGTACTTAACTCCTTGGATTGAGAACTGGGCTTCACTGACATCAGTTTGAAAACTTGTTTTCTGGTGTTCTAAATAAAGATGATTTAAAAGAAAGAAAACGCCGTAAGGTATTTTTCTCCCTTGTACTGAATACAAACAGGGTGTAACCTTTGTAATGATACATATTGAGAGTAAGTTTTATAAAAAGCATGTTTGTTGTGATGCAGTTTTATGATCTTACTTTCTTAAATTTTGACAGGAATCAGCATAGAAACTACCTTTCAGTTTGGATGGACTCCTCTGATGTGTGCAGCCAGTGTGGCTAACTTTGCAGTAGTACATCTTCTTCTGGACAGAGGTGCTAATGTATGTTTTGAAATAGGTAAGATGGGAATGAAAAATACTGGCTGGTAATGCTCGGTACCAGACATTGTCCCTATCCTTATTCTCTTGTTTACATATGTAGGGAGAAAAATCAAAAGTTGGCAGTGGAACTGGGACCTGCTCTACCTTTCACGGTTTTGAAGGAAAACTAGTAGTTTTAAAGTAAAAATTGTGTTCTTGGAATTGATCTGGAATCAGTTGATGCGTTTTCTTGTTCTTTTTCTCTCAACTCCATTTTCTCCCACACCTCCCAAACCCCAAATACTTTTTAAAAAAATGTTTGGAAGTACTTGGTCAAAAATTGTATGAAGTTGTGCAGGTTAAACTTCCTTTGTTTGATCCCGTTATGAAGTATGTACATGCAGAAACCAGATACCATCTCAAACAACATGAGTAGCTTTCTAGTTCCTGGGAAACTCATGTGGACTTCTCTAAAACTACTGTGCAATTTTTCTATTTTCTTTTAAGAAAACTGTTCTTCAGTATGTTGCTAGATCACGTTTTTCTGCAGGAGTTCAGTGTAGCTTCTAAGTAGTATCAGTTCCTCTGTCAATTTTTATGGCCTAATAATAACTCTTTTTGTACTTAAATTGTGGTTATTTTCAATTTCTTCCATTGCACTGGAATATTTATCGCACAATACTGCCAAGTATGTAAAAGCAGTGATCATATTTTCTAGTAACTTGCCAGTATTTGCAGTAGCAGTAGACTGAAATGCAGATGGTACAAATCTAGCTTTGAAAATTTTCTCTAACCTCTTAGCAGTTGATCAAAGTATGAGGTTAGAGTAGATGGCCTACGCCAAAAGCAGTTGTGCCTTCTTCTGATCACTGTCTTTGTAGCCAGTTTCAGCGAACTTCTATATGTCTGCCTACAGCTCATACCTGTTCTTTGTTTATGGCTGTAGAAAGCTATAAATGGGGCAAAAACTGCTATGGGCAATGGTTTAGGCTGACCGGGTAACCAAATGCATGGCATTTTTTCATTTGTGTGACCAATTGTCTTTGCCCAAAGTGGCACCTTGCTAGGATCAAGTTTCTTGGCTTGTTTCCCTGTTAAGATGGTGTAGGGAAACTGTAGCTAGGGCATATGGGCAGCAGAGTACTGCCCAGCCAGGAGTAAGTAAGTCATTGGTTTGGATCAGGCCACGTGTGTTCAGTAAAGCTGTGCTATCCTAATGGGGTACTAAATCTCGCCAGTCCTGCTATTTTTTACGTCAGCAGACAATCATACAAGTGATCGTATAATATTTAGCCTTTAATGCTTCTAATCCTAATAAACAGCTATACTGTTAATCACCTTGAGTCACTCTTCAGTCATTCTTTTTAAGCAGTTATGTAACTTTACCCTTTTTGGTAGTCAGCAAGAACGAATATATCATTCACTATGTGATGGGTTCAAAATGTTGCTTCCTTGAGGAATAATTTCACCAGATCTACTGGGATTTTTGTCTAGTCTGAACATAAGCATCTTTTTTGCAGTCTTTTAGCAGTTCTTCTCCAAAAGAGAAATCTAAGACTTCCAGGGTGTTTCTTCTCTTCTGTCTCTTGGTCAAGTGTATAAGCTATAGTTAGGCTAACAGAAATTAATTTCCCACTCTTTATCATTACCTGAGATAATGAGTACAAATATAACCGCAGGTTCCTCCCAAATATCATTCCCAGATTAACAGTGCTTTATTTAAAGTCCTGCCATCTTTCCATTCATGTTTTAGTTGATAACCAGGTTAAACATTTTGAGTAAAAATTTGTCGGCATATCAAGTAATTTCTTCATGAGGCAGTTGAAAATTAAAAGATGGTATATTAAAAAAACAAATTAATTCAAACGCGTAACTAAGATGTAGAGGTGGGGGGAAAGAAGTGTTAAGAGATAGAGCAGTGGTGGTAAAGTACATAACAAACTTTTCATGTGTAAATATCATGAAATCTGACCTCGTTAAAGAATCAAGATGTTAATTATACACATTCTTAAGATTTCTACAAGAAAATTAGAAAATATGTTGTAACGCTTGATAGGATATAAAGTAGGTACAGCTGATGTTGTACTTAAATGGATGAAGGCATGCTGGAACTTGTGAACGAGTTTGTGCAATAAACAAAATGGGCAGTTACTCAAATGGCAGTCTTCTAAATGACTGAGGCAAACTAACTTGCTACGGTCTTTGAGGTGTTATGTTTCCCGTATGGAAACCATGGGAATCATGGGAAAGGAGATCTCCTGTGTTCTGTGGGCAAACAGCAGTTGTACACTTTTGATTTGTGAGCTAAGGTGGCATGTAATACCCAGCTAGTTTCAGAGCTGGAGTAGTAAATATGCTGGTATTCTTACCTACTGTGTAGATGGTCTTTAAATCTATATCTAAACTGATACTTTTAATACTCCTCCTGCCACTACTGGACCATAGTAAGTTAATAAATTTAATTCTTCCTCCTTCATAGACCTTTAAGACCTATCATAAAGCCCTTTTCTGTCAACTGTCCTTTGTATGGGCTTCTGTTCTCCCCAAAATTGGTGTCCTATGTGTTTATAATACATTTCATGTACCTTTTTCTATCCATTGCAGTTAATTTCCTGTCAGCAGTTACTTTCTTTTACTGGAGGCGAGGAACAGGGAGTGAATCTACTGGTGTGGAATGTGTTTTGAGAAATAAGTATCTATAGTTAAGCTCCTACTGTAGTTTTGGGGTACTTGCAAAGTATTCTAAACTTCAGTAGGAATAGATGCTTTACCACTGCAATTCACTCTCACCTTTCTGAGTATCTCCTCAGGTGCCTTTGTCTTACCTGATCATACTAGTGATTTTCACAAACAGGAAAACAAGATT
The DNA here is from genome assembly GCA_013400235.1 of Oriolus oriolus. Classification (NCBI taxonomy): domain Eukaryota; kingdom Metazoa; phylum Chordata; class Aves; order Passeriformes; family Corvidae; genus Oriolus; species Oriolus oriolus. Next base: position 745,660 of record VXBT01000184.1, on the reverse strand, counting down.
ATTAGCCATTTCCAAATATCGTGGAGTATCAAAACCTGATTAACAATTCTAGCAAATATAAAGGCTTATAAAGGAACTTCTGGATTAGCATGGTATTTACATATATACTTCTCTAACTGCAAATTTCCAAACAGATAAATACACTGTGTTGATGGCAGCATGTACTGCACAAGCTTCAGAGGAGAACGTCTTGAACACTGTTGAACTGCTTCTATCAAGGAATGCTGACCCTAACCTTGCTTGCAGGTATCGAAAACCCCACATCTGTGAATACAGTACAAAATTTAATATTGTTATACAGAGACGTGTTTATAGACATAGCTGTTGTTGATGGTTAAGATGAAGTGTATGTTCTTCTTGTAATTTCACTACTGTTTGTATAAGAAAAAGATAAGTGCTCAGATACTTACATCTCTTAATAGTTGTTAGTCTGAGTAAATAAGACTGTGATCAGCTTTATCAAATTGTAAGTATGTTCTTCAGCTGAACAGAATATAAATTAATCTTAATTATTCACTTGACTGAAGTGTAAGGGCAAGAAGTATGTCCTCTGCCTTTCCTAAATCATATTGCCTGTTCTGCATAGGGATAGAAGTTAAATCAGTTCATTCTTTATTTAAATTCATGTCCTACTTTAGAGCTTTTTGTGGATATCTGGCTATATTATTTTCACAGAGTGCTTCCTGTGGAAAACAAAATTCTGTAAATAAAATACATTTATTCCACTGCAATCTGGAATAACTCAGATTAAGAGATTAAGCTTCTGGAAACAAGTAATAACGTCCTTCTTCAATTACAACTGAGCAGTTTGAAGCAGCGCATTGTGAGATGCCTGTAGTTGCGCAGTCTGTTGAAATGTTTCATTTTACGTCAAAAAGAAATAAATTCTGGACCGACCCCCAGATAAACTGTCTTGCCTCTGCTAAAAAAAAATGCTATTTAGGTTAACTGGTTTTTCAGCTAACTGAATTTTTTTTATACCACACCTCTCTTATTGCATTACATGGGATATGTAGTCTGTGTAGCTCTCTAAGAAGAATAGAATTGAAGGCCTTTGGTTTTCCTTAGTAGAACTCAATTACTCAAGGCCCTGAACCTCACTGTGAGCACAGTACTGATAGACAGGGAGGAAATAGAGTTCTGCTGAAGTGCAGCTGATGTCTGGTACCAAATTTAAATGCTATTCTTTTATTTTATTATTCTTATGAGAGAGACTAGAAATTGTTCATGAGAAAAGAGAAAGCTACATACTCTGAAATAATTACATATTGTTGTTGTCAGATAGCTGGGTGTTACAATAAATATCCTGCTTTAAAAAATAGGGGAAGTCTTTGCATTATTGACTTTCTCTTGGGTGTTGAAAATGTAAACGAGAGTGTAAAGCTTCAGGTTTGCATTTGGACAGGCTTTTGGGCAAACTTTGGGGTAAAAGAAAGCATGAATGCTGACACAGGTAGGAATTCTGATTTTTAAATTTTATTTATAAACTTAGAGTATGTTTTGCATGGTTGATCTTTATATACAAATACTTATTTACTATCTTTTTGTGTCCTTAGACCTTGTGCTAACATGAGTTATTCATGCATCCAGCAGATATGGTTATGGCTTTTTCACTTTTGCAGTAATAGACTTTCTCAAATGAAAAGATAAATTAAGTGACAATCAGAAATGTCATATTTGTGCCAAATAAAAGCAGAGGCTTAAAAAATCCAGACCTTGTCATCTCAAATCTTCAAGCTGCTTTTATGCCTTTCCAGTGTTTGACATCTGTGCATGCCATTCCATTATTGGGTCTGCTTAGGCAGCAGCTGCTGCTTCTCATGGACTTCTTGCTCTGTGTTCAGAAATGAGAATGAAACACAATAAACTGGCTTATGTGACGATAAAGAATCAAACAGCCCCTCTCTGTGGCACTGCAGTCCCATGGCACCTGTTTCGTTAGAGCGAGCAGGATGTTCTGTGGGAGTGAGCAGAACTGTCAGTGAGTTGAGATTATTGTGAAAGTACTTCCTGTGTGATCAGTTTGCCACAGGTGTTAGTTAAGAACTAAGATTCTCATTATTTGGCTTTCTCAGCATGTAAGAACCAGAATGATTCTAGGAAACTTCTCTTGTCCACCACATTGGAATGTATGTGAATGCAAAGCAGAATACTTGATGTTCATGTAAGGCGGAGTTTAATCTTTGTCCTTTCTCTGTTGCACTGTCAGGGCAACCAGTAGGCTCTTTTATTTCATGTCATCTGGAAGAGATACACAGAAACTTGGGGGGATTGGGTCTAATTTATTAAGTATGTGTGGAGGTGGGAAGTACTAGTGGGAAAGAGACTGATTTTTGAAATGCAAAGAAGGTGAGTTTAGGAACAGGTAGGTAGATGGTTTCTTTGCAAGGGAATAAAGTACTGAAAAGAAAGTATTCAGTAGCATTACTTAGGATATTTTTGCTAAATCAAAATTGGAAACTGAGTAGTGGTGGCTGTAAAAACAGAATGTAGTGTATCAAAGCATAAGTGCTAGCTAAACGGTTTTGAAAGTCAAACTAGAAGTAGAGTAATGGCTGGCTGAAACAAGAAGGCACTGCTCTGAATAGCCCTTGTAGAGCTACTGTAGCCTGAATGCTTCATTTAAGTGAATGCTACCTTGAGAAATTTGTTTTGCTTGTCTAATGTCTTCACCTTCCTCTTGCTCCAAAATGTAAATTGTGTATTTTATCCCTTTGTTAGGCCTGGAAATCTTTAAGTAGTGTTTTTTGAAAACTTTTTTTAACCTGCAGTGCTTTCTTAAAATTATGCTAAAGTATGTTCTTCCAATATTACTTTTTATATAGGGTTTCCCACTTCACCCTTAAATCCCACTAAGCCAGAAAATGGGCAAATAGATTACCTTCTGTTGCTATGATCACAATTGCCACTTAATTTCTCAGTTCTGGGCTTAATGTGCAGCAGTGGATTGGTGAAACTGGCTCCAAAAGCTTCTGAAGATGCTTCCTGTTTATCTGAAGCACTGTTCAGTTTACAGATCAATAGACTAAAGTAATGTCTTGCAGCATCATTTCCTTGCTTTGGGATCTCCATAAGAAAAGATTGAGACTAAACTCAGGATAAAATTGTTTTCTGCCTGCTGTATTTTTTCTAGTATTATTGATATCCTGGTCTAGTTAATAAACATATATCTGGTTATGAGACTTTACTTACAACTTGTCAAGGTCACCAACTTGAATGTTCTATAGATGCCTCCCCAGTGGAAAGAAACCTGTGTGTGAATAGGAGACATCTCCTCTCCTTCCTCTTATGAAATTTTCCAGGAAGGTGAACTTTGTCTTGCTTGAGGTCATGATCCCAAACATAAGCACGTTTATTTGTCAAGTGCGGTGAATTCTGCACCCTAGATTCAGTTTAATGACAGCTATTCAGTACATTTGAGTCAGATAGCTTGCCATCTAGGAGATAAAACTTTATCACCAGTTCTGTCATGGCTCCTGATTATCTGGGATAGGCAACTTCAGGGTAGTAGGGCCATTCTACTCAGCTTGTTGTCTTGTGATTTAAATTTTGCCTCATTTTTTCCACAAGGTGAAGTGAGCCGGTAAGAACTTCTGGTTGTATCTTTGTGTACACATCACCTACAAAGTTTTGGATGGCCCTAAAAACTGGAAAAGCTTCTGGTTTTGTCTTTTTCTCCAGTCTTAATATAAAAGCCGGGAGACTTAGAGCGCAAAGCTGTGTTAGAGGATGTTTATCTTGGATATTAGAAAAAGGTTGTTCTGACAGAAGGTAGTTGGGCATGGGAGCAAGCTCCCCAGGAAAATGGTCATAGCACCAAGTTTGACAGAGCTCAAGGAGCATTTGGACAATGCTCTCAACCATGTGGTGTGATTCTTGGGGTTGTCAGGTCGAGGGCCAGGAGTTGGACTCTATAATCCTTGTGGGTCCCTTCCAACTCAGAATTTTCTGTGATCCTAAAGATAACAAATAAACAAACAAAAATATCTCTTAATTTGCATGAGACTCTGCTTCTTATGTAGGTGCTGCAAAGGTGGAAGCAAACATAGTTAGATGTTTAATTACTAAATTGCTTATATGCCTTTTAAGATTTTATTTATTTACTGACTATGACTTGAGTGTCACATTCAATATGGACAAATGTCATGTGGTAAATTGTACCATACAAAAGGATGTAATGAGTGTTTGGACGAGAAGGTCGTCTGCAAGCCAGGCTGCTGAAACACAGCAGTTCCTCAAAATAATGAAAAGATTCTTCAGATCTTCTGTCTGGGTGATTATCACTACACTCTCTGTGAAAGTTTTTAGCTTGCACAAAGATGTACCAATACATTTAGTTTCTCTTCAACTTAAGCAGGAAACAGTGGATTTGCCATGTTAAAGCTTGCTGTTGTGGTTGTGGGGGTTCATTGCAGGGTTAGGAAAACAAGGTTGGTTTTACCCAATGCTCTCATCTCCCTCCTGTGGCCGTACATGTAAATGGACTCTGCTTTCATGGGGTGGCTCAGGGCACCCCCTCGCATGTAGAGGTGCAAATTTGTGCAGCAGTGTATGTGTTTCTATCCTGAAACAGCTTGTAGCCTTTGAAATTAAAACTCAAGCACTAAAATGGCATGCTTGCAGTACTAATTGCACAATCGTGTTGATGGACCTTTTAAATATTGTATTCATTGAGTTTTACTTGCAAATGGAGAAGTTTTTTCAGTGGTTTTAATGTCATTGAGTTGTTGGCTTGATTTCAGATATCATGCCTGCAGTACTGTACAGCTGCAACTACATCATATTCTGTGGAGAAAAGACTATTCTGTAGCCTCAGGGCTTTTGTTTGGTATTTTTCCTTTGAAAAGGCAGAAAGTAATTGTGAAATAGTATCAAAATTTTAAAAAAAAAAGGTTGAGAGTGGGACAAATGAAAATGAAATCAGGCATGATTGGACTGGTTTTGCAGTCAGATGTAAATACTTCAAAGGTGATGGCTTGGGAAGTTCATCAGAGGCTACCTACCACTGAAAAGAAATAAGCATGGGAGTGAGTGTCCACGTTGGGCAAGTTTGAATTTTGTTGCTACAAATTACTAGGATATAATCAACTTCTGCTCATTCTTTAAAATATAGATGTCTGCATATGTCTCTGTATAGATATCTCTATGGAGACATACAGGGATAGTGAGATATAAAGATACCTGTTATTAAGTTGAAGAGGGAGATTAAAGTTTTTCTCTATTTTTGTAGTAATCTTCATAGGTTCGCAGAGTATTTCAGGTCAGAAGGGATTTCAGGAGGTTTCTAGTCCAACTTCTTTAAAGCTACTTCTGTTGTGAAATTGGGCTAGGTTTCCATATGATTTGAAACCTGCTAAAGATGGAGACTAAAAGCCTTTTCTGAGCAACCAGTTCCACTGACTGGCTGTGCCCCGTGGTGCAATGTCTCCTCACATTCAGTCAGAACTTTTGCTTTTGTACTGTTGATGAACTAAATTAGTTCTAGACTGATGCAAGTCTTTTTGCTTCATTAACTGGTTCCTTTACTTTGTTGACTGTGTGTCTTGAAGGTCTGGTTACCTTTAATTTTGCTTATCTCTGTGTAATTGACGTTTTTCCCCTAGCATAAGGTTGTTTCAACTTTGTAACGTTACTGGATTTCATTCAGTACAATTTTAACTGTGTTTTCATAAGACAAAACATTTTCCTTGTATGAATGATAAAAACCATGAAGAAAAAAAGAAATATGTGCAAAGCCTTAGTTCTAGCAAAGCTCTCTGGAAAGAGGCAGAAATTTTAAGGCGGTTGCTTTAAGACATACGCGTTTCGGGATCCCTCTAGTGGTCGATGAACTTAGTATTAAGAAACCCAATATTGGGAAGAGCAGTTCTTCCCTCAGGTATATCCTAGCAAAATAGAATAATCTTTAGAAAGCAGGTTTTTTGACATGGAACTATATATTACAAGCAATACATAATATTTTTCATGAAAAACTATTGCTTTTTAAAATACAATATATTTTAATTAAACAACACTAGTAAAATATTTTAGCTTAAATCTAATTATTTAGTAGCAACTCTCCTCCAATACTGCCTTTTCTTTTTTCTTTAATTCTGCAATCTTATTTCACCAAAGAATGAATCAGGCATCTGGAAAGATACTTTGCACACAGAAACTTTTTGAGCAATATTTCACAATGGCTTGTAAGCATCTCTAGAAGCATAAGATCATATCTTGGTTTGAGACAATTCAAAGGAGAACACTATGGAATGAGTCATCTCCTTTAAGGCTTAATCCCTTTCCACCAATAAGAAATGAATACTAATAGATGAAAGTGAAAAAACAATGGTTTATTAACAAACAATGCTGAAAAGCGTCAGCAAAAAACATTATTAACTGCTAGGTATCAAACTGCTAGAACTCATGCCCCACTCGAGCAAAGAGATCTGAAATGCTGGAAACTACCCATTCCTGAAATGGGCCCGGCAGGAGGACTTCAGGCTTTGTAGGACGGTGACAAGGTGGCGTGAGATCCCTCTTTGCTGCTGGAACGGCTCTGTGAGGCTCCTGCCTTCCAAAGAGCTTCCCCATGGCAAGGCACAGCAGGCAAAACAGCTGTGGGGCTGGAGCTACTCAGTGCATCCTCTCCCCAGTTCAGCACAGTGACAGCAGCTTGGGCTGGAGCAGGGTGCCTCTGCTCCACTTCTGCCAGTTTGATGCTCCCCTGCCAGTTTTTCAGACAGGCTGCTGCAGAATTCACCGTCAAGGTAGCTCAAAGATCACTACTGCAGCTTCTCTGAGACAAGGGGAAAAAAAACCCCACAAAACTGAAAGAAAAAACATTACCTGGGCGAAGATCAATTAGCCAGCGACGCAAATACCACACTGCAAAGAGCCCCGAGAAACCTCACTGGAGAGCTTTTAAAAACTCCTGTGCAAAAGCAGCCTCCACACACACACACACACACACAAGGTCCCCTGCTGCAGGGTCTTAAAGATATGGGAACCATTCTGGGGCACAGATGATTATGGGATATCATTACAAATCACCCTTAGACAGATCAGTAGACTGTTGTCCTCATGGTTTTGGGATATAAAAAACCAGAGTAATGGGAAGGGTGGTGTCTAAGTACTCCTTCAGCAACTGTAAGAAACAGTAATCAGTGTAGGAGAGAAGGTATCAGCATATATACTTCATATAATCATAGAATCAGCAAGATTGGAAGAGACCTTCGAGATCATGTAAGTCTGACCATCAGCCTGGCACCACCATAACCACCCCTAAACTGTATATTCAAAGTGCCACATCCAGACCCCTCTTGAACACTTCCAGAGACAGTAACTCTACCACCTCCCTGGGCAACTCTTCCAATGCCTAACCACTCGTTCAGTGGAAAAAAAAATAAAATTATAAAATATCTAATCTGAACCTTCTCTGGTGCAGCTTCTGGGAACAGAAGACAAAAATGGGATAAAGGGCAAAAATGTTATGATTGTGTTTAGTTTTAGTACTTGAAAAGTTTAGATTTTCAGCGTGATCTGTATATGTCATTCTTAGGAGAAGACTTCTCTTGGGCATACTCAGAGTAGGGGTGATCCTGACTGTTGGTAGTAGGTGTGCAGCCTCTGCTATTGCATCACACCTCTGCACAGCAGTAAGGGCTGCATGACCTGTGATTCTTTTGCTTACACTGATTCTACCAGAGAGGGTTTTGCATTTATGAACATAGTTGTTGTTTTTAATATTCTTTCTCTTCAGTATTCAGTTGTGGTTTACATCTTGCCCTCCTTGAAACTGCATATTTTTTTTCCAAACTTTGGATTGAAATTAATCTGTATGTAGAACGCATTACTTAGGCTGTGTCTCTTAAAATAATTTTTTAAATGAAAATGGATGTGTGCCACCTTCTTTTTTCTTTTTGAATTTTGACGTACTTTTTTTCATCTGGCACCTTTTCTTTCAGGAAACAAATGACTGCACTGATGTATGCAGCTAGAAAAGGCTATCCTCGGGTTGTTGCTTTTCTTGTCGCTCATGGATCACACATAAATGCCCAAGATGAAAATGGATATACAGTAAGTGATTTATTTTGTGTCTTGTATTTAATGATAAAAAATTTAGAGAGGGAGTACCCACTAGCTTATTTCAAAGTACAGCTTACTGAGAAACATTCTTCAGAATTTTCTGCTTTAACACCACTTTTGAGATCCTTTTGCATTAATTGTCTTTGTCTCCAGATTGGGCCATGCTTTATTGATTGAAACTGGGGGGTTTTGCTCCATGTGTAAGATTGGTAAAACAAAGTTGTTCTTTGCAGGCATTAATATGGGCAGCACAGCATGGACATAGAAGTGTAATTTTGAAGCTGCTTGAGCTAGGAGCAGACAAAAATCTACAGACGAAGGATGAAAAAACAGCAGCAGAGCTAGCAAAAATCAATAAACATTCTGAGGTATTTAATTTCTCTTAGAAATGCAAATTCTGTGTTTTTCCTCAAAAATCTGTTCATTAATTCTGTATAATTTTCTGTAGAAGTATTACTTTAATAACTACATTATAGCAGCTGGTTGAATACTAGTGCTGTTACGTTTATGTTTATAACAGGCTATTTTCTGTTATATCACAGCTTTTCACAGTGCTGTAAAGGTTATACAGTAGTGGTTTAGAAACCTTTTTTCTGTATTCTTTCATAATCATTGACTTTAGATGTAGAATACAAAACAAGGGATTATTCATGTTTGCAGTGTTGACATGAGGAGTAGAAAAATGTGTTGTTTTTTACCTATCTGCCAAAGTATGTGAGAGAATGCAGGTATCAAACTAATTTGTAGAGCATAGTTTCTCATGGAGTTTGGAAGTGAAAAGACTAAAGCCAGAAAGAAGAGGAGTTGGTGCTGGCCATTTTCAAAATTGTTCTCTGAAGGAAGGTGTAAAATAAGGTGAATTGGCCATCAGATCATGGAAAGAGCGGCCACTAATTATCAGTGTAGACAGCTACTGAAGACAGCATGTATTCTCCAAAAATAAAAACGTTTGCTGCTGTTATCAGATGATACATGGTGAATCAGTCAGACCATATTCCTGTGTATTTTGTTTTGAGTTGCTCTTACCAGTGGTGTGGTTTTTTACAGTGGCTCATCAAAAATGTATAATTCACTCTTATGAATTGTAACTTACAGCTTCTTTTTCTTACCTCTTTTTTTTTTTTTTCCCCTGCCAGACTCAAGGGCTAGGCAGGAGCAAAAATGATAACTATGCACAGAGCTGTCAGTGGAAGCTAGCAAGAGCTGTGTCGGAGGCTCAGTGATCTGCTAGCTCAGGTTACTGAAAAGGGTTACAAATGCTTTCTGCCTTTGATAAACAACTTGTTCAGCAGGTTGCAGCCATATAATCTTATAACATGACATTCTCTGACATGGAGGAAATACAGGCTCATCACACTTGAGAGATGGCTCTTGCTTCTTTCTTCTGCAGTGCTAACTTTCACACAATTGGTGCAAAGTTTTGCAGATGGTTTTGTGATATTTAATGGTCATGAACTTCTTCCAGCTTCAGGGTCTGCTCTTCAGGCTGTTGACAACCCAAAGGGGCTGTCTTGTAGACTGTCTGCAGAAGCTGTTTCTGGGAGAGAGAATATTTTTCTTTTGTATTATTCTGGATTTGACTGGGAGTTACTTTTCTTCCAAATAGCCTATATGGTTCTGTGTTTTAGGATTGTGACCAAAACACTGTTGATAACACACCAGTGGTTTAGCTATTGCTGAGCAGTGTTTGTACAGAGTCAAGGCCATCTTTGTTTCTCACTCTGCTCCCCATCTCTAACAAGTAGGCTGAGAGTAAGCAAGAGGTTGGGAGGGGGCACAGCTAAATTGGGGAGTGGCTGGGCACTGGTCTGCTGGTGGGAGGTGGTAAGTGCCTGCCTTTGCATCACTTAGCTTTGGGGTTTTTTTTTCCCCTTCACGTATCAAACTGTATTGTCTCAGTCCAGGGAAAGTTTTCTCACTTTTACCCTTCTCATTTTCCCCCATCCTGCTGGCCTCAGTAGGGGCTTATTTGCCAGCCAGGATCAGCCCACATACTTGTGTATGTGTATAAAACTGGCTAGTCGCCAGAATTCCAGGCAAGTGGTTTCACCATTCATTTAGCTTTATTGAAGTTCTACTTCTTTTGCTGAATTTTCTTGTAACTATCTCAAAACCCACACAGAGGCAGTTCAGTCTCTGGAATCCATCACTACTGCATTGTGATGCCTAGCAGAAGACTTCTTTAATCAGTTGAAAGAATCCCTGTCTGTCAGATATAGTTAACTTAGATTGTCAGTTGTAAATTGATAAATGTTATGTTTATATGTTCACTGGAAATGGAGACATTAAAAGAGTCATATGCCATGTGCCCTTTAGAGAACTTACTGCACTGAGTTTGCAGAACTCTTGTCTACAAGCAGCAAAAATGACTGTGTTGGCGTTTGACTTTTTCTGTAGTGGCAGATGGTTTTTTTAGACCACGTGATAGGCACCGTTGTGCTCTGTGTCAGTTCATCGCTGTGGTGGAACTTGGTTAATTCAGAAACGCTCTTGGTAAACTCTAGTTTAGTCTTAACTTCTCATTATGGATGTATGCTTTAGAGAAGTGGCAGATGTTTCATGTTCCCTGTAAGTAGTAATTGATTGTAATTTTACTCCTATATATTTTTATTGCATTTTGTGTTTTAATAATAATTAATTCATTTTGGCTCTTCCAGATATTTAGTTTGCTCTCTTTGGCTGCAAATCACGTGCAAGGGAGATACCATAAAACTGTTGAGCAAGAAGCTATCTGCAAATTTCTGACAGCTGTCTCTGACCACAGAGTTGGGTAAATACAGTTATAGTGTAATTTTAGCTTATGAACATTCCTAAGAGATTGTATTTATTCATCTCAATGATTAAGTTGTTCTAATACATAATGTGTCTGGAGTGCTACCAAGAGTCCACGGTAAGTGTATTAATGTACTATCAGTTTCTCAAGATTGCAAAGTTCCTTCGCAATATAAACAAAGAGCATGCTCTAGATTTTTCTTTCCTCAAATTTAGTGTAAAGCATGGGAGAGCCAGGGTCCAATGTCACTTCAGTTCATTTCAGCTCTGTTAAATTTGTATGCTCCCTGTTTGCACACTCCTTGTTCTGTGCTTATCTTCATTTGATATTAAATTTTTGGTGCTTTCACTGAATGCCTGTTTTCAGCTTCATTGCCACCAAGAAGAGCTATGCCCTTTTCTTTTTTACTGAATCAATTGTAGAGTCAAAATTGAGTATGATCACCAGTTAAGCTCTGGAAGTTTCGGTGGAGTGTGCCCCTGGCCCTGAAGTTTTCCTGGAGTGTGCCTGTGGCCCTGAGGCTTGAAGGTGCCCTATGCCTGAAATCAGCACGTGCTTCAGAAACTTCAGAGATCCCTGATATGATTTTTTGCAAGAACTTGGCTAAGAAGTCCTCAACAAACTATCCACTTGCATCCTTCAGCTTGTGTTGTGTGGTCTTAAAAAGACAGCTTGCAGTGCCCGTAGTCGGTTCTGATCGGTCAGATTGCCCCTGCTCAGCCAGGTCCTGCTGAATTTGGAATGCTCTGGTTTTGTAGCATGAGGCTGATGGCAGTTCACAGGGTAGCAGTTCACAGTGAAGTAGTCTCAGAGTACTTCAGACAAAGCCTTACTGGATTCTTTTGTTAGAATCCTGGAATCGTTAAGTTGGAAAACACCTCCATCGAGGCCAACGCTTGACCAAACACTACCACGTCAACTAAACCGTAGTATTAAGTGCCACATCTAGTCATTTCTTGAACACTTCTAGGGATGGTGACTCAACTGCCTCCCTGGGCAGCCTGTTCCAATGCTTGACTGCCCTTTCAGTGAAGAAGTTCCTCCAGATGTCTAACTTGAGCCTCCGTTGTGTCAGCTCTCATCCCGTAGCTAGCTGCCTGGGAGAATAGGCCAGCCCCCACCTGGCCACCGCCTCCTTTCAGACAATTGTAGAACGATAAGGTCTCCCCTGAGCCTCCTTTTCCCCATGCTGAAGAACCCCAGCTCCATCAGCCACTCCTCAATGGACTCACTCTTTAGACCCTTCACCAGCTCTGTTGCCCTTCTCTGGACATGCTCCAGCCCCTCAATGTTTTTCTTGTAGTGAGGAGCCCAGAACTGGTCACAGAACTTGAGGTATGGCCTCACCAGTGCTGAGTATGAGGGGACAATCACTTCCCTAGTCCTGCTGGCCACACAATTTCTGATCCAAGCCAGGGTGCCGTTGGCCTTCTTGGGCACCTGGGCACACTGCTGGCTCATGTTCAGCTGTCAGTGAGCGCCCCAAGGTCCTTTTCTGCTGGGCCACCTTCCAGACACTCTTCCCCCAGCCTGTAGCACTGCATGGGGTTGTTGTGACCAAAGGACAGCACCCAACACTTTGCCTTACTGAATCTGATACAACTGGCCTTGGCCCATTGATCCAGCCTGTCCAGATCCCTCTGCAGAGCCTTCTAACCCTCCAGCAGATCAACATTCTCACCTTGCTTAGTGTCATGTGTGAACTTACTCAGGGTACCCTTGATCCCCTCATCCAGATGATCAATAAGCTATTAAACAGGACTGGCCCCAACACTGAGCCCTGGGGAATACCACCAGTGACTGGCCACCAGCTGGATGTAGCTCCATTCACCACCACTCTCTGGGCCTGGGCATGCAGCCAGTTTTTAACCCAGTGGGCTGCCAGCTTCTCCAGGAGAATGCTCTGGAAGACAGTATTGGAGGCTTTAATAAAGTCCAGATAGACAACATCCACAACCTTTCCCTCATCTGCTAGGTGGGTCCCCTAGTCTTAAAAGGAGGTCATGTTGGTCTAGCAGGACCTGTCTTTCCTAAACCTGTGCTGGCTGGGCCCAATTCCGTGGCTGTCCTGTCCATGCCATGTGATGGCGCTCAAGGTGCTCCTTCAGTCTTTGAGGGGAAGAGGAGGCAGACCTTTATTTCAGGGCCTACAACAAGATAGAGCAAAGTATGTCATAACTCGGGATTCTGGCAAAAGATTCATTGTAGCAAATGCAGTAGTCCTTTCAGGATTTTGTAGGATTTGCTCTTCAGTTTAATTCTTTTCATTGCAGTTCATCTGACTGTTGAAAGCTTTTTAGTTATTTTTCCTCTTATACTTTTATATCTCTTGGTAGAGCAGGGAATCAAAACAGATATTTTATATTTGTTTATAAATGTTAAACTCTGAACCTACTGTTCGGTGTTTACTTCCTTAGTCTACCTTCTGAACAAGTTTCTTGTCTTCTGACAAGTTTCTTGATGGTAACTTCTACTATCTTTAAATACAGATGGTCCTGTTTTCTTGATAACCTTTTTTGGCTTAACTGGAACCAGAAGGGTACCAGTTGTGGACTGAATCCAATTAATACAAATGTTATCTGATAAGAATACATAGTTATCTTCCTTAACTCCATTTCCACATTTTTCAGGCTTTTGTGACCCAACTTTAAGGTTTGTTTGGAATGTTTTGTGGCTTAAAATGAGCTTTATGTATGAAAGTTGTCCCCTTTAGGTTCAATTCAAGTTACTAGACAGAAAAGGCATCTACAAATTTTTGATAGATTAAGTTGTATGCTTATAAGGTACTTCTGTCATCAACAGGTGTGTGCAACTTCAGGTTGCTCCCAAGTGCTTTGTCTGGGTAGCTTTTCTGTAACATTTTGTTCTGGATGTCTTTTTTTTTTTTTTAATTTCCACTGTTTTTAACTCCAATCTCATTAATTATCTTTACAGTTCCTATTCAGCTTTTGATGACATGGAAGTGTTTTTACATGGTCTTGATCTAGAACACATTAGAGGATTATTGAAGGTAATTTTGTGGTATATATGCTACCTGTGAAGTAATGTGTGAAACCAAAATGCACCTACTGCATACTAAAAAAGTTATATCACTTATTAATATATAAATTCAAATAAATTTCTTAAACAGAAATTTATTTATAAAATGGTAACTGCAATGAACTAAATTGGATTTCTTGATAATGTGCATTAGTCACAACAGTTGATGTTTCTAAACTAGACAGGTCTTTCCTTGCTTCAATAATGGTGTTTTGTAGCTGGTTTTGTTCCTGAAAACTGACATAAAACAGGGAAGAAAATCAAGTTAAAACTGTTTTATTCTGAAATTCTTTTTGATGTCAGAAACCCCTTTGTTTTATACAGGAACAAGATATACCTTTAAGACAACTTCTGACCATGCAAAAAGATGACTTAATACAGGTCAGTTTACTCCTTTAGAACTTAGTTTCATTTTGTCCTCTCTTTTTAATGTCTTAACTTCTCATTACAAATGTCTAACCTTGCAAGAATTCCTTCAGCATCTTCTACAACTTCTTGAATTTTAATGTGAATGTAGACAGGCTTCTTCTGAAGTATGTAATCTCACAGATGAATGATTGATCGGGGTGAGCAGGAAATAGTTCTAGTTTAAATTTTAGTTGTTACCATTTTTAGTTTTAAATTCTGATTTCTCTGAAAGGAAGTCAGTGCTAGGATTAACAGTAGATGATACTAAACAGCTACTTTAGATGTGGTCCTCCTTTCTGAGGTGGTAATTTTTGTTGGAGAAAGAAGAGCTGTCTTACATTAGAATTGCTTAAATTGTAGAATCTCATATTCCACGCAGGTTTGTAAAACCTTATCCCCCCAAAAAAGGGAAAAAAGAGCAGATTTTGTTTCTTACAGTTTACTGCAGCTGGGAAGGTTGGTCTTTTGCTGTTTGCAAAGGTTGGTCTTTTGACTAAGTGATTCATTATTACAAGGCTTCAGTTCTCAGCTGAGATGTGATTGCTTTTCTTTAGTCTTTGCTGGAATTTTTCCTGTGGGAAATGAAAGGACTTTCTGTGCTTACAGGAGGATGCTATGATAAAATCCAATTATAGGAGTCTCATTGGAACAACATAAGTACTTAAGGCTGTGGGATTCTTCTGAGCACTTTGTACTGGGGAGCTTTGGAATCTCTGGCCTGCGATTCCAAAGACACCTCATAAAAATGGCCGCTTCAAGACTGCTCCCTGCTACTGGCGCTAGCCGTGTCCTTAGTGTCAGCTTTTTTTCTCCTTATCCTGGTACCAAGGAGGAGTGTGTTCTAGCAGCTGGATCCAACACTGTATTCCTTTAGAGTGGATGTCAACAAGGATTGTTTTGCTCGAGGTTTTGTCTTACAACTGAGTACAGGTCATTTTTCTGACAGAACTCACAAGTAATTCTGTATTCTCCGGGGATGCTCATACAAGGAGCTTTGTCAATGAAGAGTTTTTTAAGAGTTCATCTTGGACAAAATATTATAAGGCATGTCAGTGTGTTTTGATGTTACTGCTTTTCTGAAGCCTCAGTATCATTGGACAGCATCCTGGTGTCCTGGGATTTTTAGAAAACTCTTAAGGCCCCTAATGATAGTAGTTTTGTCCTTTAAGGAGATTCTTATGGATTTCTTCTCATTACTGTGTGAGCTGCTGTTGGTCATGATTGCATTAAATGGTAAATCTGTCTGAGTGTATGTTCATAAGGATCACTTGCTTTGGTATTGTAGTCATTGCTTGTTTTAGTCCAGGGAACACTGGGGGAAGAGGAGAGAATTGTGGACTTCAGTAAAGGGCTAAGCTTTATGGTTCCTTTTCCAAAGAGGTGTAATTTCACTCAAAATCATAGCTTCTGTTTCAATGTTCTAAATTGTTCGAGGCTTCCTATTATAAAAGCAAACAAAGCTTTGAACAAACTGAAATAAATACGTGGATCAGCTGCTTCTACACGGGAAGGTAATACCTGTAAGAATTTAATTGCTTTGTCTCTTAACTTTGCAACAGCAGGAAACAGTTCCTGAAAAATAAGTCATGCTTTGTGCATGGACATAAATTAATTATTGAGTCTTCAGATGTGGAGTTAAAAAATGACATAACACTCCTGGCTTATTAGCACTTCATAAGTTATCCTAAATTCTTGATGCAGTCTAGTTTTTAGGGCTCTGCTAACGGTTTCTCCCCACACTGCTGATAGAACAAATCTAATCTGTTTCCTTGTAACTTCAGAGTTGAAAGTTTTTACTGTGATGGCAGACTTTGAGCTAACAGCCAGCTGTTTTAAATAGCCTGGATCTTATTACTACAAAGATTAATGATGACCTCTGATAGATGCCTCTGAACCAAGCTGCTTTGTATCCAGAGAACTTGGGAGAAATCCTGTCATTAACGTGATATGCTTTCCTCCATCAAACAATATCAGGAAGATATTTTCTCTGTAAATATCTTTATCTGTATTCTACAACAGTCCCTAAACAATGAGTCTTTCAAGCTGAAATCCTTGCATTCTGTAGGCTTGTAAACTGTTCCATTCTGGAGAAAATGTGTTCAATATACTGGGACATCTCTATTCAACCTTCGGAGGTTTCTGTCTGCACTACTTATGACACTCACATTTTTTATTTTGTTTTAAGCATTTTTCTCATAAGATAGCAACAGAAGTAATTTTGCTTCTGGATGGATTTAGGACTAAAAAGGTTTCTTTCTCACGTTTTATTTAGTTTCGAATAAGAGATATTGGCATGTTGTTTTGGATTTGAGAATGTATAATGAAAAGTTGACACATCAAAATTCAAAATATAATCCAGAAATTTAACTACATAATTAGATAATTATCTGGTCTATGTACTTCTGTATCACAATTCCAGGACTCATTCCTCTGCCCCCGATCCCTGAGAAAGGCATTTACTATTTGACAGAAACGTGTCAGGTTATTAAAATTAGTGACTTCTTGGGCAAAGTGGCATTGATATAAGAGTTTGTGCATAGTTTTACTGATTTTATCTGTGCAGTATATCATCTTTTATGTGTTGAGGCACTCTTATTCACCTCTTGTCACATTCATGCTGGAGTGTGAGCTTGAGGCTTGGATTTTGAGGGGCTGCTTTGTATGTATTTAAGTATAGAATAGAATTGATGTTCCTAGAGGTGATCTGGCTGAAATTGAGAGTGCTTTATAGTCTGTTTTACAGATATAAGCAGGTTCTTGTACAGCCACTTGCACATTCTTAAACTTGGCCACTTCACAATAATGCTTGCATAATTTGGACTGCAAAGTGCAAGTGAACCAATACTAACTTAAAAATTCACTTACCCTTCAGGAAGGGCTTATTGCACTGTGGTTGTTCCATGCATTCATTATTGCATGAACAGTCAGGTTCTGGGTCACTTCATGTTCTTGCAGAGACGGTCTAGACATGGGGAAGTAGTTTGGACTGCTCTATCAACCTTCCATCTTTAAGTTCTGCACCTTTTATCTCTGAATGCAGAATTACTGTGGTGATAGAAGGCTTTATCTACAGTGACATTTATCACATTCTTTACTTCCTGACACATATTTTCAAGATGTGGTGGTGCTCAGTGATCCATTTGCAGAAGAACAAAATGATGTTTTGTTTCTGGGGGAACAAAGTACCACATCTTCCTGATATGCTGGTCAGAAAGCTGCATCCTGATTTGCTGGTTTCAGGAATGAGAAGGTGGAGTGAAAAGCAAAGGCAGTCTTCACAATAGTTCCTACTTTAAACAAGATAGTTTTAGTCCTCAAGAATAACTGCTATTGTATAAATCAGCTTACTTATTCATGATGAAATGACTGCTGTAATGCTTTGTAAGCCTTAAGAAACTATTAGTTCATTACAGATAGGGCTCCACAAGGCGAACCTGAGCAAACTTACAGCTCAACACAAGTGAAGCAGATTATTTATAAGAAACCCAGATCTTTCTATCTTAAGGCTGCTAATGATACTTGCTAAAAAGACTTCAGTAAAATTTATTCAGGTACCTATGGAAACCTATTAGAAACTCAAAAGTTCTTGACGCATGTAGTTAAATTCCCAATTAATCTTGTTGGGATTTTGCATTGCTGAAGAACTTACTTGTCTATAAACTTAACACAGTTTTGAAATGTTTAAAGGCACACTTGTGAGCCCATAGTTTTCTGTCACCTGTAATTGCTGGAGAACCTGGAGGACAGTGTAACGTAGTCACAATGAACACTGGGTGTCAGAACACTGGGTCTCGGAAAAAGGCAAACATTTCCCTAGGCACCATCTCTTCCCTAGGATTTTGATCTGATGTGGGTTGTCAGCTGTTCATTCAAAATTCTTTCTGACAGAAATCTGTCAGATTTGGGAGACTGCAAACACTAACATCTTCCAGATTCCTGAGGATGCAGAAGGTACCTTCAAGTCCTCAGAATATCAGTGAAGGTCCCATATAGCCTAGCTTTGGAGACTCTGAGATCCTTGCGGTCTCAAATGCCAGTGGTCTACTCCTGTTGAGTTAGTACTCAGCTGGCGCCTTAGGAACAAAGTCAAGGGGTTTTTCACTTGTGTGGAGGAGCATCTTAGGGCTGCTAACACCAGAAGTGCTGCGTTGCACAGCAGCCTGTCAGATGAGCAAGGAAAAGTGCCACAGAAGCATTTCCATTTTAACAAATGAACTGTTCTTTTTCTTTAAGTGTTCTGCAAGAAAACTCTCAGCCTAGGATTTAAATATGACTTAAAATTTAATCTGAGATACTTGACGGATACCACAGCTGCCAGTGTTTTCTGTTCCAGGCATCACTTGGACAATCTCAGTAACACAGTATATATATTTTGTGTTTTCCTTCAGTTAAAAAAGATGTCTTCCTTTAAAATTCTCCATTTGATGCTGATTTGATAGCTTCCACTCTTTCTTTCTGAGTTAATGCTGTATCACCATCATGGTGATTCATTATCTTGCTGTCAGAGATGATTCTGAAATGGAAAGCCTAACATCCTAACAACACAGGGGTACTTAGGCAAACTGCTATTATTTTTTTTTAATAAACCCTAAACAGATTTTCTGAGTATCCTGTGCAATTTCAGTTTGGCCGTTCCTCATCTCTTGTCATTTTGTTCTGCATCATTGAATATGTGGTTTTATTTTTTCCTTTGTCACTTACATACATTGTAGCTGGTTGCAATAACTTAAAAACAACTTCTTTTGAATCTTAATAGTTAGAAGCTTGTGCAATAAGTGTTACTGTACTGTTATGTCTAGTAAGTTTAAAAGTAAATCGTATGTGGAATTACTCTTTAAATTTAGATCGGCATTACAAATCCTGGAGATCAACAGAAACTCCTAGATGCTATTAACGAGATGCAAGTGGAAGAAAAAAGAATTGAAGATATCTCTGAAATTGTGAAGCTGGAATTGAGGTATTAGCAGTATATCTAAGGAAATGGAAGTGAAATATTAACTATTTAAGGTGACCGTGTTATTTTCTGTGGCTCAAAGGTAAAATTGTCTCACACCTTATCCCTTAATGCATAACTTTAATGAGAATATGCGAGTTAGTGGATTATGAGAGCTGGTGGTGGGTGTGTTCTGCACAAAGAAAGCTGGAAGCATAGACAAGGTAGGCTCTGTTAGTCTTCCAGTCAAATCTGTCTGATTGTAAGATGCAATAAAAAAAAGTGCAGGAGGGAGAGATGCATGTAATTTCTGCATAGGCCTTTAATTTTCAACTCATAATACAATATCTTGTACATGTGTATCTTAAATCATAAATGCTACTTCTGTTTAGATTCCAGATTTTTTCATTGTTTTTTCTCTTCCACTGGAAGCAGTTTTAACTGGCTTCTAAAATATCTCTTTTTTGTCTTACCAATTAAGCAGTTTAGAAGGTATTTTCCTTATCATAGATTATATGTATCAGTAGGTTTATAAGGAAACTTTTTAAATAAAGTTACTTCTTCAGATTTCCATTCCAACTTGATATTTTTTCCCATTATAGTATTTAAGCATCCGCTCTTCAGCACCTCTCATACTTTTAGTATAGTCTTGTGTAGTACCATGGAAGCCAGGCCTGAGCTGAGAGGTGCACTCCTCAGCAGCCTTATTAAACTTAATGAGTTCCCTAAGCACTCCTGGAGCACTCCACATCCAGCTCAAAATGAAAAATGAAGGATATAGTAAGTAAAAAGGAGCCTTAAGATTTCTGAAATCTCTTACCCTTTATGTGTAAGTACATTATTTTTTTCTGGAGGACACACCTAGACTTCAATTAAAATTCCATGCTCATATCTTTCCTCTTCTTAGTTCCCAAACTTGTAGAAGAATAGCTACTAAAAGTGGATTAGATAGTAAGGGTTCAGTTCCTCTTTGAAGTGTTTTTCCCTCTTGACTAGTGATCTGACAGCTGTGCTGGTACTCTCATAGATATTACTTCCCTCTCCAAAATAGTGAGGAGAGCGGTCTGTATTATTTGAATGCTGTAAGGCTAGAATCCCTGTTACGTTGTTCATTGGCCCAAAGAATATGCTTGGGTTCAAATTCAGTCTGTACATGTCTCCATGCTTTGGAGGCAACTGAGTTGCACTGGCATTGTGCACTAGCAGTCATGTCGTGATGTGATCCTGCCATAGTGCTGTCTTTAGAGTCCCAGTTCCATGAGACTGTCTGGTATGTATTCCACTGCCAGCCAATCATTCATACACTGGTTGCTCCCAGTGCTGGTGCTGTGCTGGTATCTTTATCCATTGCTGCGGTTATGAAAAAGAGACTTTGCAGCCTGCTTGAGGAATGTTTTTGCAGCACAATACCAAGTTTGAGCTGTAGGACATGCAAGGCATTTGAGGAAGCGCTTGAAAGACTGAGATGGGCTGAAAGAGTGGGGAATTCATGTCCTGATCAAGGACTTTGATGTTGCTTCTGGTCTGTGAGGAGATTTCATTCAGAGACCACTCAGAGATAAGGAAGTGGCTGGATATTCACGCTGGGCAAGAGTCGTGGGCAATGGCTCAATGTCCAAATGAAGACTACTAACAAGTGACACTCGTCAGGGCTTGGTGTTGGTGCTGTTTAACATCTTTGCTGGTGACATGGAGACTGGGATTGAGTACACCCTCAGTATGCGTGCCAGTGACACCAGGCTGTGTGGTGTGCTGGAGGGAAGGGATGCCATCCAGGCAGACCTTGACAGGCTTGAGCGGTAGGTGCATGAAATTCAGCAAGGCCAAGTGCAGTGTCCTGGGTCAGGGCAATCCCAAGCACAAGTACAGGCTGGACAGAGAATTGATTGAGAGCAGCCCTGAGGAGAAGGACTCGGGGTTGTTGGTTGATAAGAATCATAGAAACACAGAATATCTGGAGTTGGAAGGGACCCACAAGGATCATCAAATCCAGCTCCTGGAAGAAGCTCAACATGACCCAGCAAATGTGTACTTGCAGCTCAGAAATCCAATCATATCCTGGGTTGCATCCAAAGAGGAGTGACCAGCAGGTTGAGAGGAATTCTCCCTGTCTACTCTGCTCTCATGACACTCCACCTGGACTGCTGCAACCAGCTCCAAGGCCCCCAGCATAAGAAGGGCATCAACCTGGAGGGGGTTCAGAGGAGAGCCAAAGATGACCAAGAGGGCTGGAGCACCAGTCCTATGAAGACAGGCTGAGAGACTTGGGGATGCAGCCTGGAGGAGAGAGGACTGTGGGGAGACCTTAGAGAGACCTAAAAGGGGCCTACCAGAGAGCTGGAGAAAAACTTTTCACAAGGGCATGTAGTGATAGAACAAGGGGGAATGGCTTCAAACTGATGGAGGGCAGGTTTAGATATGACGTAAGGAAGAAATTCTCTACTGTGAAGATGGTGAGATATTAGAATAAGTTGACCAGAAAAGCTACGGATGTCCCATTCTTAGAAGTGTTCAAGGCCAGGTTGGATGGGACTTTCAGCAACCTGGTCTAGTGAAAGGTGTCTCTACCAGTGGCAGAGGGTTTGGAACTGAATGATTTGTAAGGTCCCTTCCAACCCAAACTATTCTATGACTCTGTAATTCTCCATCAAAACAAGTGTGTACTTCCACAAGAAGAGAATCCTGCAAACTTGTACATGTGCTGAAAAACTGAAGAACTAAAGTTCCAGCATGCAGGAGGGTATAAACCAGTATATTATGGATACACCATAAATACTTTAACAGCATCTGAGCTATTTGTATTAAAATAGAGACTTTGCTGCTGAGCTGAGGTGGTAGGCCAGAAATCTGTTAAATGCCTTTGGAAATGGATGTTGACTCTTCAGCAAGCAAA
The DNA here is from genome assembly GCA_013400235.1 of Oriolus oriolus. Lineage (NCBI taxonomy): Eukaryota > Metazoa > Chordata > Aves > Passeriformes > Corvidae > Oriolus > Oriolus oriolus. The sequence continues at coordinate 723,550 of VXBT01000184.1, read as the reverse complement.
AATTAGCTACAGTTTAAGGGGACTTTGTCCAGTTTAAGCTTTATGCATTTTTATGTTAAAATGTATGCTTTTTTCAGATTGTTCCACAGTAGCGTTTAGTACATACATTCAAGCAGAGCATTTTAAAAATTTGAACAGAGAGAGTAAGTGGAGAAATACAAAACATTATCCATTCACCATGTGCGGCCAAATACAATAAAATACCCACATGGTATCTGGTGCAGTCTCACACACCAGTGACATATCTTGTTCCTAATGTAGAGAGGGTTTAGATCATATGTAGTTCTCAAAACCAGAAAATAATTGATTGATTAAAGATAGAAGTGCACAAAATATGACAGCACTGCAGTTATGGCAAGCACTGCATAGTTTTCTAGAAAATTGCCTGACATGTATTCTAGGAATCTGACCTTGAGACTAAAATCTTAGGCTATGTTTACATGCTATTATATAAAGATTTTACTTCTCACTTGTTCAAAGTCATTCTCTGAGAAGGAGAATCAGTCATTAAGTCATAGAAAAACTAACATAGTAGAAAATCTTGAACTGATTGATTATAAACTTACGGAGTGTCTAGGACTGTTTAGCCACTGATGTTTTGACAGCCTTTCATTCTTTTTAAAAGTGATCATTTTTTGAAAACATTATTTCCATTTCTAAATATAAGAACATGTCACTGCAACAGGTATAAAATACCCAATTTTTCTATGAAAATAGGGAATTTTTTAAGAACTATGGTGTAATAAAGTAGTATGATAGATTAAATGTTTTTCTTTTTTCCCCCTCCCTAATTCAAGCCCTTGACATACTTTATATTTGCTGAGAATCCTTCCACAATTACAGAAGATAATTTCTTTTGTGATGGAACACAAAAAGTGCCATAACTAATCCCAGCCAGCTAAACAGTTATCTGAGTAGAAGAAAATATTTGTGATTATGGCTTGACTATAGTAATGTGGGAGGAACTTTCAGGCTCTCTCCAGGTGTTGAGTGTTTGGGTTCTTTACCTGAAATACACAGTCCAATTACATTGTTCTGAAACAAGCAGTAGTTTATTTTATAAAAACAAACTAATAGGTTTTCATCCTTCTGCATCTTCATGAAAGCCATGTGCAGTACTGGTTTTAAACCTCCAGCATACCTATTAATGCTTCTATGTATTTCTGTTTTAAGTGTTAAAGTTTCAATAGTTCAGCACTATTGCAAATCACAGATGTCCTGAGCAGTGGTGGAAGTTTTACTCACTAGTGATCCTGTGCCCAAAGTTGAAGGAAAGCGTTCTATGACACTCTGTGGCCTAAATCCCATCTCCATTTTGATGCTTGCACTGCATTGGCATGTAGCTTAGTTTAGCTGTTTGACAAATTTCGTGGATACCTTTTTGCCCTCAGAAGCAAGAAGCAAGTGGTGTTGAGTGCATTACGTTTAGGTTTAATACCAGATTACCTAGGGAATGGAGGAATGCTGGAGTCTGAATTAGTTTTTTCAGATCCTATGGATCTGCAGAAGAGGTAGATCTGCAGTAGGAACTTGTAATTGTCTCTTGTTTTGGCCCTGCCTGTTATTCACCCAAATAGCTTAGAGTTAACAGAAACTTTCCTGCTGGAGATACAGACACTTCTCAGGAGTTTCAGGGTTTGAGAGCTCACTCAGTAAAAATAATCAGATTTTCTTCATCCTTGCCCTCTCTCCCTCTTCCTGGTGGGTGGCAACAAATTTCTGGCCAGCACCGTGACTTATGACTAAAATTCTCTGACACTTCCAGTAAAGTTGAGTCTGTGTCATGTGGAAGCTCTAGAAACTTCAAGTTGAAAATAAACTGTTAATTTTTTCTGTCCTTCTCTCCACTTTTTGGAGACATGGATCAAACTAATTTTGAGTTGTCTTCCTGCTTGTATTTGAGCACCAAGTAAAATTTTTCTTCAAAAAGATAATATCAAATATTCCAGGCTCTGACGTATATGTTTCCAGATCCAAGGGCCAAGTCAGTATTACTGAATTCTTACTTTCTTCCACTCTGCTGGAGACTAAATGACCCTAAACCTAATCATTTCAGTCCTAGCTCCAAAGTACAAACCGGACTTTTTCCCTCGCATCTACCTCAAAACTGTAAGCTGCAGGTCAGAAATACTGTCCTTCCAAAACAAGGTGGGGAAGGAAGGGGATAGGATGGGACAAACAAGGGGAAAAAAAAAAAGACTTGCTAAGATGTTAAATGTCTTTAACTACTCACTGTTAAAATGATACCAAGTTTTTTGTATGTTATGAAACTGCATGTCTGACTCACTAGCCAGTGTTGGAAATCCATAGGTAATATTTGGCTTGCAAAAAGTTATAGTATTTGACAAATAACAAAATATCATTTTATTTTTCTAGTGAAGATGAATTCCTCAAGTTTCTTCAGAAGTTGAATGAAGAGTGTTGTAAACTGATCGTTCCTGTGCAGACCATGAATAACCATTTCCTCAAAAATTCTCACAAGGTATTCAACCAAACAGAGGATTGATTTAGAGTGTATTATTCCACCTTGTAAACTGAAAGCTGTGAATATTCATCAACTGTCGTGGTTATTATATAGTTCTATAAAGCTGTCCAATGCTGTTTCTCTAAAGGACACTTCTTAAAAATAATTCATTTCAAAGATTTAAGCCACACAACTAAAGGAGATAGATGCATTTCTTCATGTTTCTACTGATCGGAGAGTTAAGGTGACAAAAGTTTCCAGCAAAGGCTGCTAGGGAGTAGTAGCTTGTTGTGCATAAATCATACAATTAAAACCCAGCATAAATGCAGTTATAAACCTTTTCTGGCACTGTCTTTTGTAATACATTAACTGTAGAATATTAAATTATAATCTACAATTATGTAATTATGGCAAATAACTGTAATTATTAACAGATGGTACTGCAGTGGGCACCGACTGAATGTTATATTGAAGTCTGCAAAGACTTGATTTGCAGTGTTAACAAGTTGGGAGAAGAAGTTGGCAAACTGAAGGACCTCGTGGTGGAGGTGGGTGTGTGTGAGTGAGGCTGTTAAATACTGTGTACAAGTTTCTGATGCAACCTCATACGTGGAATCCATCAGGGAAATGTTTCATACCTTGATCCGCCACAGGCTGTTTAGCTTTAGCTTGGGCATTGCATCCATCTCTCCCCCTTCCACCTTTTCATGGACAGAATGAGAAATAATCTCTAATATTCCATGGCAATGTGGAGCATCTCCAAAAGAAAGCACAATCTACCTGTGGAGAGTCTCCAAAAGGAAGCACAATCTGCCTTTTTCTTTCTACTGCAGGAAAGAATTAGTTAGAATGTATCCCTGTGGTCTTGGACAACTGCTGTGGCATAGATGCCATGCTGAATACTTACACTCTTACTTTTTAATTAAGGAATCTTTTGTTTGGAATTATTGACTCACAAGGAAGATACTAAGGTTTTATGGATTGAATGGGAGGCATCCCAGATAATTCTGCAGAGTGACAAAAGAAGAGGGTGGGAGAGGTCAAGGCTAGATGTTAGCACCACATCAGTCATTCTCAAACCAACACAGTGACACTCTCTTGTCAGATGGGGTCATTTTAAGTAATAGGCTGGTAAAATGAACGGCCGCTGGGGTAGGGTAAATGGAGCATCAGTGTCAGAAAGGAATCTGTTGCTGAATGAAGCCATGTGGAACTCAGACCTTGAGTATAATGCTACTAATTCAATTTCCTGTAGTTTAAGTAAATTTAATGTAGTATAACAGCCTTTTCCCAATAAATCACTTAACACCAAATATATTAAGAGGTAGAGACTGTAGCAAAAAACTTACTAGATATTTATTCCCTTTTTTGCATATGGAATCGTCAATTGTACGTATCTATATACACAATTGATATATTTGCCTCCTATATATGCAGGCCAGTTATAACGGCTGGGAGAGTTCCAAGTTTGGTGCCACTTGAGTTTATCTGTATGTAAGGTTTAATAGCTGTAAAGATGAAGCATGGTGTCTTTGTATCCTGTGTGAAACAGCCTTCTAATTACTTCAAAAATGCAATTCCTTTTTAAAATCCTGTTATATTTTATGAATTTCACTTATGAATACTTTAATACAAGACATTTTTGTGCTACTTAATTTATGATGGAGCACTTTTGAATGTAGAGCACCCAGACATTTATTATGAACATGTGAATCTAAGTGAAACAGTTAAACCTCTTACATAAAATGTTTGTATAAATTCCCTTGAAGTCTTCAGTACTGTTTGCTAAGCTTAATCATTACAAGACTTTGCCAGCAGTACACTACTGTAGCATATAATTTTTGAAAGTGTAGTAAATGAGATGGCCTTCCAAGCATTGCAAACTAAGGTAGGAAATAAGAGCCTAACCCTGCTGTCCTTTATGACAAGGCTCCACTCAGGTTCAACATGTGTTTGAGCAGGCACTTGTAAGGTACTTTCCACTCTCCCTTTAATTTCAAGAAAGTCTAATCTGTTACATATTTAACTTACTTTTTAAATAAACAGTTGTTTTAGTAATTAAATGGCAGAAGTTCTAGTTAAAACATTTGACAGTTGGAGTTCAATTGTTTTATTAGATTTTCGTAGCATGTAATAATAGCAGTGTTTTACTCCTGAGTAATTAAGTTTGTAAATGAACAGCTTGTTTTACTAATACATGTTACAGAATGATTGAACATCAGGTAAGATGTTTACACGCATTTATTTCAAATTAAGTAGGACAGAGACAGAAAGAAGCAATATCAATCCTAGATGCATGCAGATTCTTAGGACTGGGTACTTTACTTAAGAAGCTTTCACACTAACTTTTTTTTTCCACTTTTTACATGGGTTTAACATCTGCCTCAGTATGAAGAGAAGAATGAACCTAACCGAGTGAAACTTCCAGAAAAAGCAGCCACCTTGGAAAAAAGATTAGTAAAAATGGGAGTGGTAACATTGCTTGGATTTGGTTTTTTCTTATTTACAATTAAATTAGTAGCAAAGAGAACCCAAATTTAAGTTTAGTGCTGTTTCTCATCATATCTGTAGTATTTGTATCTAGTATGTACTTGGATCTAAAAATAAAGTTATTAAAAATTAAAACTGTTACTTAAGAGTATCTTAGGGTTTTGTTTTGAAATTCATTGTTGGTATAGAATGTAGGTCTAAAATCTTGTCAAAGCTGCTTTTCTTTTTTTGGCATAAAGCTGTGATTATTGCTTACTAATTACTAGTTTCGGTTTTTGACCTTTACCTGTTCAGAGGTGAGCATAAGCAAATTCTGAGTATATATCACATGTTTGTATTTAAAATTGTAATACAGATGTGTTCTGAGGGTTGAGATGGTTTAAAATATTTTAAGTATCAGATTCCATTTTAGCTTGATAAAGATCTTTTCTCTTGCAGAGAGATATGCGTGGTTTTCTTTCTTTTCACAGTCAAGAGAACTGTGGAGATCTTGTAACGTGTTGCCTAAAAAGTCATTTCCCACTAAACTATGATACTTAAATTATGCCTGAAATCTGCTTCCTTAGGGATACTCACCTCTATTAAGAGTTTCATCACATCTATTAAAAGGATTATAGTAGTCCTTTGCTATAAGAATGCAGACAACTTAGAAGGCATAGCAGCTTGTTTTTTCTTGGTCTGGTCTTTCACTACGAATTTTTTCTTAATATTTTCTCCACTTAAAAAGGTGTTTGTAATCCCACAGTGAAACATTTATAACTGGTTTTGATCTGCTTACCAAACCAGCTATGTTGGGGGAAAAGGGAGTTGGTGTAAGTGAAATCAAACTAGTTATGTTTTTGCAGGTTTAAGTAAACATCTGTAAAAATGCTGAATATTTTGGAAGGGACATTTTCTTTCAAAATGAAACAAAAGGAGTCTAAAAAAACATAAACCTGAATGGGTGTGTGAAATCTTTGGTCTCTGAGTTTTCAGAAGTGTTGTATGGAGTCTTAACCTTTGATATTCCCTCTAGAGACTAGTAAGGAGAAGATAAAAACTTGAGTGCTATTCCAATCACTGTTACCGCTGTTTTCTGCTTTTTTGTTTTAGAGAATTGCTTTGGGTGTTAGTGTGTTTCCTTCTTACTGCAATTGTTTTACCTCCTTTCGTCCTTCATTGCCAGGAACATCCTACAGGGTGATGAGGCCAGAAGCAAAAACAACATAAGTTGGGGGTTTTTTTCTTCTTTTTTCTGCTCACAAACTGGTATCAGAGGGAATAAGCAGTATTCACCACCACCATCTACCAGAAGTGGAAGTGAACATTCTATCAGCATGAACAAAGTATAGAAAAGAAAATATTTTTAAAATAGTTTTCTGTTTCTTCATATTACCTTAGAATTAATCCTAAACTAACAGGGTGCATATTGTGAAAGGAAGAACCTTTTATATATATACCACTCCTCCTCTAATCAGCTCGAAATACGGTTCAATTGTAGTTCCTCAGTGATGGGATGGCTCACAGGTAGTACTAGAACTTTGACACCTAATGTCTTTTGGGAGTTTCTGTTGGGTGAAGGTGTTTGCGGTTTTTGGGGTTGATAGTGGAGGGGAGTGACCAGGCATGTTGTTCAGACTATGTTTCTTACATGTACTTTTGCATTACTTAAGTGGAATTATTTCAATCGCTAGTAAGGTTTCTGCCTTTCAAAAGATTCTGCTCCATAGCCCTTACTTCTCCGCTTAAGTGACAATCTGCATTAACAAAGCCACTTCAAAATACACTGAATGTAGCTTCCATTTCAAGAGAGGTGTTTTCAGCCACTAGTAGATCTTTGACATTTGAGACAATAAAAGTTTAAATTTTTTTTCCATCAATATGAAGAAAAGATCTGCTCAGATGGAGGCTTTTTAAGCTTAACTTGGAGCTCTTGCAGTTGAACAGAAAATCTGCTCCAAAAAAGTTTTATCAGAGTTTAACTAAATTATTATGCCTTTGGTGTAAAATACTTAGGAGAGAAAAAGTAATGCATGATAGTTGCTGGTATTTTTTTTTCTAGTGTGAGAGTTACAATAAAGTGATTTTGCAGAAGTGAATCAATGGTCTGAACTTAAGGAGATGAGCTCTAAATTAAATTTGGAGGAAGCTGATCCTTTTAAATTATCTTATGGATCACCTGTTTCTGATGCTTATAGTCACAATTGCAAACACAGATGTGAACATAATTTGGGTTAAACATAAGTTTTGTGCCAGCAGCATCCTTGGCATCCTGCACTGTTCAAGTATAGTGTTCAAAATTCCATAAACCACTCAAAAGCAGCAAGGGTCTTGGAGTAACCACTTCAGGCTGTTTTCATTAATTGATCCATCAGAAATTGAGCTGCATGAGGGGGACATTTTAAGAGCCAAATGAACAAAGAATATTTTAACATACCATATCATAAATAATAAAATTGCATTTACCTTCTTGGATTCCAAACTCATGTTTAAACAATGCATTTCAAGATCCTTTATTCACTTTGATGTTGTTGCAGTGCCTCTTTCAAATTCTCTGACAAGGTGTCACAATATGGTAGTGATAGGGCAGGAAGCAAAGAAAAAGTTTCCTTCAATATCTGGCCCCTGAGCTACACTGTCAGAATCCTTACCCCCACCAGCACCTCCTAAGGGAGCCTTCATATGAAAACGTCCCTGCTGTGAGGCCTCCCTCTGCAAGTCATCAAATTGCAGTCATTATCCCAGAACAGTAAGAATACAATGATTTGCACATCTATGAGGGGATTGGAGGAGAATGCAAAAGAGCTTTGCATGTATTAAGCAGGTAAGCTGCCGCAGCCCTGCTGCTGTTGTTCTCCTCCTACAGTAGTGCAAATTGAGATGCTGAGGATTGAGTGAATTGGACCTCGGGCCGAATCCTTCGGGATACCTAGCTGCTTAAAGATGCAGTGAGGTTCCTACTTGCAATCTTATTGGATACCTAACTTGTCTTCATAGGGATGACTATTCATACAATGGCCTTTTCTGAATCTTTAGGCTGTTATGTAAAATTAGGGCCTAGGGTGATCCTGTGGACATCTGAAAGAACAGCAAGATTTTTTTTTTTTTAAAGTTTTCCTGCCTAAGGTACACTGTGGCTTGTGTGTCCTGTGTCTCCTGTGCCTTGGGATTTGGTCTGCTCTTTAAATTTGACTTCTGCAGTACCTGGTCTGTCATAAGGCATTACCCTTAATTATTCTTGTTAGCCAATTACAAATAATTAAGAGTAGTTTGGAGTATTCTTAAATTGAGAAAGAGTGAGCTTTTTTTTCTATTATATTCTCCACTGACTTTAGTATGTGTTCTGTTTATCTTCTATTTCATCCAAGTGCCTTGTTGAGGACAAGATTTAAAATGTGCAGTTTATTCTTCTTTCTTTTGTTGTCTTTGAACCCCTTCAGGTGTTCCCCAAAGCTATCACTTCCTCGTAAGTGTGAGTAGGTGTTTGTTTGCATCTGCCTTTTTCACCAGTTCTGCAAAAGCTACAGGTCATCTTTCCCAAATAAAACTCCTGTGTTACTAGTGAAGTACTACAAGTGTTGCTTTGGATCTTTATGTCCAGAGACTACAGTTCTGATACCTGTTAGTAGGTAGCAAGGCTACAAAGCCTTGAAGGTCTAACAGGTATCAGAACTGCAGATTTCTGCTTTTAAAGATGTGTACTGTCATTTCTTTGTTCTGGAGGCAGCGGGGAAGTGTATATTTGAAAATTTACATTTCCCTATTCCAGAAACAGGAATTTCCAGGTAATGGAGCTATATTGAGAAACGAGTGAGCTATGACATGGGGTATTACTGATATGAGATTAATTATGTGATGGGTATCTTCAACAGTTTTAATAGCTGATAAATTCTAGTTGTTATTCTGATCCAAATGGTGTAGTTTCTTATAATACAGAGCCATAGTCCCTGGAAGTGGGACTTACAGAGATACCTTTGGGGAAGGATTTTCAGGTTTTTTAAGATGTGCTACTGGCTGTAATATATATGGGAAGATGTGTTCTACTTCAGAGTTTGGTGGGGTTTTTTCTTTAAAAAAAATTTCAAATGAGCCTTCCATGCCTTCAGCTTTCCTGAAAACAGTCTTTATTTGAATGTAGAAATACAGGTTTAACTACATTATTTTCATTGTATTTCAGAAGGTATGCAGGAAATGGGGCTTTCAGTGCTCTGGCTACTTCTCTGTCATCTGTATTGCACATGGCATGATTTCTTAACTGTATGAGAAACTGTGCACATAATACGTGTTGAAGACACTTACAGATTTCTAGATTCAGTCTGTTCTTGCAGCAAGGGAGGACAGCAGCCTCTCCAGGGCTACATCAGGAGCCAGCAGTCCCTCTCATGAGAGACAGTCCCTCCATGAACTTCTTCAGCCTGAGTCCTTTCCACAGGCTGCAGTTCTTCTCAAACTGCTCCAGCCTGGGTCCCCCCCAGGGTCGTAAGTCCTGTCAGCAAACCTGCNCCCCCCACCATGGGGTGCAGTCCTTCAGGAACAGACTGCTCCATTGTGGGTCTCCTGTAGGGTGCAAGTCCTGCTAGGAGCCTACTCTAGCATGGGCTTCCCACAGGGTCACCGCCCCCTTCAACCCAACATGGGGTTCTCCACGGGCTGCAGGTGGATCTCTGCTCCACCATGGACCTCTGTTGGCTGCTGGGGGACAGCCTGACTCACCATGGTCTGCTTGGGAATCTGCCCCAGCAGCTGGAGCACCGTCTCCCACTTGTTCTTCACTGGCCTGGGTATCTCCACAGCTGTTCCTCTCACATTGTCTAACCCTCTGTTTGGTACAATTGCTATTGCAGAGGGGTTTTTCACATTATCAAACAGTGGTCACATAGGTGCAACTACCATCACTGATAGGCTTGACCTTGGCCAGTGGCAGGTTCATCTTGGAGCTGGCTGACGTTGGCTCTGTGAGACATGTGGGAAGCTTCTGGCACCTTCTCACAGAAACCACCCCTGTAGCCCCCCTGCTACCTCAACCTGGCCATGCAAACCCAGTGTCGTCCCCCAGGTTCCTTTCCAAACTTGCCTGTTTTGTCATTATAACGAGAGCATGGTTGTTAGTAGAAATAATGGATCCAAGGTGAACTTCTGTAGGGCCAGCACAAAGTGGAGGGCTTGGAGAAAGAATCTGAATAGCAATGAAGCTGGACTAGAGATGTGGTGAATGGCTTATGGTAAAGAAAAGAGTATCATGGATAAGCCAGTCGTGCAATAGCCACAGGTAAAGGAGCTCCTGCTAATACAGAAGGGTGTAAGAAATTGTAAGTTAGCTTTTTACTGCAAGCCTGAGAAAGCTGGTAGCAGGGATGGTTGTAGCGTCTGTTTGTACGGGTCTAAAATACTGCTGGAATTTGCTGTCCTCTCACTGGTGTTTCTCTGCCTTGCTAATTGATCCAAAGTGTATTGTAAATGTAAGAAATAAGTTGGCCAGAAGCTAAAAATTGGGATGTTTTTATACACTGATTACACTTTATCAAGTAGATGCTGAATGCTCATCTGTTGCTTTTAAGACCTGCTGGAGTTAGTAAGAGGAGCTGTAGTTGCCTCTGGGCAAGTAGTACTGTTGGAAAAGCATTCATGTGTCCCAAGCTTCAATTATTCTTACTCCGTAGTCTTTGCAGTCAAAAGGTTTTGACATTGCAGTGTGGGTGGGTGTTGGTTTCTGGGGGTTATTTGGGGTATTTCTTTCAGGTTAAGTTGGTAAGTGGCTGAATGTTACCACCTCAAAACTTCACATAATTCTACCTTTTGCATTTTCTTCCTGAAACGGTATGTGCTTACATCTAGTTCTATGTGATCTTGAGAAGTACCGAGAAACAGGAGAATGGCTGTAACAGGCTGCCTGAAGAACAGCTCTTAAAGGGTGCTTCCTAGCTTGCTCTCCCAGGATTTTCACCTGGAGTTGACAACTGCGGGCTTCTTTTAGTAACAAGAGCTGTGTAGTCCCTAACTCACTTAGCAACCTTGGGCATTTGTCTTTATTTCAGCCAACTGTCTCGGAAGTGGGGCATCTCCAGCTTGATGATGAGGGTTCGTTGTTTGGAATATGTGTTACCCTGTATTTGCTTTGCAGAGATGACACGAAGTGAAAAAGTTGCCAAATCCCTTATTCTTGAGTTTGCTTCCAGCCCCGGTCGCATCGCCCCTCTCTCGGGCGGGGGCCGCCAGTCCCCTCCCGGGCCGGGGAGCGGTACGGCGGCAGCGGACTCCCCTGTCCCGAGATTCAAGCGCGATGGGGCGCGTAGCCCGTCCCCCTGTCGGAGCCCATGGGCCGGGGGTCCCCGCGGTGCGGGGCTGCGCTGAGGCGCCCCCGTGCCCGCGGAGAAGCCGACCCGGCTCTGCGGGGCCCGGGACGAGGGGAGGCGGCCGGGCGGTGTCCACCCCATAGCGGGGCTGCTCTGGTTCGCTGCTTCTCCTCCCGCACCGGCTCGCGGTTCCGCTCCGTGCTCGGTGTTCGCGGATGCGCGTGCCGAGCCATGGAGTGCCGTCGTGCCAAACGCCGAGAGGTACCAAGTGCTGCCGGTTCTGTAACAGCGCGCCGGAGCCGCCGCCGGCTCCGCAGCAGGTCGTGTAGCATCTGCTGGCGGGTTTGAACTCACTGCTTGTAGGGTTATTGGAAAGCAACTGGCTCCTCGGGATTCCTTGCCTAATCAGAGGTGTTACCTCCTCCTCTTCCCCCAGTGTCTCTTGACATCATTTCATCCATCAGAGTTTCAGAGGAAAAAAAACACCAACCAAAGCAGAACCCACCCAGTCTGAGAGCAGCCCACACCAGCCCTCAGTTTTGCCGTGACTGCAGGAAAGAGCTGGATCGGGGCAAAGATGAAGGATAGGAGCGGGGCTGAACTTCATGTCCTGAGGGATTTGGTGCGGGGCGAACCGAGAGGAATCCAGAGCAATGCACCAGCCGGCATCCCCTGTATCCCGGCAGGGGATCGGTAAACCCCGCGATCGTGCGTGGGGATGCGAAGGCGCTTGACCCGCGGGAAAGAAGTAGTCCTCAAGGTGCTTTTGCCCGTGCTCGTCATTGTTGCTCCATGGGATTTCTTCTGCCCCCCACAACTGACCTGATGTGGACCGAAGCGTTTCTAACATGAACTTTCTCCCTGGGATCTGGTGGTCTCTTCCGTTGGTCTTGGTCTGGGCGACCCCACCAGTCACCTCCTCATGGTGGTAAGCTGTGCAATTCCAGAAATTTTTATTTGCTCTTGGGGAAGGTGGGGTCGGATTAATTGTGAATTAGGGGAGGTGGGGGAAGCCTCTCCCTCTCAGTCTCGCGGAAGAGGAGCTCGCTGCTGCCAGCTGCTCTGGTCCAGAAAGTCCGGCCTTAAAGCGAGCGGATTTAGACGGTCTCGACACCTCCTTCCACACCCCGTCCCCGCTCCCCGACCTCCTCCTCCGCATAAGCACAGCGCAACTGCGGGGGCTGCCCGGGGCTTTTGGCAGCGGTGCGGGGGCACCCGGCCCGGCGGGAGCAGTGGGCACCGCCCGGCCGGAGCTGCCCGGGGCGGCGGGAGGCGGGCGGGGAATACGCCCGAGGGGCGCGGGCGAAGCGCTGCTGCTGGCAGACGGCCCTCCGTGTCCCGGCGGCGCTGGGAATTGGCTATAGCAGCGCTATTTTTTTATTATTAATTTATTTTTTTTCCTTCTTCCTCGCCCTCCCCCGCCTCTCCCTCCTTCACAGTTTCTCCTCGCTGAACTGCAAACTGCCCGGGCAGAGAGCTGAGAGCCCTGCGGGCAGCGCAGGACCCGGCTTCAAGTGATAGTTGATGTCGGTGTGGGGCGTCTCAGGCAGCTGGCTGCAAAACGGGTTAGAATGGAAACATAAACCTGCCCCTCAGACTGGGGACCCCAAACAAATCCAGGCTGGAAAGCCTTGGTGTAGGAGAGGGGTTAAACCCCTTCTTGTAATCCTGGGGAACACATTTAACCTCGACACTGGCTGACGCGTGATCAAAGCCTGATTTATCAGACTGAGCATGTTTCAATAAAATAACTATCTGTGTCCTTAGCCGTATAAATGTTATTTACTGCTATGGCTTTTTGTCATGGTGTTTTCTAAATGCCACCTAACTATATATATTTTTGGAAGCCACGGCTTTAACGATTTTATGATCGTATAAAATAATGAAAATACAAGGAAAGGACGTTTTCTTCTGTTTGATCCCTTCAAAAGACACCTATAGAAGTTTGGGTTTTATGAAAGGTACCTTTCGAAACGGTTCAAGACTAATAGAGACCATCTGGATACAGATGAGGTAATTTAATTTTTGTCAAGGTTGTTTTTTTTTTTTAAAGTACTACACGGAGCTGCAATAGCGGGGCTTGGGGTTCTCCTGAATGCTTCACGTTATTAAAAGAACACAGGGTCGATGACTAATTGTAAAGGATTTCCACCAAAAAGGCAGAGGTAGCTGCAGCTCTGGACCCGCCAGAGGAAGGCTCTGTGGCGCTGAGGACCCTCCTTCCCCCGGAGTCGATGCCTGGGGGTCGGCGCGGGCCCCCGGTGCTGCCCTGCCCCTTCCCTCCCGCAGGTACATGGGCGCCGTGGGCTCGTCGCGGGTGATGTGCGACAACGTGCCGGGCCTGGTGAGCCGGCAGCGGCAGCTGTGCCGGCGGCACCCCGAGGCGATGCTCTCCATCGGCCGCGGCGTGGCCGCCTGGACGGCCGAGTGCCAGCACCAGTTCCGCCGGCACCGCTGGGACTGCAACGCCCTGGAGCGGGGGCAGCGCCTCCTCGGCCGCGTCCTGCTGCGCAGTGAGTCCCGCCGGCCGCGCCGGGATGCGGGAGGGGCTTTCCGCGGGCTTGGGTGGGGCGTGCAGCCTCCGCGCCTACGGGCCGAGGGTAAAATGGGGTTTGGAGTCGGCGTGAGGGTAGAAGTGTTCCTCACAAGGGTAACAGGGGCTGTTTTGGGACTGGCAACCCCTGGGCACTGTGCGGGAACGATGTGAAGCTGTGGCCATCCTCCTGCATCCTTGATCTTAGCAAGGGTGAAGCTTGGTTTTACGTTTCAGGAGGAAGGGAAGAGCAAACGCGAAGTTACTTTAGTGTCTCATGGACAATGCAACAGCATATATGATAACGTGAAGGGCTGTATTGCTTAAAAACTTGTATCAAATCAGGGAGTCAGTGTGGGCTTTTGGCACATTAGGGGCTGGCTCTGCAGTTCCCGACTTTTCTCTTTTTTTGGGGCACAATGGTTATCAAACCCACAAATTAAGGCCTACAGGGAAGTCGAGGCATGAGAATGTGGCCAGCAGGACAGAAGACTTTCCATCACAGCCCAGCCTCAGGATACCAGTACTCCAGATAGGGTCTGCTGAAAGGGGCAGCTCACGTGCAAACAGGAGCCCAGTGCGCTGGGATGGCAGACGACAATCCCTCCTGCAGGCCGATTCCCGCTGGAGCATTTCACCGGGAAAGTGCAGCAGCAGGGTGCAGTCCCTCAGGGCTGTGCTGTCCGCGGGATGTGGGGTCTGCGCCCATGCCGGGGCAGCACTGCCCTCCAGGCACTGCGACATTTCAGGTCAGGCTCCGCGGGAGAGGGAGGCTGGGCACACACATCTGATCGAGGTGAGCCATGCTTCGGCAGACCCCAAGCAGTTGAGGACTACATGGTGCTTCCCACCCTGAGGGAAGATGGTTAAGCAGGGTGGTGTTGTCATCTAAAGGTCGGACTAAGGCATCTAGTGAGTCTTCAGATCTCAAATCTGGCCCTTTTGACTGAAAGAAATGGCTGGGATCTGTTACTGTGTCAGAATAACTTTACCCGAGTGATAAACATGCTGAGATTCTCGGTAACTGCAGCTCTTTCCACCAAGTGCCACACCCTGAGCACATGGCCTTGGTGCGCAGCCAGTGGGGCTGACCCTGCCCTGGCACTTGTGTCCCTGCAATGTCCCCGGCACCATGCTAAGCTGTGAGCAGCGTGGCGCCTGCAAGGAGGGGAGTAGGAAAGTACCCTGGGGCCACTGCCCCACTGGTGGGGATGGAGAGGAGAATGGCAGACACCGAGCATGCTGACTCAAGCAGGGGGATTTTCATTCCATGCTAGGTTCTGCTGCTGGTAAGAGGCTGGTTCCTGTAACCAGCTTCATGTTCCCTTAGCAATTATTTGTGAGTAACCAGTAACATCACCCATAGGCTGAAGTTTTCAGTGAGGTTTGTCTGATATTCAGGAAAACACGTCTGGCAGAACATAGCCCAATAATGATGAGGCTATTTAATATAAAAAGTAAAAATGCAGTTTTTCCAAAAGTGAAGTTTTCAGTGTTGGCTCATGTGAGAGAATGACAGCATCAGGCTTCTGAGCTCTACACTGAGCCTGATCAGGCTGTGATTGCCATGGAAATGTAGTTTGATAGTGCTCTAATAAAACTGATTAGTTAACGATCTCAAAACATTTCTCTTCCATCAATATCAAGTGTTTCTTTTTAATTAATGCTTTACGAACTTTTGATATTTCTGAATCAGTTTTCTCAGAAGTAAGTCTTCAAAAGAGCGTGATTTGTAACAGACCATGGTAACTTCTGCCTGATTTTGAAAGCAGTGTAAGGAAGGCATGTTTTGCCGAGTCCTTTTGTGAGCTTTTAGCTTCCATTTGCAAAAGGTTTGCACGGAACATGGACGTTCAGGGCCCATTTGTAGGTGAAACATATTGGTGCTACTGGAACTGAAATACTAAAGAATGAGTTATACAGTGCTATTCTGCCTCTACAAAAAAATCATAGTTAACATTTGTCTTTGGGGTCCTGTTTGACTGTGCTAACATTACTTAAGGCTTACAAGTCCTGCAAACATGTCTCTCTTACTGCAAGTTGTCTTAGATATTGCATAAAAATCTACTTGTCACTCTTCCTATACTAAAAACCCTAAAAGTAGGAGAATATTCCATTACCATAAATAGATCTGTGGCAATGTAATGTAGCTCTGTATTGTAAACTACTACATCTTAAAATAAAAACAATTATCACATTGAAATATATGCCTAATAGCCTATGAGTAGGCATAGTCTTAGAAATTCACATAATCTCTGGTATAATAAAGTATCTTGATTAGGAGATGGGAAAGCTGCCAGAGCAGCTGGCATGAAGAAGTCACAGCTGCCAGACCAAATCCTGCCTCAAGCATGACACAAGCGGTGCCATTGATTTAATGGAACTTATTTGTGTGAATTACAGTTACGGGCTTGATTCTAGGCAGAAGACCTAATATTAACTTATTTTTCAGAAAATAACGCTCAAGTTTTCTCCCTAGCACATTTTAAGCAGTAAAGTCTGTTCCAAGAGCTTCAGGAGAGGAAAATCTAGTTTCAAGACTTGCAGTATTTTGCAATGTACATGTTGTTTTAGTGTCCCTATTTAATAATTTCTTAAACTTATCTCTCGAATAGCACTTCATATATTCTTTTAAATTCATGAAACATGATAGGAATACCAGCTGTCCTATTCACATATCTGTGCAGAGCAACTGATCCATGAAAGTATATTAATCAATATCAGAAGCAAATGTTTAAAGTTTTCCAACTCTAACACTATATTGATGAGCTTTTACCAGGGAGAGGTCCAAGTTTAAGCCATGACTAATTCTGGCTCCAGTGAATGTGCATTTGTGTGATTTCAGCCTAGTTTATCTTTTGCTCTGCAAAAAGGTCTAGGCTAACTGTTTGGATATAGGACAGCCACTCAAAGTAGCTACCCCAGTGATATTTAAAGTGACTTTTTCTGTTTCAGGTAGTCGAGAATCTGCTTTTGTACACGCCATCTCCTCTGCTGGAGTTGTTTTTGCCATCACCAGGGCATGTAGCCAAGGGGAGCTGAAATCCTGCTCCTGTGATCCCAAGAAGAAAGGCCCTGCCAAGGACAGCAAGGGCCATTTTGACTGGGGTGGCTGCAGCGATAACATTGATTATGGCATTAAATTTGCCAGAGCCTTTGTGGACGCCAAAGAACGGAAAGGAAAAGATGCCAGGGCGCTGATGAACCTTCACAACAACAGAGCTGGAAGGAAGGTGGGTGTCCATCCAGTAGGTGCCTAGAGATGTTCTTGGACAACTCCCTTGTGCTTGGGCCGTTAATGGTTGGCACTTGCTGTCTGGTCTCAGCAGTTGGGAAGAAATACGGGAAGAGCAGGAGCCTGAGCTGTTGTTTCTGTCTGTCCTGGAGGTTCAGTGTGACAGAGACCTCCAAACAGACTGAATTCAACTGCCTAACAGTATTCCTGTTGGAGTCAGTTCAGTTGCTCCTTGTGTGGGAAGTTAAGCAGGAGTTTAAGCTGCAGGATCAGTTTGGATGGAGGTTTTGTTTTGAGCCTAATTCTTATATAAGCACGAATTTTATTTTTGGTTAATACAGAATACAAATTCCTGAGAGAGGCTGAAGATCACACTGAAGAACAGGCTTGAGAAAGAGCAAATTCAGAATAACACTTGAGAAGAAAACCCCGTTTTGTCCATTTCTGTATATATGTGGTAAACTTAATCACAAAGTGAGCAGAGATAAAATGTAATTACTTCACTTCTTAAGAAAATAATCCAAAATACATGTCCCTCCAAAAGGCAATGGTCTTGAAGCATGACCTGCCCTAAACAAACCCCTTTCCCAAACACTATATGAAAATACCATTCCTGAATTTCAGCTAGAAGAGTCTTAACTTTCACATTGTAGGTGAGTAGGAGGAGTAGTTGCCAGGTGTATTACCCACCTCTGGTGCAAGGGCTGAGGAATATGTACACTAACATTTTGTGGTGGTAGCTATAAAAAGTAAGAATACTGCATGAAACTGGAATATGCTGTTTCATTATTTAAAACATGTTAAAAATTTGCTGCTCCCACAACATCTGAAACAATACAGAAAAAATGTTTTATTGTGCTAGACCAAGCACTTCTGGAATTACTTGTAGAGACTTTTTGTTTCTTATCTTTGGTTTTCCTCAATGTATATTCAGTAAGAAGTAAATTGTTTGTATTCTGATCTTTTTGTGTACTGCAAGTAGATGATTTTCCTGATAGACTTTTGTTCTTCAGCATCTTTCCTCCACCTGTTTATTGCCAGCAGGTGTAATTAATATGTAATGTAGGCAGATGAGGCTATTCAGATTAGTGATAGGCACATGCAGTACTGTGGTCATGTTTCTGTTACTGTCCAAAAGAGGCTGAAGTCTACAACACAAACAAAGATTTTTTTAGGGGCAAGTAAGTTCCATGATGGGAAGTACTTTCTGTAATATTTGAGCATCTTGTCATTATTAAGTTTTAAAAAATACCTCTGCCAAATACTAAGGCAGTACTGGTAAGTAGGTAGATTTTTTAGAAAAAGATCAAGAGATTTTAATAAATACATTCAATTAAAAATAATGAATGCATTCTCATATGCTCTAGGACCTGCTTTATGGACAGGGACGCTGTTTTGTATCCACAGTGCAGTAGTGTAGGTTTAGCATTGCAGGGATCTCACCACCTCAGCTGCCCACGAGCCTGGCATTTTGACCTGGGTAAGACCACCTGTGCCCTTGGTTTTTCTTGCCTCCAAAAGGGGTGTTGATAGATTTCTTGTAAAACTAGAGTATTCCAACGGTGTTAATTAAAGAATAAATAGAATAAATATTTATAATATTCCCGCATGAATCATAGAACATAATACACTGTGTATCAGTATAGGAACATCACTGACAAAAAAAAGAAGAGAGCTGCATTCCTATGTGCTTCTTCCACTATTCCAGCAAGTTGTTTTAAACATACAAGTAGTTAAATTGAGTTCTGCTCAGATAATTAAAACCAAGCGTCTGCTTGAATTCCAGATTTGTGATATGGTGATGAAGTGGGGCTGTGGGAATGCCAGTGACTTCTTTGAAGTAGTCATATCATTTGCAAGTTGGAAAGAAAATTAAAAGTCCTTTGGTTTTATAATACATTCTCACTTTGTTGCTAAGTGCTTGACTGAAAAATGCTGCCTCTCTGTGCATCAATCTCACATCTAATCATGGAGCTTTCCTCTCTCTTACCTTCCTCCCATGATGACATTCCTCTTGTACAAACTCTAAAAAGTTCGTATTTCATGAACTCTTAAGGCATAATATTTATAGATCAAATATCCATATCTACATAATTAGGAATGAATTATTTATTGTCTATAAACCCATCTGTTGTTCTCCAACATCATACAGATAGCTTAAATGTCTGAGACAAAGCTGAAATGTCTTTAATGCTATCCAGATGTTAAATTAATGATAAGGGTGATCTCTTCAATGCAAACAAATGAAGGTCTTATTCTAAAATGTTTGTTAAAATGTGTATAAGCATTTTAAGTATACTGTATTTTAAAATTCTGCATGGATCTGATACCTAGCACAGGTACAATGTCTTTACACAGTCTTTTAAAAATAATTTAAATATGAAATGCCTGTGAATTTCTGGGCAATATTTGAAACACTGTTCAGGGCAAAGGGCAAATTCATGAAGATGAGCTAGAGAGGGTCAGAGGGGTCAGCACGGCGATCCTGCGGCTGGAACAATGGGGAAAGGGAGTGCCTTTGCCTCCCAAGTGGCCGAATGATTCTGGCCATTTCTGATCATTTCCTCCTGTCCAGTCTGTGTCCTGGCACTACAGACCACACTGATCCTTGGGATGACTGGCAGCAGCAGGAAGGTAAGCCCATCAGCCCGAGGATTTTGTGTACCGTGAGTCAAACAACCAGAGCAGACCAACCACATGGGGATGACTTGATGCTACCAGTGGGTGTCACTACAGACCGTAATTTGGTGGCCCATCGCAGGCCTGGCACTACAGGATGGATGGAAAAGGGCCGAGAAGCAATTAATTACAGTTTGTTTTACCTGTGTATATTTTACTGCATTTCTAAACAGGCCGTGAAGCGGTTTTTGAAACAGGAGTGCAAATGTCACGGTGTGAGTGGATCGTGCACTCTCAGGACCTGCTGGCTGGCCATGGCAGACTTCAGGAAAACAGGAGATTATCTGTGGAAGAAATACAATGGAGCGATTCAGGTGGTCATGAATCAAGACGGCACGGGTTTCACTGTGGCTAACAAGAAATTTAAGAAGCCAACTAAGAATGACCTGGTATACTTTGAAAGCTCTCCAGACTACTGTATCCGGGACAGGGATGTTGGTAAGCCTCTATCATTATACATGAATGGTTTTATTTATTTGCACTTCAAAGGTCAAAACTTATAATTTTATTGAGTGTGTGTGTAGATAGATAGATAGATAGATATAAAAATATAAATCCATGCATGTAACCAGTAGGAAACAGGAAGGAAGATGTTTTGGAAGGACTCAGTACAAGAACAATAGTTCCTCGATGTCTCTAGGTGTACAACAGCCAGTTGTTCTAACATAATTCGGCAGTTTCTGCCAGATGCTATGGAGCCCTGGAGATGCTGTAAGGCAAAGCTGCTTTCAGTACAAGTTTGAGTTGTGCTCTGGAGGCAGATCCATACTGGGCACAGCTACACTCACCCTTGTGTCACACAGCTTACTCCAGAGCTGCCCCAAGTCCCATGATGTCCCTGTGATGCCACCTCCTGTTGCATTGCTTCCCTCCCATGTTGTTATGCTACTGCTGCAGTATTATCTGCTTGTTCCCACAGCTCACTGTGGCTGTGCACCCCAGTTGTAGACACTCCTGTCCCCATCTAATGTGGGAGGCACAGCTTGTGACAACCCAACCCTGCTTGCACCAGTCAAGGCAGCTGTGGGTGATGTGGGGTGAGGCAGCTGGAGGATGTGCAGGTGGATGAAAGAGTAGAGGTGGGTGGGACACAGCACACCAGGCTGAGTGACACAGCTGTTTATTCCTCTTTACGAGGCAACATTGGCTCTGTTCATGACAACTATCACATTTGCTGAAGAGTTGTGCCAGCCCCTGTGGGAAGAGATAAAGTATTGGTGCTGCTATTCACACTGGATTTTCCTGCTTCAGAGATTCAGCAGAGGCACACTTAACAGTATTACAGACTTCAAGGCATTGCCAAGCACCAGGAATCCTGCTAATGGTTCTTGACCATGGATAGTATTTCCTGATGTGGCAATTAAAAACTAGCAACTAGAAAACCAGAAATTTGGAAAAGAGAGTCAGACTGAGTAATGTAGGAGAGAAGTTGTGGAACTAATTAATAGGTTGTATAACGGACCAGATTGCACCCCATATGACAAATCTGTAAGTATCTGGATAGCAACACAGCTCAACTCTTTTTGGCACTGTTGCATATTTACAGTCCAAGTTTGCTTGGAATAAACATTGCAAAACAGCTGTACCTAAATAAGAACAAGATGTGAATTCCTGGTTGTGTACTATTGACTTCAATGAACCCAGAATTTCATCCAGTACAATTACATTGTACAGTGTTTCTGGTTAGTTTAGTCGTCAACATAATTTTAAATGTTATTTATTATTTTGGCAGGTGATGTTTCTTACCTGCATGAGCACATATTGTTCCTTGAATAGTGGCCGATACTGTAAAGTCTAATGCTTTAATCCAAGTGAATAAATGGGCATGTTGTGGCATCGTGCAGAGATTAATTTTGCAAACTAGGATTTTTTTCAAAACATTTATCTCTTGAGGTTGCCTCATTCATTGTCAAACCCATTATTTCTTTTTGCCTGGAAGGAGAACCTGTACACTACCCAGTTCTATGTCAAAAAGCCATTTAATAATCTCTTTGTACGAAGCCTAATCTCATCTATCAGTCTTGTTACTGTGGAGGAGAGTGGGCATTTTTCACCTCAGTGTATTATGTGCATTTGCCAGGCACTGACAAGCCTGAGATGGCAAGGTCTGACATGTGCTTTGGCTCAGCTCAAGATAAGGCTGCAGCTGAGGTGGTGTTTCTTTGCTGCCCAGAATTCAGAGAATGCGGCTGTTTGGAAGAGCATATTTTTAGCAAACCTTTGATGGGATGTGGAATGCCCTGCTGCTTGCAGGGAGCAAAGAAAGAACCAAAAAAAACCTCCCAAAAAACCCCACCTGATCTGGCTTTGAGGGAGATTATTTTGGCAGCTGAACAACATTTTTTTCATTTTTCTGGTTTGCACTGTTGAGCATTGCATAGTGCCAGCCCTGTTCAATGACTGCAAATGAAATGAGATTATGGAAGTCTGAGTTTGGAAGTAGGTGAGGAGCATCTCAGTGTCAGCTGAATCTAATGCCACAGTGTTTTAGTATGTCCTTGAATACAGTTCTGCCTTTCATTCTTCAGGGAGTTCAAGTGATTCAGTGCTTCAGGAAAAAAAATTTATCTGGAGGTTGGTTAGTATTGGGGCTGAATGAAGGATTCACAGAGCAAACCTTGTGAAGCATCATGACTTGACCAGGAGACAACTTCACAACCTGTAAAATGTCCAAGCCAGTGTCCTTTGTGGTTTTGTTGTGCTAACATATAGGAACCAGTGAGTTAAAGGTGCTCAAGAGTTCTCTCATCACCCTAAAAAAGAAGATACCTTCTCTTCCCCCACTGGAGCTTCCCGCCTGGGTCTGGCAGTCTGTCTGAGGGGACAACTGAACATACATACAAGGAGCACCCCAAAATGTGGTTTGTTTTGGTTTTTTGTTTTTTTTTTTTCCTAGAAGGAAAAGAGGAGTAATTGATTTCAGGAGAGATATAATATGGGAAATCACTAATAGTAGCTCAATAGCAAGAGAATGTAATAACCTGACTGTCGCACGCGGACACGAAGGAACACACAGACACCAGCTCTGAAAGAGAGAAAGCCCCAAAGCCCCCCGAAGAGGGAGGCTTCTTTATTTTTATACACTTTTAGAAAACTTCACTGATTGGAAAAGGACAATTACCACCCTTCAACTACATAGGTCAAAGGAGAGGTCAATCAAATGTCTCCGCCTTAGGAGAAGGAATGAAAACATCTTGGCAGTTAAACGTAACATGGCTTATGTTTACAGAAAGAGTGTGAGAACTTTTAGCTACAGAATTAAAAACATTGAAAAACTGTGAACAGCAAGGCAACACCTGACCACCTCTTTCCTCGCCTTAAGATTTCATGAAGGACCAAAGGAAGATTTTCAGAAATGTTCAGAATTCATTTAACCCTGCACACACAACTCTGCTGAAATAATTTTTGCTTACAATCTTATACTCAAAATTTGATAGAAACAGAGATAGAACACCCCAAAGAGCTTTCAAAAATCATCTTGTGAACATACAAATTTTGCCATGCTTTGCATCATTTTCCTTATATGATCATAAATTTCCAGCTCCCAAACCCAACACAAGCACACCCAGGACTGCACAGGGAGAGACCTGTTAGGAGTGATAGAGCTGTGACAGGGGCTAAAGTGACAGCTGTGCAAGTGGCAGTCCCGCTGTCGTACGTACTACCTTACCTTGAATGTGCTACTTCACTCTTCCAAAACATTCTAAAAACTCTTCTTGCCTGTCTGCTTATAAGGTTCTATTTTAGGCATTTTGAGTTTTAAAAAGTTGCTATTTGTCCATCCATGCAGGCTAGGCCGGTTGAAAGCTGCTGTAAGTTTATCATGTTTGGGATATACCAGTAGACATACAGAGACTGCTTTAGGGATAAGCACAGCAGCAGCCTGCTGGCTGAGCCTTTGTTAGAGCCTGCTGTTCACCGACACTGTTAAAGCAGTGTAACATCTCCCTGAAAATGTTCAGTAACAGGTCTATTAAAGTTTCAGTGGTACAGAGCAACCAAAAACCTCTAGGCAGCCCTTGAGAGATAGGGCATGCCTACATGCAGATGACCTCAAGCTGCTGCAGCAGCCCCTTGGAACCTGCTGCAATTCCATGTGCCACATGCTTCAAGTCATCCATAGGTTTCTCCCAACACTCACATGGTCCCAGTCTGGGCACTGTCAAAGCCAGTGTTGCTACCTCTGCCTGTGTGTGGGGTCACATCCCTGGATTGCAGTGCCCATCTCCTGTGTGCCCAGCAGGCAGATAGGGGTGTGACTGTGTTTGAGGACCCTGCACCGCTGGTCTCCTTGTGCAAAGCACTGTGGAGAGGCATGTGCAGTGCTACCTGCAGCCCTCTGGAGCTGTGTGCTGGGTGACAAATCACCTGCCCAGGGTCACCTGCTTTGGGTACTTCACAGGATAGTTTTTGTTTTAACCCTTCTCTCCTTGCTGCCCCACGTAAGCCATTTGCTGCATTTTTGAAAGGAATGAGGCCAAGTCCAGAGTGTAGCCTGGAATTTAAAATATAATCTGCGAGTCCTGGTGTTATGCAAGGTGTGTTAGTGCATGTGTTAGTAACCCATGGAGGGAAACCAATTGTGATCTATGTCAAACACTTCTCACTGAGGCTGGCCCCGTACAGGCAGTCCCTGTGCGGCTTCTTGGCCTGTATCTCCCAGTTTGTGCATCGTGAACACGCTGGGTGCAGTCCCGGCCCCGGGCAGGCTGGTGGGGGTGCTTGCAATGGCTTCTCATCAGGGCAGCTCTCCTCCAAGCACCGCCTGGCAAGGGAGCAGCACCATCACCCCAAGAGCCTCCGGGAGCTTCGGGCTTTAGGGACACTCTCAGTGGCTGTGGGAATTAGAACGAGACACGTTTACTCCACACTGGATCTGGATAAGCTGTTCTTATCAACACATTGCCATCTCTTTAGTGCTGGCCTGGGAAATCCCAGGCTCTCCAGACAAATCTGCCTCCAATGTGTACTGCCTGTTCTCTCCAGCCCTTCTGTACTGGGTGTTATACATAAGATCCAGTAGCTTCAGAGCTACTTTTCTGTGAGTATGTCCTTTAATTATTTTTTCCCCAAAATCACTTGTGAGGAAACTATCATTGGGAATTTCATTGGTTTTGCACCTTTTTTTAACTTTTCTGTGTGTGTGTGCACGTGAAAATCTAATAATGGATGTTATTACACATTTTAAATACACATTTAAATACATTTTAGGGCTTTAAGAATGGAAAAAAAGTATTTTTCAACATAACACATGTTGACTTCCAAAAATAACTGTGCAAACCAAGAAGAAAAGGCCTGATGTACAGGCTGTGAAGTTGGCAGTATGAAAAGCTGTGGATGTTTTGGCAGGTAAAATGTGTGTAGGCGTGGCAATTCCAACATTTGAAATGAAAATAAAGAGGTTGTACAAAAACTTTTTACAAGTTAGAACCTAATGCTGCCTTGTAAGTGCTGAAGAAGTGCATTGCAGGTAGCAGGCAGAAAACTGCCTTATTTTGTGCTGTGTCTTCTGCTGCCTTCATCACTCAGGGGCCTGCCAAGGAGTGCAGTAACTTGTCTGGCTCCTCACTGATGGTTATTGTTCATTTTCTTTCTCCCTAGAGAAGCCACAGAGATTCTGAAGATGCTGTTTGAACTTTAAAAAAAGTTGGTTTTGCTCAAAAACTAAGCCTTTATATGAGCTTGTTTTCACTTTTGTCATGATCTGTGGATAATTTAGTCCCCTGACCTAGTGGTGTAGTAAATGTTGATGTTGTTTTGTGGTCAGCATCAGATGATACCAGTTTCTGACTGTCTGTCAGTGGCTGAAATAATTTGGTTTTTGAAGTTGGTGGCAAAACTCCTGTTGAAAGCAGTAGGTGCATCCTGCTTAGGTTGTCCTTTAATGCTGTGTGACTTCCTCTTGTATCTGGAAATAAGAACATTGGACTTGGAAACTAATTTGTGCCTCAGCTGAGGAATGTGGTCAGACCTTTCTGGGCAGCTCCTGATGGATGTGGGGGAACATGGGGTCTTCCTTCAACCCCAGCAGCTAAATGACACAGCCCCACTCTGCTCCTGGTTGGGAGTTGTGCTGAGGTGGAGGGCGGCTTTGCTTTTCCTCCACTGGTGTGAATTCCTGATTCAGAATGTTAATCACGTGGGTCACACAATTGCATGGGGTACAAAGCTTGGCCTTTGTACTGTTTTTTTGGTCTGAACAGAGAGAGCAGGACAAGTGCCTTTAAAACTTATTCACAGAATCAATTAGGTTGGAAAAGACCTCTCAGATCATCTAATCCAACCTTTGAGTGAACACCACCATGTCAACTAGATCATGCACTAAGTGCCATGTCCAGTCTTTTCTTAAACATCTCCAAGGCCAGTGACTGCACCCTCTCCCTGGGAATTCCATTCCAATGTCTAATAACCCTTTTTGTGAATTTGGTTGTATTTTGCATAGTCTGGGATGTGATGCATATTGCTGTTCTGCAACAGCAGAACTTACATTCAGGTGTCCCAGCTGTTTGCTCAGTGTCATGGATGGAGGAGAGTGTGATGGAAGCAGCATCTGGCTTGTTTTCTGCCACAGGCTTCCTGTGGGACCACAGGTGCATCATGTAGCTCTGCATCCTCCTGAATCCTCAGCCTTACCTAGACTGGGGGCACTGGGAGCCACTGGAAGTCTCTCTTCCCCCGTCATGGAGTGATTCCTGAAAAAAAGACCTGGGAAAGTCCTCTTGATATCACTGCTATGCCTGTTATGCCAGTTGCCCAGTGCAGCTGGCTTTGCAGGGAGAGCTGCATGGCTGAGGGCTTGCTGGGAGTAGTGTGTGCCCATGTGGGTCACTGCTGGGGGCACCTCTGCTCCTCGGGCCCTCCTCGGGATCCGGGTGCCCGTGCCAGCTGTAGGGACAGTAGGCCAGGAGTAGGAGCTGCTGCTGGTTTCCTGGGGCAGGGTGTGCCTGATGCACCACATCACTGGTTGTTACATCCAGCTGAGATGCTCCCCCAAATATCGGAGGCTTACTTTAAAGCGCTGTTCAGCCGTCTTGCCAAGGGCATTTTGCCGAGCACTGGTCCGTAGGCAGCAGCATGAACGCTCTCAGACCCCAGGGAGATTTGGGATGTATCAGGCTGCAGGTGCAGGAGCCTGTTTCTGGCTCCATTCAGTGTGTTTCCTGTTCCCTGTGCCAGTTCCCTCGGGGGTGGCTCAGCAGGTCTCTGCCCGGCTGGCGCAGCAGCGCCTTTGCAGCTCAGGGCCCCTGAGCTCGGCCGTGGGCACCGCTGGGCCCGGCAGCCCCGCAGCACCCGCCCGCTCTGCCTGCAGCACACACGATCTGGCCGCTCGATTGTGAGGCTTTCCAGGTGTATACTTCTACCCCATGAATATTTAAATAAATACAGGAATCTAGGCCATGGGAGGGAAGCTGAGAAGTGTTCTAAGGGTGAAGCACTTCTCCAGGACAGCAGCTGAAGCCTGTCCTAAATTTGACGCAAAAAGAGGAATATTTGCACCCCCATGGCTGAGAGGCTGGATCATGTGTCTGTCCCATGAAAAAGCACAGTTTGAGAAGGTGACTTTGCTCCAGTCCCTGAGACCCCTTGTTGCATCAGTGGCTTGGGGTGAGCTCCCATATAACATGAAGTCTCTCTGATGCTATGGGGGGCAGCAGGGGATGGAGGGACGGCAAAGGCTTGTATGTTACAAAGTGCTTTGAGACAGCAGCATCAGTGCATACAACTATAAATACACCATAGGGGAAAAAAAAAAGAAAACTGGAATTTATTCAGCTTAAATTATTAATAATTACAATTTAACTGCAGTTTACATTTTTATTAATTAAGATTGGTTTGCTATCCTAGCTCATGCAAATTTTAATTAATGTTTGCCTGTATTTGTTTTCCTTAAGAGGGTAAACTGTTCATGTTCGGTGTGTACCTGCGAATACACTTTGTAAAATATTTCCAGTTAATTTATTGACCACAGCCGTTACTTAGGGAATATCACCTTGCCAAGAAAAGAATGGAGTTGTAATCAGGTCTATGGAAAATGTTAGAAGAATGTTAATTTTGTGGATATACCTGCATTTGATTCATAATAGCAATACATAGGAAATTAGGTGACTCAATTAATTTTTATGAAGTTTTCAGATTGATGGTAATAAGCTGTCAGCAGCTGTGGTATTGATCCTAAAATGTACCCTAAAATCAGTTTGTGTTAGATGAACAGTGGCTCCTATGTGGTACAGTCACTGTTCAGGCTAAGACATGCCTTACAGAGCCATTTTGTGCCATGTGGATATAGGCACAGGCATTTCAGCTGCTTCTCCTGAGTGTTTCAAGAACATGACAAGGTGTGGTATGGTTCCTCTCCCTCTTTCTGTCCACAGCAGGCTATAATTTAGTTTCTTCTAATCTCATCATGAAAGGGGAGAAGAACCCTTGGTGTTACCCCACAGAGATGAGAGGCACACAGAGCAGCAACTCTTCAGCTGCCACCTGAACTGGTGGAATGGGGCCCATGGGTGGACACAGCAGTGATGCCAAATGCCTGGGGTGCTTCTGCACTCACTTCTGCAGGACTTTAATCACTGGCAGCACAGTTACTTCACCCACTGTGTCTCTTGCAGCCACCAAATTTCATGGTCTCCTCTTTCCCAGCCCTCTCCTGCCCACCCAGAGCTCCGTAACCAAGCCCATGAGATCCCAAGCACCATGAAGATGCTCCACTTGGGCATCCCATTTCAGACAGTCCTGGGGGACTGGGTGCAGGGAGCAGGAAGGGGCTGCATGGCTGCCTTGGGAAGGGTGTCTGCTCTCTAGAGGAAAGCTAAGGAAAGATGAAGCAAATCATGTTGATATTAACAGAATCAGGCAGAGCCTTGAAGTATTTCATCCATTTTATTCCTTCTCATCTCCAGACCTGATTTCTAGGGGAAATATGAGAGCAATTTTACCTTGTTATAGGCATTTCCCTGGCTTGATATTGAATCCTGGGTGATGTGATGCTGAAGGATCAAATACATTGCAAATTAAGTCTCCTATACCTATTTTCATATGCTTGCTGTCTTTCCTTAAAATCTGCCTCCTGACCTTTGCTGCGTTCCCTTTGCAGGGTCCCTTGGGACAGCTGGTCGGGTGTGTAACCAAACCTCCCGTGGCATGGACAGCTGTGAGGTGATGTGCTGCGGGAGAGGCTACGACACCTCCCGTGTCAGCAGGATGACAAAATGCGAGTGCAAATTCCACTGGTGTTGTGCCGTGCGCTGCCAGGACTGCCTGGAAGTGGTGGACATTCACACCTGCAAAGCGCCAAAGAGCGCTGCCTGGATTTCCCGGACATGATGCACAGGCTACTCATGCTGAGGACCACAGCCTTTGCCCTTCCTGGTCCACGCAGGGAATGCATCAGAGGTCTTTTTTCCTTTTATGCCTGTTCTGCCTCTGTTGTTCATTGCACAGAAGCTGCTGAATAACTGATGCAAACCCTGCAGCATTTACTCTGCATTTCTGCATGACAACGTTGCTGCAGAGTTGTCTGTGCATAAACTGATGCAGCTCTGGAAGGACGTACTTATGCCAAGACTCTTCCAACCACCATGTAACTCTCCTCCAGAATCCTTGTGGCAAGTCATGCCTGCCATCAGGAACGTAAGAAGATACAAAGTGTGGCACTTTTACGAGACCACCACCACCAACAACAACTGCATGGGCTGGGCTTGCTCAAGCATCTTCTGAAGGATCTTGGGCAGGGCACAGTTGAGCCCTGGATACCGAACGCCTCGGGAGTTTGAGCACTGGTTGGTGATTTCCCTATGAAAGAAAATCTGGGGCTGGATTTGTGAAAAGCTTTACAGGAAGGGTGTTTGTTCATCCCTGGTGGACTGGAGTTTCCAGTCAGGTGGTCACCTGAGGCCACCCTGGCCACCATTAGCACACTGTGGCTTCCTGTGGGGCACGAATTGGCCCATGGCCTAAAACAAAGGAAATGGCAGGAGATGTATTCAGCCACAACACTTTGATGAACTATTAAAGAGTCAAAGCAAATGTCTTAGTTATATGTTAACTTGCCTTAAAAGCTTTAAAAAAGTTAATTAATATTAACTGCTGAGGGGTTTTTTTCTGACCTGAAGGATTGAAGAGAATGATTTTTCAGCCTAGTGAAAGCTGGGTACAGGACACTCAACTACCTAAGGATAAGGTCTCCTCTTTTTCACATACAGAATAGTGGAAAAATGTTTGTGAAAAGTGATGGAGAAGGAAATGCGTTGCCTCAGTAATGACTTGGATTCTAAAGAAGTTATCAGCTTCTATGTTCTTTTCAAGTTAATAAATCTATTAAATGTGTTCAAAATTACGTTTTCCACTCAGATGGGGACTTCCAAATTAGATTTTTTTCTGCACACTTTCTGCAAAAACCCATGCCTGTGATATGTATTGTGCGGAGTGTATTGGCCCGTGATGGAGGCAGTTACGGGTTGTGCCAGGTCCATGTGCTGGGCTGGGATCAGCACAAGGCAAGAAGTTGCTGTAAAGATGTGCAGGTTTGTGAGGCTCAGAAATTGCAGCCTTGGTGGAGAGGAACTGGGTCAGAGAGAAACCAGCTGCCTCTCCTCAGGGCAGAAATCAGCCACATGAACCAAGAGAAAAATGGGTTCTGTGCCAACAAGTATAATAAGGCTCTGAAAAAGCACCCATGAAGAGTAGAGACAGGCAAGGTAATGAAAAAATAGCATGGGAAAAGGAAGCTGAATGAGTGATAGAACTTATTGTAGATTAAAGTAAAATTTCCATATGAAAATGGAATAGACTGGAAGAACCCTAGCAAGTACAAACAGTGCAGGAAAAAGTAATATCCAAGTAGCTAACCAAGGCAATAAAGTGATTACTCTGGGTATGTTTTGGTTTTGGAACTTTTTAAAAAGACTATTTAAAAAGAAGGGGGTTTGGCCTTAAGTGGTCTTGAGAGAGCAGTCATTTACATCTGCAGGGCTTTGGAAAAAGTTTGCATCATTAAAATGGGTAATTCATCTCCAGAAGTCACAGCTGGCATTAAAAGATTAGCGGGCTCCAGAAAGTTCTTTATTTGGACAATAAGATAATGTTGCAGTTACTGTACATGGAAATGATCATGGCTAGAGGTAACAATAATCACACTTCTGTCTATAAACCAGCTGCTGGTGGGAACAGCCCTGCCCACGTCCTTGTGCACATGCAGTGCACGTATAACATGGACATATGTACCCATGTGCAGCTCAGGGCTTATACTGCCAGCCTTTTCATTGCTGCCAATTCTGGCTCTGAGCTGGATAAGGAAAATTTCATACCTAATTGTATTTAAAGGTGAGCTCCAAGGAGAATTTTTATTGGGATTTCACTGTGAAATTAAATCCACATGTAGTTCGTAGCCTCAGCAGTATCATACTTTAAGCTTTAAAGAATTTAAATGCAGTATAATAATTTTTAACTTTTTAGGGCCTTTTTTTTTTAAAAGATTCAGGGAGCCTGAGTAGTCTAAAAGATTACCTATGTAATAAAGCTGAAAATATTTCAATGTTCTGGAAAAAAGCAAAAAGGGTAATTCTTATGAGAACTCATTCTAGGTAGTTGAATGAAGGGTAATGAAATCAGATCTCTTCTTAAATCTGTTGTTCAATACTCCAGAAAATCAAGTCACCTGAATTCCGCAGTCCCAGATAAAGTGTTTTGGAGTCACTGTATCAAAGGTGTATTAACTTTTATTCCTCAACCTGGTTCTCCTCCCCTAAGGTACATCTTGCTCCAAACATTCCCCTGGGTCAGAGGCCTGTGGTTCCTGAAGGCTGGTCTTGCCAGGAAAACCAGGAAGATGGGGACACTGAGTCCCTTGGCCTTTTCAGTGCCCTTTGTCACCCTGTCCAGCAGCAAGCCCACCCAGCTGTGCACAGCAGGCTCATGTTCCCATTTCAGGCACGTGCCACAGCAATAAGCTGTGATGCAATGCCTGCATCAAAACCACTTCACCAGAGGAAACCCAGACTATTTCACAGCATAACAAATGGGTAAGTGCTGAGCTGGCCACTTACTTGATGACATTTTTTTCTGTATTTGTGGTTTTTTGGGGTTTTTTTAAGAGCTCAAAGTAGGCTTCTTACAGTTGTAGGCATATCTGCTGCCTCTTCCACAAAGAAATGCACTCCCAGAAACTTCTGCTATTTCTTAGTGGCAAAAGACACTCAGATATGTAAATATTGCTAGGAAAGGCCCCTCCATGATCTTAAGCAAATCCAACAAAGAATATAAGAGGGAAAAAAAAGAGGAAAAAAGAAGAAGAAACAGAAATCAGGCATGGCAAATGAAATAATACTGTATTTTGTTCTATGGAATAAATTTTCTCATGTATTTAGTCATGAAGAGGAAACAGCTGTCTCTAGGTAGACATTTTAGTGTCAGAATAATGTTAGCTGAGGCTAAAGGTTGTAGGATTATTTTTTTTAAATGTGCAGTCCAATTTTCTTGAGGGAGTTCCCTTTAATTTGCTGCATGAACTCAGGATCTAGCAGCGCCCTGAAATGCTGCTAGCCTGCCAAGTTTTTTGGGATTGCTCCCTCCCCACTATTTTCAACAAACTTTACCCTAAAAAGTATGTTGTGCTGTTATAGGTGAAATCTTGTAAAAAAAGTTTAATTTTCTTTTACCACATGGAAAATGGGGAATGACTTAAGAATGGTGGTATATATTAGGGCATGTGGGCATTGAAGCTTGAGAGATTGCTGCTTTTTCTTTTCCTGGAAAAATATATAAAACCAATTTGTGTATCTCATCCTGGCCTCCCATCCCTGTGTTAATTTCCTTGCAGATGTGAATTAGAAATAAAATGCTGCATTTCTGGTACTGCGCTGTGCAGCTGCTGAAGGGCATCCAGCCTGCATGCCCAAACCACAGCTGTTGGTCACTGCCTGCAAGCTTCATGTCCAGCTTCTTGTGGGGCTCAGTGTATGGTGGCAAGGGGGAAAGGAATGTTTGGGGATTAGTGAAGATCTGGATCTGGGGAGGGTGCTTTTGCTAAGAAAAACCAGCTCTTACTCCAGTGTGGCAGCACGAAGTGTCCATGGGGCTCTCTGGTCTCCTATATCCTCCCCCAGGTCTCACTTTTACAGCTGCTTTCTCCTGGCATGGGGCTGCCTTTATTAATCTCATAGCCCAGCAGTGTTAACATGGTACTTTTGCTCACTTGGACAAACATCTGTCTTCTGTGTCTATGATCAAGTGAAAAAAAAAAATAATGTAATGCATCTCCTATTGTTAAGAAACACTTTCCTTTTATACCACTTCTAGTACTGGGAGTTTTGTCTCTGCTCACTCATTTCCTCACTGATAAACAAACTTATCTGCTGGTGATCCCAGTCCCTTAAACCACTCATCATTTTAAGAGCAACAGCGAAGTTGAAATGGTAAAGTGGCATTTTTGATGCACTGCATGAGGGTTATGCTTCCTTATCGAGAAGGTGAGTTGGAAAAAAATATCCTTGAGGCATCTGTGAGGATGCACTTTCATTTCTTGACAGAGAGGACTGCTTGCTTCAACTTCCACATCAAAATCTTCATCTTAGAGCTGACCTCGGAAGTCTCCATCTACAGTGGCTAAGTCATAAATGAATACTTAGTCTAAGTAGTCACAGTACAAGGATAAGATTACCTGAGGTGTGAAACACCAACCTCTCTATTAACTGTGTGTGAACTAACACTGATTTTGCTAATGAGCCTTTAGAAGGTACCTGAAACAGCAGGGATGTGATCTGTCAATTATATGGGCTTCTTGAAAATTCAAATGAGAATAAGCTGACCTCTGTGCAGAGAAGGGAATCAGAAGCCCAGTGTGCCATCCAAACTGCCTGGAGAGCCTAAAGCTGCTTTAAGCAAGAGCTTTGACTGTCTAGAAGCCTCATCTAGACCGTCTGCAGAGGTGAGGGCCTCACCCTAACTGAACTCCCTAAGAAAAGGCAGTGACAGTGTTGCTTAATTGTAACGTTAGTAGTGTTTTTCATTACCCGAATGTGTAGCCACGCCCTAGCTACGGTGAAACAGATACCACACGTTTAAAAATAAAACGTACAATCTGTGTTCTGAAAAAGTCAAAAGACAGCAATGCTACAATACACAAAAGTTTATTTTTTTTTCTTTTCTGAAGGCAAAATATAATAGAACCTAACATCGATGTATTTTGTACAACAAAACAGTTTTTATATGAGAACAGACAATCCATGAAGAGTTTTTAAGTCTTATAACTGCTTCCCTTTTTTATCATGCTTTCTGGTGGTCAACAAAAAGTTGGCACAGAAGATGTCATGGCAGTCAGTCAGCAGGCATGCTCCCTCAGATCCTCGTCAGCTGGTGCCACAGGCTGGAGGGCAGGATACTTTCTACTTTTTCCATCACAAAATTTAAAGGGGCAAAGAGGGTGCTGAGAAACTGCAAAAAAATCAGATACACATTCAGATCAAAATCCAGGAGACAATACATCTCAAGAGAAAGCTATCCAATAAGATATTCTTGCTGTGTTCCTCTGTAAAATCCTCCAGCAGGATAAAAATGACATAACTGACACATAAAGAGTTTCAAATTCTTGAACCTTGCATATACAGAGATTTCTGGATTTTGCAGTAGAGAAAGCAAGAGCCCCATTTTTACAAAGGTCAAAGTGATGAACTACAGAAGTTTTCATGCATCTCACATCCTAGACTGAAGCTCAACCCAAAAGCTCCTGAAGAGAAGGAGAGGCTTTTTCACAACAGGGGTCTGCCAGACCACTTCACAGAGACCAAAAGCATGCCTTGAGATCCCGGTTTAAAATGGTTCAGGGTTATCTACAGATCTGCTATATACACTGAGGCATCACTATCTGGCATTTATCTTAACGTACTCTGCATCACTGACTAAAAGTTATCTTAACATCCTCTCCCTGTTACAGAACGCAACATTCAAAGAGACTTCAATATATCAGTGTTCAGACAGGCATATGTGAAAAAACCAAGTGAATGGAGAACATTTTACCACAGGGAAAAAAACACCGGCAGCTACACATCACAGAACCCAGGTACTCAAGGCACTCCTGAAACTTTGAAAAATACGCATTTACTGTGCTTTACACTGCCTGCAATTCAACTCTACACACTACACACACGTATGCTGGGGCCCTACATGTGTGTGAGAGAGTACAGCATTTATGATGCTTATGCATTTTAAAGGCAATAGTAAGCACTCCAATTCTTTTTTTCCTCTTGGATGTGTTTGCATACAATGCAGACACTACATCACGGACAACCTGTGCATCACGGGAAAACCAGGTAACACCACCACTGGTAATGTGATTTTGTCATAAGCACAGGTCGAAGGCAAAACTAACTGAAGCAGAACAGAATATTTCAGTTCTGGTGCTAAAGGTCAAGCTGTGTAACCTGAGCCACAGCTGAACCAATGAAACGCTGACCTACCTAATCTTAGAGACTGCTCTTTCTGTTTCAAGTGGCTTAGCCCAAGGAGAAGCATTCCCTCTGGTTAAGCTCTGAAGTGCTTAAATAAGTATGTTCCTTTAATTCTGGAAAATGCAAAAGGCTCTTCAGAGGATATCTTCTGCTATTTGAGAAGCACTTGATTTACGTGGTAAGCTTGTACCATCACATCTACGTGAATAAAACTCTAAAAAAAAAGCTTTATAACTAGTTATAAAAGCTTTATAACTAGTGCAAACTATATAGTTGTTAAATCAATGAAACAAGAATAATTTGCCTGACAGTGACTTTTATTGCAATTCGTAGGAATTTTGTCGCTCAAGTAGTTGATTGTATTCTATAGCAAACTCAGCAAATTATCTGCAGCTTAAAGCAAGCCCAATTTTTCTCCACCTGGAAAAGCAGCTGGTCTACAAAATACCTTTAAACTCACAGATACCAAAACCTGACTTCCATAAGGTCCAAGCAAAACTTTTGCTGACAACAGGAAGTTGAGGATGCCACCTGCTCTCTTGTGCAAGGTGATGTAAACAATACCTGTGCTGGGGCTGTCTGGCTCTTGGAATACTCCTGGTGCTCCTTTCGTCAGTAGCAGATGCCTATCCAGCTTGTTGCCAGCACCCAAGAGAGCTTCAGTCAGCATGATACACGTTGAAGTTGGGGTATCCATCTTAATATTAACACCAATGGTGGCTGCACTTACACATCAGGGAAATTGATCCTTCTGGTCTGATTCTACTCACCAAATGGCTTTAGAACCTGCAGGCTCCAAACTATGGAGAAGCAATTACCAACATGCCACCAGTGTAACTTCCATTATCCCTCTCTGCAGTCAGCAACCAAAGCCAGGTGATTTAATCCCATGAACACAGTCTACCAATTTTCTCCAATTCCAGTAGCTCACTGCCTGTAGCAGGAGAACTAAGTAGAAAATCTCATTATGCTGCCAGCATATATTCTTTGGTCAGGATACAAGGCTGATAAACACAGGAACAAGGCCAAAAGGGACAGACTTGGGATCTGCAACTGTGACAGTATCAGAAAACTAAAGATTTGATTGAAAGAGCCAAACACGGGTCATACATTTCAGTAACTTCAGTAACTAAGGAACAGAAAAAACCCCACCACCAAATATAAGAAAAGCTTTACGGAGAAGTTTATGATCATATGCCCAAGTTAAACACTTACTGTCCACATAACGCCTACGTGCACGCTCAAGAAACAGAGAGTAATAATATTTCAGGTACATCTCAGCACTTTTTGCTGATAGAAGAGGTATTTTCTGCTACAACTAATCTTACTTTCTGTCCTCTAGAGCTAATGAAAGAAAATTCTCATTGCAAGAACCATTGCTGTACCAGACCTCTATCACTCACAGGCCCGGGTTAATAGAAGACCCGGCTCACCTGCAAAGGGAGTCTCCTGCCATTTGCAAAGGGGTTTGAAAAAGTACCGACAATCTGGAATTTGCCAAAACCTTTCAGCCTGGCCTCCTCCACCCACTCCCTATATCCCCAAATCAGAAACACCAAAGACATTCAGAACCAGGCCAGGAGGCCAGTCTGGAAAAACAAGACCTAGAACAGATAAAAATACATTTGAGAAAATATATTAAAATGGAAGATATTCATTATTTATTGGAGAAGGACTTTTTTTACTATCCTAGAGCTTTTCTGCTAGTGGATTTTTCATCTCCTAGCACTGTGGAGCAGTGATGTTCTTAGTTTTGCAAAGAAAAAAGTTTGTTTTAGAATAATTCATGGCTCTTCCCCCTCATCCTCCAAAATTTATTGATCCTTGGTGGATTAAAAAAGCAGAATTAGGACAGATTTTTCTGGATGTAGTTCAGAAAAGTTATGAGGGAAATATTGAAATACTTCCTCCTTGACAGAAAAAACCACAGAAATTTGTCATGGTGAACTGTACACTCTATTTCTGCTCATTCTGAGAGCTTCTATTGCATCAGAAATCACAGCAGTCATGACTCTACACAAAACAGAGGGGTTCTGCAAACTGTTACTAGTTTATTTCAGGGGATGATACATGAAAACACAGATACTCACTTCTCCCACCAAGCCCTTTTTTTTTTTTTTTTTTGGCAAAATCACAAGACATCTAACCTAACAAGAGAGCCATATAAACCAGAGAAGACAAACAGCAGTGTCTTTTAATGATCAGCAACCGTGACAGCTGTGCATGTCTCCCTGCTCAGATACACTGATGCTTCTGAATATGCAGATATTTAATACCTGGCAGTATTTAGCTCAGCTCTTCCTGGTCTTTATTTACCAGAAGAGAGCAGCAGCAGAGAATACTCACAGCTTTTGCAAAGACCCCCATAAGCTCTGGGAACTGATGTGTCAGGAGGGCGAGCATGGCTGTGAAAGAACAGAGTCCAGCAGTGAAGAGGATGAAGAAGGGAAGCTCTTTCTTGGGGTAAACTGAAACTTCGTGAAATGCTGTAGAAAAAGATATGAGAAGGGGAATGCATTATACATTGAAAAAAATCAAAACATAACACCAACCAAAACCAAACCACCATTCTTACATAATTTAAACAACCAGAGACACACAAAGGTGCTTTTGAAGGAAGAACAACATGGAGGGTCTGAAACATCTAAGGACATTATCGTTGTGTCAGTCGTCTCCGCCAAGTAATTCTCTCTAAAAATCAGATTTCTGGTTTACTCTGGTGCTATGTACATGTTACTTTTGCCTTCCTTGTGTCAGCACTAACTATAGTGCAGCTGTGGAACAGCTAATCCCAGAAAACAGACTTAGAAATAAACATCAATTTTTAAAATGCAGATCATTAACTAACCCCATGGCTGCGTGTTTGCTAATGCTGATACACAGAGAGCACAGAAACATGTGCCTGGGAGCAGCAGAAGGCCCAACCACACAGAAGCACTGCTGCAGACCAGTTAAAGCAGGCTGTAGAACTACAGCCTTTGTAACTGTAAATTCTGAGTGCTTATTCTGCAGAGCCAAGAAAAATTATCCAAAAAGTAGGACATAAAAGCATGTATTTTATAACCTGGAAATTAAACGAACAGTGAATTTTTAAGATGTTTATTAATATACACTGATAGGAATACAGACATTTCCTTGACTCTAGCATGAAAAATCCTTCACTGGACTTTGGAAAAAGCAGCACTGAGATGACTAAAAGGGTTAGAAGAGGATAATGAATATTTTACCAGAAGGATATATCCCTTTAAATTTTTATGGCAGCTCAGATTCAAGGTGAAAATTTGTCTGGGTTGGCAAAAGGTCAGGTGGACTCTTACCTGTCTGTTTCACTCCAGTCTACAGTTTAGAGCTACGCTCAAGATAAATGCAAACTTTGAAACATTTTTTTCTCATATAGGACCAACCTCAAGGCTGCCCATATATTCAAATCCTATGGCCATTCATATATATGAAATATTACTCTTCCATTTTGCCTGCTTTCTCTGCTTCAGTGATCAGCTCTCATCTCATTGTACTTGCAGACAACATAAGCACAGGGTAATCCAGCAACCTGACAGGATAATATTCATGACTGCATTCATGCAGAGTGGCGTGGTTCTCAAAACCAAAACCAGGAATCCATAACTTTAAATTAGAATATTAAAAACTAAAAATACGTATCACTCTTGAGTCTGCTAATTTGATCGGTTAAAAAAAACAAAAGTAGAGACACATTACACCTTCTCTTTGATTTAAAATAAATGTAGAGATCAGAAATACCAGAACATGTGTTTTTTAAGTCAAGGATCTTTTGTGCTTTTTTTGCACTGCCTTTTCGCATAGCCTAAACCCTGCTGTTCCAGTCTGTTATCCAGTCAGGGCAAAAGTTTTGTAACTAATATTTTTAATTTGGAGAGCCTATCAGATTGTTGTGTTCTGATATAATTCCAGCTCACTCTCCCATAAAACACACACAATTAAAGGGTGTGGACAGGTATGCAAAACCCCTGTAACCCACCTGTGTCTGTCACGGTGTGCTAAACCCTTCCCTCCTCTAACCCAGGAGATTTTGCAGTGAAAGGCATTTCCCGTAACTGCCAGAGCAGAACACACCGTCTGCACACGCTGTTAAAGAGTCCCTCGCTTCTAACATTTGACAAGAACGATTAGTTTTGCATCTAAAAAGAGAACGCTGAGCTATTCTGCATGACTTTGTCATTCCTAAATCTCCTGACACTCCACCCTCCCCAGCTCAGCATCCCTCTGAGTAAAGCAAGCAGAGCACTCTGAGAGGTGTTGTTATAATTAGGATGATTATAATGGGGTGGGGAGATATTGTCAGTTGCCAAGGATTTCTGCGTAATATCAGCAAGAATGTGCTGTGAAGGAGAGACTCGAAACGAGTGGATTTTCGCTGTACTATTCTCACCTAATGTTTACTCATGTAGGCTTATAAAACGAGGCAGCGCATTTTTCAGCCCAGACCAGAGAGATTCTGAATGAAAGTCTACAAAGGGTGTAAATGCCCTCAAAACCAGCCTTCCCAGCAGAAGCAGGCTTCATTTTACTTGTTCCAGAACAAATTTCTCTTTATTCCTTCTTCGGGAGAGAGAAGGTGAGAGAAGAATCTTCTTCCTTGGATCAACTTTTATTTGCCTCCTCTGCCCTGACTCTGCAAACTTGTGTGTGTTCCACTAGTGCTCACACAAGGTCCCACTGAGACACGTGGGACTGAAGTGTAACTGCAAGATTGGCTGCTTTGGCTCTTCCTCTGCATTCTTGTGCTTCACTGCATGCACTGCAATGACTCTCATTAGCCTGGACCGTAACACTTCTTGAGGGCTGGATCTCTCTTTATATCCGTATCTGGGAACTTTCCAGTCAGAAAGTGCAGTTGCCACTTTCCTAACACACACCATAAACCCACATAAAATTGACTGAGATGACTTCACATCAATCTCTTCATAATAGTACACACACCATAACACGAAGAAAACCCTTTCTTGCTATTTAAGAATGCTTTTTGGAAAATGTAAGCACAACCTGTCATGAGTACTAGCTGCATTAAGGATCCAGCTGTCCTCAAGCAGGTTGGATCTTGCCTTGGAATTTAAGTAGCTAGTGTGTCTACCAAAGATTAACAAGGCTGTGACACTGTGCTGTTGGTTTGATGGGATGTTAACCTAAATGAAAGATCAGTGTCTTGGCAAGAGAGAATAGCAAGATCTAACTGATTTGTATCTCTTTGGTAATCTCTCTCCCTGTCTGTAAGCTGTCAAAAATAATAAATACAGTTAATTGTTATGAACTATGCCGAGGAGCTGCCTCATGAACCATCACAGAAACTCCAGAGGCTCACTGTCAATCTGGTTATTCTAATCCAATGTACTCAATTTAAAAGGCATCAAAGGAGATCAGTGCTGCAAGACTCAGGTAAACAATTCTCCGGTGTCAATGGTAAGAAGAAAAAGGTTGAACATACATGGTAGTAGTTCTCTATCTGCAGTTTCTGTACAAATAGGGTAAGGGTAGAAAAGATGTCCTTTTTCCAGTGGATAGGGGATCATTCTGAAAGCTGAAAAGAAAACACAGTGCATAAGTTACTGTGAGTGTGGCAGTCACCCTTAAGTATACTTGCAATTCTGAAAAACAAGCATAGGCAGAACATTTATATTTGGTTGCAAACAGCATATAAATTGCTTAATGAAATGCCAAAATATAAATCTACATTGACCTTTTAATCACAAAAGCTCCTATGTTTATTTTTATTCTTGAGACAATGTTCATAAAAGTCAAGTGAGACCACATTACAAAGACATACAAAAATGTTTACATAATCAAAGCCCATTGTACTTCCAATTTCATAGCCAAATTTACACATTTTGTCTTAGGCTTTTAGGCTGCAGAACTTTTAAATTTCAGGGGAAGAAGTGCACCTGATGCAACAGGTATAGCCTACAAAAATGACCAGCCAAGCCTGTAAATTCAGACCAAGACTCAAAGTCTCTGTGCATCAAGCAAAATAGAAGCTTTTCATGGAAAAAAATACACTACTCTTTTTCCATCACACTCCAGCAAGCCAGGTAACATTGATGACACGAGCTCTGAGGACCAGTTTTTCAACAGTCATGTTTTCATTTTCTATTTGGCAATCAAAGATTAATACTAAATTATTAAACCCAGGTTCCTCTCATGCATTCTTTCTAAATGCAGTGGATCAAGTCAGGTTTCCAATATAAATCTTCAGGTCATGGATTAAATAATACTTAATCTTATGAATTTTTAAAATTGAAAATAATAACAGAGAAGGAGGGAAATGGATTACTAAATCTTGATGGTGCTGATGTCATAGGCCATCTGAGTGTGGTTTATGGAAACATCAGAATACTTGACTAAAATATAGCTTTGCAATCAAGGCATCCTTTTCCATTATCCTATATATTATTTTCACTGTTAAAATGTCATCAGCATGTTATTCTCACTGCTCCAGTGAACATCAGTCACTGAAGCAATATTTTCCCCAACAGATGTCCCAGAAGCACTGCACACTTTAGTTATTAGATACAGCCCACTGCCACACAATAACACTCAATTATCTCTTGCTCACAGGGCAACTTAAGGACTGGTTTAAATATACAATCCCCCAATATTTTTAGCTGTGCACACTGCATTTGAAATGATGTTAGCTGTATTTTTTTGTGAAATTATATTATTGTATTTTTTTCTTGATTGCTGCATTTAAAGCAATAGTAAGGAAGGCAGAAATTCTGAGATTGTAAACCAACCTGGGCTGCAACGCTCTTCCAGTATTAACCACCCCTCTCCATAGCAACCCAAAAAGCCAAGCACAAATACAATAATCCAGGCTGTGTATGATCTTAACATACAACAAACTGGAGTGTCTGTACAAAAACATGTGGAATGATGTTCAACGCTCATTTCTTCAAAATCCCTAACACAAGTTTTTCCTTCCAATTTGGCTTAATATTGAAACAGGCAATCAAGCCTCTTCTGCCTTACCCTCTAAGCCACAGAAATATTAAGATTTTAATAAAAATAAAATGGGAGGTCAAGATGTTGCTTTTACAAAACAAGTGAAAAATGTCTGGATAGATTTTACTGCATTTAAGCCATCATCCTTGACATGATACCAACTATGGAATATTTACAGCAAAACAGCTTTATTTAGCAAGGAAGTGCTCTGGTCCATCTGGATCAGTTTGTGTTTATGTAGGTGCTTCTCTGCCTTACTCCTATGTTATTATCTGATCCTATTTTACATTAATTGACTCAGGTAGCACAAAGGCAGTTTGCCACTCACCCACGAACTTGCTGCAAGAGCAACCGGAGTGTTTGGGAACCCCTAGGTTTCTCTTCTTCATGCTAACAGTAGGAATCCCGACACAAGTTTAGAAACCAACAGTGACAAACCATCACCTTGGACACTTTTGAAACTCGGTTTCAACACTTGAAACCACAGACCTTCTCTACAGAGAGCCTGGCCCAAACACAGTGGTGGCACTTGGGCTTTTATAGTCATACTACAAATAAAATACCTACAAACACCTAGAGTGAAAGCAGGGGCATCTGGCCATGTATTACATGTAGACTGTTGGTTAAAACTAGTGTTTAACAACATTTAATTTCTCTGTCATGTCTTCACTGGTTTTCACTTACAGTTACGCAGAGATGCCAAGATATGGACCAAACATTATATTATTGGACTAGACACTGCAAAACCATTAAAACCCTTGGTTGTCTTCATGCGTGAGCAAAATTTGAACAAAAATTTTGAGGGCTTGTGCACTGTTCCTATTTTTCTGAAATCACTGTACAAAATGAATTATGGATTTTTCTGCAGAAGTTATGCAGTGATACCCGTTTACATCTTTACAGGCTATTATACAGCTATTAGCTAATAAAGTACATGTTCAGATTGCTGAATGTGGAGATAATAAGAAGGGAAATGTAGTTAGATGAGCATTCCCTACGTTGCCTTCAGGCACAGATGACTCGATTTCCTAAGTGGCAGGAGGACTGCAGGGCAGCCAGACTCCTGTGCCAAAAGCTGGTCCTGGTACAAAGCTCTTTAGGGGCTCCACAGCCTGACAAAGCAAAAGAAGACTTGTTCAGGATTCCCTGCAAAATACAGCTTTGTACTGATGAAATAATGAACCCGGGGCTAAAGGACTTCTGCAATAATCCAGAAGAGAAGGAACACCACGCAAAAGCAAATCCCTGAAAATAAGCCTTTGGGAATGAACCTGTGACAGAAAATAATAGACTGGGAGAAATGATGGGAGAACTAGCAGATGTGACAGAGAACAATGCAGCAGAGCAAACCCCAGGCAGCACTGGCATGGATTGCTGAGCAAGGTGCTCTACACACCTAGAAATAAAACCAGTGCAACCTCAGGGAGCCTACACTGCAAATTAGGCAAGTTCAGGTCATTTCATACAGTAACTGAGATAGTAAGTCACTTTTACACCGGAGGTGTTAAATGCGTTTCTATAGGAATTCTCATGGTAACAAAATATCTGTTCTATCAAAGCTAAATGAGGACAAAAAATGGTGAAATACACGCAAATGTTGATAGTAACATATACATAGTAACATATGGAGAGGATGAAAAAGAACAGAATAAAGTTGAGCAGAAAAGGGGAACTAGATTACATAAGGGAAAATTCTGCATCCGAAAAAAAGTCCACAAAGTCTGATTATAAATTGTACTTTTAAATTCTCTGAAACCTGGTAAAAAACACATCTCAAAGACAAGATAAGATATATTAGAAGGTTAGTATATGACCTTTGGAGGTCATATACTCCAACCTCCCACTCAAAGCAGGGTCATTTCCAAGTTAGGTCGGATTGCTCAGAACTATGTCAAGCTGAGCTCAGAGTGTCTCTGGGGCTGGAGGTCCCACAGCCTATCAGAAACCTGTTCCAAAGCACCACCACTCTCACTATGAAAATGTGTTTCTTAGGTCTGGATTAAATTTCTTTTGTTTGAACTTGTGTGTATTGCTTCTTCTCTTTATGCTGAGCCATTCTGTGAAGACTGTGACTCTCTCTTCCATATCATCTCTCTGTTGGATGGTGGAAGACAGCAACTGGATCATCACTTCACCAACCATAAGTCTTCTCCAAGCTGAACAAAACCAGCTTCCTCAGCATTTTGTCCTACATCACATATTCCAGTCCCCTATGCATCCCAGTAATCCTTCACTGAACTCCAGTTTGTCAGTTTAAAAGAAGTCATAAAGTACAGTATTGCTTGTATTACACATTAATATATACCTGTCTGTCAAGCACACTCATAATTTCCAAATATCAAAGCATTCCCAGAATCACAAAATGGTGTGGGTTGGAAGAGACCTTTAAAGGTCATCTAGCTCCAACTCCACTGCCATGAACAGGGACACCTTTCACTAGACCAAGGTGCTTGAAGCTCCATCCAACCTGATCTTGAACACTTGGAGAGATGGCACATCCACAACTTCTGTGGGGAACCCATTCCAGTGCCTCACCACCCTTACTGCAAAATAT
Organism: Oriolus oriolus; assembly: GCA_013400235.1. Lineage (NCBI taxonomy): Eukaryota > Metazoa > Chordata > Aves > Passeriformes > Corvidae > Oriolus > Oriolus oriolus. The sequence goes on along the minus strand of VXBT01000184.1, from coordinate 678,905 downwards.
TTTTTGCTCATGTCCAATCTGAATATACTCTCAGTTTGAAACTACTCACTCAAACAATGACAAATAAATCCCTACAACCCTGGAATGAAAGAAGGTAAATTATTATCCCCTTATCCATGAGCAAGAAAATGTGTCTCAAAGAAGTTGGGAAATTTTGTTCAGTATTACACAGCAAACACAATACAAGACTTCAAATCCCTTTTTCTCATTAAATGAAGTTTGTACTTTCAGTTAGAATTTTAAGTATTTCAGTGCTGGTGAGGATGTAAATTCTCACATACTATACTTCACAAAAAACTATTATTTTTTTCATGACATTCAATAAAAATATTGATTAGCTCCTTTGTAAGAAAGAGGATTACTTACTGCCTTCCCATGTACAGTGTAAGAGGTTCAATGCCCCCTCTACTCTTTTCCAGTGTTGAAGATGAAAGAAAGCATATGCTATTGCTTCACTGTCCCCTCTCTTCAGAATATGTTCAGGGGGCAGAATTAGGCTTTTCATTTCTAGTAGATACTGAAATAAAAAAGCAAAGCACAATTATCGCAGAGGTAATATAAAACACAGAAAGCTGACTGCAATTCTATAACATACACTGAAAGCTCTATTTCCCTAAAGTACTTTCTCTCATAAGTGTTTCATCAAATGTGTAACATCATCAAATATGTAACATCACCAACTGCACTTGAAGACAACTATTGAATTATTCCCAAACATTAAGATATGCTGTCAGATGGTTCTGCTCTTCAGCAGTAGTACGGGGACTACAGAGAAATTCAAAATGTAACATCTCTCTTATTGAAGGAGATGAAAAAAAGGGCTCAAAGCAGAAAATGGAATTTAATTACAAGAGCTTTTTAATTAGAAGTGTTTATACTAAAATGAAGAAGACTTTAAGCATTTTGATGCCCAAGGTCTTTCTATAAGGAAACACACAGCACTCGTGGTTTGCACACAGGTTGCTGCATTTACTGCATTGCCATTAACTGGTTGCTAGGTCTACAAATATGCAAGATTGGCAGCTACCTGAGTAGCTAAAAACAAGTTGCAAAGTAAAAATGTTTACAAAACATAACAAATGTCTGATTTCCCGGGGTGGTGTGGGGGTAAAAGTATAGGAACTTTAAGCTTGCTATTTGTAATAGTTGTTGAATGTGTTATTATAATGAAAAGTACCACTGACTAAACCCACAAGCAATTTTCCCAGAAAACTCCCCCATAACTGGCTTTCTCCCCCAGCAGAAGCAGATGAAACACAGAGAGGGTTCATGTCAAAGAAGAAGATAGAGGTCTCGGACATTATTCAAGCAGGTGGTTTTTCTTCCCTCCTCAGTCCATGAACCAGATTAACAGTTAACGGGACACACAACTCACACCAGTTCAGCAGACATCTCATCACTTGTGTTACTACATTCCAGTTAGTGGAGGGGAAAGAAACAGCAGAGGGGAAAGATATACCCCTTGTTATATGCCCCTTGTTGGCATCCTTTACAGGAAAAGGAGTAACAGACAGAAAACAGGCTGCTGAATCAGCTCCTGTTTGTCAGTTCTCCTGAGGAGCATAACATTTCCCAGCTGTGTGCTGACTGCTCTTCCACAGCACAGGGAAACTATCTCTCTCTTCAGGATGCCTAAGATCAAACATTCTCCCCACCAGACTGCTCAAGTTAACACAAAGGGCAGCAGGTGAGTCAGGCCCTAGCACAAGGCTGGGAAAGGAAAGTTATGGCTAATCACTGGCAAAGAAGGAGGGAGCGTGCAGCCTCTCCATTTCACCCTGTGCTACTACAGCCTGGTCTGGCAGGAGGAGGACTGTAGAACCTAGGGACCAACAGCTTCCTAGTGCAGGCACCCAAGAGGAGGCAACCTGGCACTGGAGGCGAAAGGGAGGCATGGGTGGTGTCAACCCTGCACAGCACCTGATAAATGCTGACATTTGCGAACAGGATGTGCTGGTGCAGAAAAAAAAGCAAAAGAAAGAAATGAGGATTGAAAGCCAGCCTTGTGGAAAGGAAGAGAAAAGGGCAGAGGGAAATGAGCACCAATAGCATGATGTCATGGAGGATGTCCTAGAGTTTGTCACGCCTTTGTCTGAAGGAGCTGTCAAGCAGGTAAAAGATTTGGAGAGCTCATGATTGAAACACAGAACTGTCAACCCTGGGAAATAGATAAATACTTCAAAGAGGAGAGAGAAATCACATGTTTCTGATGCGGGTAACAGTACTAAAGGAGGAGAAACTGAGTTAGCAGCAGGAGTAGATGAGTGTGATACCTGGATTTTCCCTAAAGCCTTTCAGAAAAATCTGAGAGAGCTGCAGAGCAGGTGGATTAATGGAGGAAACTGCAATTTAGTAGGCAGTCCAGGGGATTAAGGGTGAGAGAGAGAACAGAATAAAGAGCTGACAAGAGGGAGGGAGCTGCCAGGCTTACACGGATACAGCAAACATTCACTGCCCTAATGAATGCCTCACCCTTTTAAAAACACATACTGTACCTGCTGAGCAGAATGGAATACAGCTGCAAGAGCTGCAGGTTTCTACCTGTTTTATTAATTTAGAACATAACTCTTATTTCCATATTTTCTGCAAAATTAAATGAGAAAGTAAGTTCTCAATATTCAAATATTTCAACCAAAGGAAAAAACATAAACAAACCCAATGACATGTCACTATTTGTAGAGAAAAAAACCCAGGAAGAATTGTCATATTTCTAGGAGCGTTAAGAAGAAAATGTGTTATTTTGATTCTTATGTATTGCTTGTTATTAGGGATTAAAAAGAAATCAAGTGGATATATCAGATGGAAGGATATATCTTGACACTTGCAAATCAAGCTTAGTCCTCAGTTATGCTGACTTTTCAGTCTGCATTTTTCTCAGTTTCAGAAAGAAACTATTTTTAAAAGTTCCTCAGATCAAAAATGTGAAACACTCCTCCCTCATTACTCTATCACAGCTACCTTCCTGAACAAAAAATCCATAACCTTGTTCGGCGATATTTGAGCAGACCCACACACAGAGTTGATAGGTGGCTCAAGACTATTTGTGACTTGTAATTGTTTTTATTTTATGCATAAATGTCAGCCACACCTTTTGGGCATACAAACTATCAATTAATTTATTCTGGAGGCATTTCCAGCAGGATCACTGACTTTGCACGGCTCCAGAGAGATCCTATTTGGAACACTTTGTACAGTTCTCATCAGGCTCTTTTCAGAACAAAAAAGACCAAATTTCTCAAGTACACAAAGAAATGGCTTTGGGAGGCAGCACTTGAAGGCTTCAATCTACTTAGCTTCTCTGAACATCAATAAAGGGTACCAAAAAGCTACCTAGTTGTTAGTAGGGCTTGATTATTATGGAAGGAGAGATATGACTGTCCATGAAAATTAAGATGGTCTTGATGTCCTAGAATATCATATCCACTGGCGCACTGCTCTATTTTCAAGGAGAGTTCAAGAGCCCAGAGGGCATTTGGGTTCCTGGAGGTTTTGCTGGCAGGGCTAAGGGTCTACCTGGAGACAGCACAGCCAAGGGCAGCCCCACGTTATGGTAACTGCAGGCTACAGGTCCCAGACCTTTCAGAGGCAGGACTGTGTCCCAGCAATCTGCTGGGTTTCTAGCAGGTTGTCTGTGAAACCAACACAGTTGCCCTGAAACATTTCATATTGGACAAGCAGACAAATTCCAGTCAAATGAACTAAACAATTAAAAAAATATTCTTTCTTTAAAAACCATCCAATGAGCTGCAGTCCTCATGCTGCCCATATAATGTGTGAACTACAGTCCTGATTGACTACTGCATGCAACAAACATCTCCAGCTCTTGGAAAACAAATCAGCTAAAGACACCTGACTGCAGTTTCCAAGAGGCTGCTATTGCACTTCATCAAAGGTGCTATATTAGATAGGTGCAGTCTTCTCTCCAGCCACCAAAGACTTCAGGGTAGGAATCTGACTATTCATACCTCAACATTTCCAAAGGCCTTATTCCAGAACACAGCCCTTGTAACAGGACTAATCGGCACACAAAATCCAACCACAACACTACAATTCACACTAGTAACCTCCATCTCTTGACAGACTCCCTGTTAACTCTAACTCCTGACATGCTGGCATCCACTCAGGTTGAACTACAACCTTCACAATTTAAGTAATAAAACTTCAATACCTTATCCATCCTCTGCACACAAAGGGAAGAGGGGAGCCCTCTGTCATCCTGACAGAGCTCTGAACCCAAGCATGGCTCCACTTCAAAGGGAGAATCAAACAACAGGCTAAATAAGAAACCTAGCTAAGAGCTAGGCATTCATGGAGGAAATCTAGATAGTAAGACCAACCCATCTCCAACTGTATTTGTTTTTCAAGAACAAATGAAGAAGTTTAACCAGAACAAGAAATAGCATGCTGTCACCATCTGGGCTTATTGTATTCCTTTAAAAAATGAACCAGCTCAGAAAAAAACAGCCTAGAAAATTTCAGCCAGAATGATCTCTTCACTCTAGTGGCCAGTGACAGGACTTGTGCTGAGCACTGGAACAGGCTCCCCACTGAAGTGGTCACAGCACCCAGCCTGACAGAGTAAGATTTTGCACAATGCTCTTGGGCACATGGTGTGACTCCTGGGGATGGTGCTGTGCAGGGCTGGGAGCTGGACTTAATGGTTCTTGTGGGTCCCTTCCAACCCTGGCATTTTCTCTGATTTGATGATTCTATGACTCAGCCTCAATGAAGTTAGAAGCAAACACTGGAGTTGTGCAACGATTTCTGCCATCATGAGATAGCTCAACTAGCCCTTTGCCACTGCGTTGTTTTGGCTTGGAATTTTTTTTGGGTTGTCTTTTTTTGCTTTTTCTGACCTCTCTCTTCTCTCCCTCTAACCTAACCTTCTTTTTGTCAAAGACCTGTATTTAGGAGTTAGAACAAGTGTAACAGGAGTTTTCATGTGCTTCTATAGAAGGCTTCTGGGCCAGTTACACGACATTGTGATAGGTACAGCTCAGCTGCAGCCATTCTGTACACATACAGGAATGTCTTTTAATGAGCATTTGGAGAATGACAATGGACCTCGTATACATGAAGTGCAACAGGGTGGAATTTATACTTCTCTTCTTTAAATCGATTGAGCATACATTATTTATTTCACAATATTGACAGCTCTCTGGCTCCTAATTCTCTTCTGCTGGGAGTGCTTTTAGCATTCCACATTACTTCAGTGACCTTTTATAAAATAAATCAACCTAACTCAGGCAGGTTTTCTTCTTTTCCTCAATTGTGCAATGTGACTCTGAAATTACAGCTCAGGTTGCAAATAGGCAATAGTCACTCCTGCACCTGTGACAGCATCCCTCCAGGCCAGAATATGAGAATTTAACACTGTTTGAACAGGAACTCTCCTCCTCCCAGTGGGATGAACAGCATAAACCTTAAGAAAGTTCCAAAATACTGGTTTCTACATGCACAGTGAAGCTACTTTTAGGTCACCTTTCAAATTCTCATTAAACTGATGGTAATTAAGAAGTTTGGCCTTTTTGCTGGAAATACAACAACTCTTCACTGTCTCACTGAAGAGTTAAAAACTCTCTCAAACATATCTCAAATAGTTTCTCTGTAATATCATGGGGTGTGTGGAACAGATTAATTTCCCATCTGGTCTATGAATTTGTTTGCATTATTTGTTTCTATTAGCAACCACAACTTACTAGAAACCACACAAGCATATGGACAGACACAGTTCTTACTAAAGAAAATCAAAATAAATAAGAAAAAAATGAGAAGGGATGCAACAGAGAACAGATGAATATTTGAAAGTATTTAAGTCAATCGTTTGTTACATCCTTTTAAGAGACTGTTTATAGACAAAACTGGCATTTCTTAAAGTAATATCAATATTTAAGTTGTCTGATTGAAATGCAGCATACTTCAGCAGAGACTCTCTTCAAATCAACTCAGCTCCTGGCTTACATACCAAACCCATACAACTGTGTGTAGGACACACTTTTGACTCACTTTTAGCAATCAGATATACAGACCATCATCTGTTTTCTCTTTAATGAATACCTCTGGTCTCATACATCACAGAAAGGAGGGGGGTGCTTTACCAGAGGAATTTGAATGAAGGGAAAGAGCTCTGCATATCAGTTCAGGAAGGGTGTTCCACAACTGAGAAATGTCCCAGAGACAGCTGTGGTAGCTTATCAGCATTAGCTTTTTATGGTCCTGTTACAAACAAGTAGGGAAACCCCAAACACATAAAAATAACGCTGATGAAGTTGTGTGTCTGTGTATACATGTACCTTTTCCCCCAACTACTCCACAAATCATGTACTCTTCATGATATAGTATGTACACACAAACCTCTCTGGAATTACAGCTTCAGTGGCAATACAACCCTCTCTGTTTACCTCCTTAATTTTTGTGTAGTATGTTAAATAATTTGTCTTGTTTGTAGTTTATTTCTTCCTCACTCTGAACAAAAGACTCATTAATGTTTAAATCCTAGAGAAGCTCTGAACACGTATCAGTTTTGTGGCCCTGTTAGATTTCTTGTGATGCTGCTTGTTAAAACTCATCCCCATTTCATTAAAAACAAATAGGATACAACTTCAATTACAACTGAGTGGAAATTGAGGTGTAATATCCACACTCTATAAAATGATAACCAAAAACATACTTTCACACCTTCATTTCCCTTAGCTAATAGCAGAAGCAATGAGTGTGAAATCAGCACTGCTGTATATTAATCTGTATTAGGCTATTCTGTTTTAATGTTAAAATAGGAACTAAAAGAACCTCTGGAGTCTGCTCCTATTACTACCTTGTTATCCTGGTAATTTATGTTTCACAAAGGTTTTCAATTTCAGTGTCAGACTTTGAAAAACAGAGGGAATTAATTAACAACATGAACTTAAGGAGGAAGAGGACTGGAATTTCTTTAAATCAAAAGTAGAGAAAATGATATAGAATCTGCATTTCACATATGGGCATACTTGTCAGAGAAGAAATTCAGCCTTTTATTGAACAGCCACCTAACCAGAAGCTGGCTAGTAAGAAGGAGGTCATAAAGGATGAATGAAAGTACTGATCTACAAGAAAAGCAGGATCTTGGAGGTCTGGAAGTGCAGAAGTTACGGAGCAAATGCCACAACTTACAGTAATGTGGATTTTGAGAAGGAGGTCAAACCAAAGAACATCAAGGTCTTAAGTATAAATAGAAACAGAAAAAGCAAAAGGTAGTACATGAAGACTTTGCCTCAGTTTCATGGCAGTGCAGAGCCTGGAGACAATAGCAGGATGGACATTAGGAGCATGCACAGAAGTGGACACCAGTGCATCAACCATCTCTGTTTCTGAACAGTGAATAAACCAGTCCCAGAAACAGCCAGACTAGCAAAACTGACCTAAAGCAAAAAGATCCCCACTGAGAGTAACTGATGAGAGACATAAATGCAACGCCATTCATTTAAAGAGGATGGAAACACTGTGCAATTAATATGGGAATGTTAGTATGCAAACTGCAAAAGATTTTCATGGAAACAATTATCAAAAGAATGGAGATAAGCAAGGAAAATGGAGAAGGCTCCCAAGGATTGCTTGTGACAGGCTAAACTGTTAATTTTTCCTTGGAAAGATCTCTAACTGGGCTTCAGTAAAACATTCAGAAAGGTTCACCCAGAACAGGACAGGGCTAGAGAGTTAAACTGGCAACGGGGGAGAAGAGAAATACCAGTGGCTGTGTTGTTGCAAGAGCCATTGGGATGGAAGAAAGTAAACAGAGAAGGCCTGGAATCAAGCTTTATTTAATATTTTCATTTTATAGTATGGCACAAAAATAGAAGCTCAGCTAATAATACAAAAGGATTCATCTCACCTAAACTTTCTTGTCTAAAAATCAGGCTTTTACTGGAAAAGAGTTGCTCCTTTCATAGTCAATGTGGAAACACTGAGGAGGAAAAGATGTCTAAAGATGTCTAAGACAGTTCATTCTTTCCACTGCCTGCAGAGGAAATCTAGATGATTTTATTAAGCAAACAGCCTAAGTTTCAGACAGCTACACCATGCTATTTAGTGGTTGGCATAACAGACTAAGCTCACAGAGAAAATATTTAATTCCTGCAATGCATGAGAATTAACTTTCTGCAATCCATGTGTACATATGGAAGAGGGTTTGGGTTTATCTTTACCAGACTTGGTGTTCAACTGTACCTAATGAACAGGCTCCTTACATTAACACATCCCAGTTTTCTGCTGCTTACTTTCAAAGGGCAATACTAGCCCAAAGGTTTGTGGGGTGAAGTTCAGAGGCTGAAAAGGTCCAATGGCCAAAAAGCATCTGCCTTTAGGCCTTTAGCAACCTCTTGGCAACATTCTTATGCTGAGATACAAGCCCCAGAGAGCAGGTATGGGAATTAGAACATAAATCCAGTTTTTTCACTTTGTAGTTCTCAACAATTCTTCATCTCTGAGCTTTGCATTTTCAGAACTTAATGACAGGTTGCTGCATAAGGAATTAGTAATGCAACTTACATGAAGCACACCATGAACTCCAAAGATAGGTTCTTCTGTACAGCATGCTAAAAACATATTCTTACACATAATCATCAAAACAAATAAAATATGCTACTTTGAAGTAGAAGATCTTTAATGACTATTTTGCAAATAATAATCTATCTTTACGCAGGGTCTGCCTGCAGCACAGCATTTGGTGCAATCCACTTCAGCTAAAATTTCAAGTTGTGGAGTCCCGAATACAACATTGCAAATGAAAAAACTGTGCATACTATCAGCTTCATTCCCTTTCCATTGTTTGCACTCTTTTCCACAACATCACTCGTTATTCTAACACAAAAATCAGGAGTTATATCCTCAGCAGTATTAGAGCTACAACAATGTTTTCTCAATACTCACTTTTGGCACATGTGGATTAAATTCTACTGCTCTGTGAATAGCTTCTACTGCATTCATCTCTGCAGTACTCAGCCCTCGCCTTGAGGCAGCCTCTGGAGAAAATCTGCAAAAGCAAAGAAACAAACACATTAGGTCAGAAATGCTAGTAAGAAAAAGTCAGAAAAGGAATCTAGAACATGGGCCCATGTAACCAAACTGAGTAATTTTCCTATGCTCTCCAAACTTCCATAGCAAGTGGAAACTCTGAGTGATCTATTACATCAAGGCCAATGAAAATCCCAGCAGAAGCGGAAAGCATGTTTGTATCTAATCATGGCAGAAAGTCAGTTCAAACAGTCCCTTTTCTGTCACTAATCTAAATTCGCTCTAGGTACCTTGCTAGGGGCATATTCAAGGCTGAAGTTGCAGAAAAAAAAAAGAAAAGAAAAGAAAAAAAAAAAAAAAAAAAAACCAAAAAAATCCCCAAAAAACCAATGCCAAATTATTGTTGGAGGGTTTCTATTAAAAACAGATTTGGGGAAGTTTTAGGAAGGTTCCCAACCCAATGCCCCTGGGTCAGGTTGGGATGGAAGCACGATGCAGCAGCAGTAGCAGGTGGTCTACTGGCGGCAGCACCATTGAGGGTAGCATGCCCAAACAGTGGGCAAATCATCTGCCCCAGTGAATAAAAAACCAGACCATGCAATCTCTTTCTCACCTCACACCCCACGGCTAACTCCAGAGCTGTACTTGGCAGGCAGACACCACAGGGAAAGCTGTGACAACCTTAGCCCTGCCCTCCCAAGCTGGAGTCGCTGTGTAGGGAGGAAAGATGTTGCAGTAGGTACTGGCGATCTACAGGACAAAAAGAATGAAAGAAAATTACTTAGATCTTGATGTGTACATACACTTTAAAAGCAAAAACTGTCAGGATGTCAGTCAAGAAAATGGCTTTCCACTCCACTTGCTTTTCAACTTTAGGGGGCATTCGACCCTCAGGTGCACAGACACAACTCTGCCTGGGATTTGTGTGAAGGCATCTGAGAGCGGAATGGGGATTTTTGAGCTCCATCTCACAAGGAGCTGAGCACCCTTTCAGAGTGGGCCAGTGCTCTCAAGTCCACAGGCATCAAATAGATGTGCTCAGCACCTTGGAAGGTTGAGACCCAAGAGAAAAACATAAAAGGAATGAACAGATATTTGTGTCTCTAAAAATATGAACGTCATCTACCTCTCAGAATCCCTGACATAATAATGCTAAATCCACCTGCCGCTATTTAATTAGATGAGCAGTCTTCTGACAGCACTTGTAAAATGACATTGTTACCAGTGCATTCACATTTAGTTATTACCTTTTTGTGGTCAGGTTTACACAAAGTTGAAGAGGTTCAGCCACACAACCCTTTTCAGTTGCACCTTCACTATACTATCTAGGAAGCCAAAGCTCACCCAGACAGTATATATAAAACTGAAACAAGAACTGAATTTATGCTATTTCTCTTCTTTTCTTCTTATTTAGTATCTGAAGTGCAATGTTTGATCACTACAAATTTTTTATATATAAAGTAATTTTATCAATTTACCACAGGTCTTAATTTTCCTGCTAAACCAGCAGATTGGTAGGGTGTGGGCTCAGCTAAGAAAAATCTTATGTTAAATCAGGAATTTTGCTGGATAGTGGTTCTTAAGCACTTACTTGTCAGAGACAGCTCTGGCTTTGAGCAATGCAGCTGTGTAACATATTGTTGCTGATTTTGGTAAACTTATATCTGTTGAAAAAAAAGGAAAAAAGTTAACATTTCAAAACTTGAAAGTGCACAGAAAGAAAAGTACGATTGATATTTAAGAGTAAGCATGACATACACAAAATTAGTATGCAAACTCAGAATACTTTCTCTTCTTGGGACTCATGCTGCCACATCACATGGATTTTTAAATTTTCACCTGATATACAGGCTTTAAAAGGTGTGTTAATGACCTCTGGAACTGCTATTTAAACAGCAACTGGGTTCATTAGAGAACTAATTCAAAGAGTGACATGATAGAGACATAATGAAAGAATTCATTACTCCATATATAAATGTATAGATAACTAATTTTTCCATAGTTCACAAAATATCTAAGTAATAGCTGAGGGCTATCTTACTCACTCTTCATGTTTTCACTGAGGAGCAGTTGTCTAATATGAGTATGTGGCAGCTATACAAATTAAGACAGCTATTCAAGTAATAATGGATTTGACTTGCAACCAACCAACCAGTAGACTGACTGAAGTTAAAGATCAACAGTAAAATAAGGTGTTTTGCCTCTTAAGAAAATATTGGACCAAAACACACATTCACCAGATACTTTCTCTGGCCATTTTATCCTGCTCCAGAGACACACAGGAACCATAAACCTGACTTAACCTGTTAGTTACCTTAATTTATATGTGTTTTCTACCAGCAAACTGGCACAATGCATTCAAAGGGTAGAGAGAAATGCTGCTTAACAGACTTGAGCGATATTATTTGTTCTCACTGTTACAGAGAACTGACTTCCACATTTTTTAATCTCATGATGTGACCCTTGAAGATGTCCTGTGCAGGGCGAAGAGCTCGATGATCCTTGTGGGTCCCTTCCAACTCAGTTTATTCTGTGATTCCGTGATTCTGTAATCTGTGGCCAGCAGTCACATATTGTGACTGAAATATTCCAGCACTAAAAATTTAAAGATTACAGCTACATGAAAAAAAAACCTAACCACAACAAACCAAAACCACTAAAGGCTGGATTCTGCAAACCCTTCTGCACATGCTGATAACTTCCTACAGCAAACAGGAAATGCAGCACAGCAAACACAAGGCACTGAAGTAAATTCACTCTAGAAGTGAGTAGCAGCTAATCTGACTATTGTTCTAAGAAACTATCTATCCCTTGGTTTGTCACTAAATTTGATTAGAAAGACAAAACTACCATGATAACTTGGTTACTTTAGAATTAACAGACACTTGTTATTTACTGAACTCATGTACCTTGCAAGATACAGCTCCAAAAGGGAGTTAAAGCAGACAAGCAAGTCATATCTCAGCAGTCACCATCCTTCACTTATTAATAACCAAGCAACCAGGCACAATGTTGTTCTGTTAGACAGAAAACATTGCCAGAATGACTGAGGCACTTGGAAAAGGCTACCTTTTAAATCCTATTATATTTTTATGCACTTGCACTTCAAGTATGAGATGCACATATCCTGCTGGAGGCTTCCCTATAATATATTGCAACTATAATTTCATTGGAGTATGTAATTGTAGTGACTAAAGTAATTAAAATCAACAGCATGCAAAGCAGTTTGGATGACAGATATGTTAATTATTCCACTAATAGAAGACAGCTACAGACACAGGCATGAGCACATCTTCAACGACAGGAAGAGAAAATATTTCTAAACACATTCAATAATGCTCTATATACCAAGTTTTCCTTAACATCAGGAGTTTGAAATTATTTCCAGTAAACAGAAATGCCTTTTAAATTAAAACAAAACACAGTACCACAAACCACTATCTTTTAGTAGGTAGTAAGTGTTCCTAAGCTGGAAACATCTGTGCATATAGATTGCAAGATGATTCACAATGAACAGCTGGCATCTGTAAGGAAGGGAAATGTGGTGAGATGAGGTATGGCTCAGATACACCATGTGAGTCCTTTCTGTGGAAGAAACGGGATTTCTCAAAGAATGTTGTTTTCAAATCTGATCGCCCATGGTCAATAACAACAAAAATACACAGAAGGATTGGACTGTTTTTGTATCAAACTAAATGAAATCAAGACTGAGAGAAGATCCAACTGTTTCCTCTGCAGACCCACATGGAACACCAGGAGAGGAGAAGCGTTGCTTAGGTAAAGGACAACCCTGGCACAAGAATCAAGAGTTCAGAATTAAATTTAGGCTGGAGATTGAAAGAAAGTTTCTGTGAAGTGAAAGCATGAGGCAGATTTCCAGGTAGAATAGTGGGGCAAACAAACCAACTAATTCTAGGATGGAGCTTGCTCAGCTCATGGAAGGGGCACTATCATGCATGGAATGCAACAGCAGGGGCCCTGATTCACCCAGGAGGCCTCTTCCAGTACTGTGCTCCCAGAGAGCAAGCAGCACTTGTTTGAGGATAATACTTATAGACCCCTAGCAATGGAAGAAATCGATACAAATGTTCATGTTCATCACAGAATCATAGAGTGGTTGGAGTTGCAAGTGAGCTCTGGATATCATCTAGTCCAACTAAGACAGCCCTATAACAGGCCCATGCCTGCTTGCTTTGAAAAGTGTTTTTCTTTTTGTTTGCTACGTATTAGACCATAAGTATTTGGTCCTGCTGTATGCTGGTCTATGACTACAATACTTTAAAATCCTCATATAATTTAGGCTTCATCTCCAAAACTGCACCTTCATATTTTAGAGAGAGGCATAAACAATTATGTCTGGTAACAACTTGAATTTAGCAAGAGAATCATGTCCAAACTAGCCCTAGGAGATATGTGCTCTGTCAGGAACCAAGGCGAAGTTTTAATAAATGACTGTGTTCAGCTCTGTGAGCCATCTGGCAAAATATCTTCACATACACTGTTTCCCACCCTCCTGTGATTACTTGTGGAGCTCCCACAATGTGCTGAAAGATGTGACTGCTATTCTGTTGTCAAATCCATCAGGACATTTTTGCCTAATAGGAACTGATGTGTCAATCTAAAAAAGGCTCTCCTTCTTTCTTATTGCTTATATCTTTAAACAGAATACAAAAATCTAGACTTAATTTATGAGCCTTCTCTTTCAGTAAGCCCCAGTCAGGCATGGGGAGGGCTGGGAAAGTGAATTCTTACTATTCATTTGCTTCTTAAGCAGTTGCTTACGAGACTGAACTAATGGAAAGATGCTATGGATATCCAGAGTATGCCATATGTAATCTAAAATAGTCATGGGATCTATTGTTCTTATAAACAGCAACCAAACAAAAAAATTATGGATCTGGATATGGAATGATGCAACATCCCCTACCAAGTCATCAGAAGGCTCTAAACATGAAGACAGGCATGTTGCAATTGCTTTAGTCATTAATAAATGCAAAAATGTAAGTCACTAATCAGAAATTATTCCCTATTTTGCACAGGTGGTAAGAAGAATTGCTTATGGAAAAGATTGAAAGCACTCTAGCAAATAAATATGTGCAGACTGGATCAGTGATGACAGAAGAGAGATGCAGTCATTTATAAAGACACAAACTTTAAGAAAGAAAGCGAATTAAGCTGATACAAATAGTTAAAAACAAGAGTAATGTGATGGAAGTCATTAAAGAAAAGAACGAGCTGAACATCAGGCGAAAAACACTATCAAAAAGATCCAATATCCCATTAGAACAGTGATTGCATTTTCCCACAAAATTTAGTAGAAAACATGCTGGAGGGAGCACAACTGTGAACATGGTGCTCACAAAAACCATTTCCGATTCTCCGTACTTTCGGCATTGTTTCTCAGTAGTGGGATGCACCCCAGTCCAACACACACAGCCACTATGTAAGGGCTGGATTTTGGCCCGCTGATGGAAGGGGAAAACCATTTCAGCACATACAAGAAGTCTTTATTTTGCCATGACCACAACTAAAACTTACACTGCTGAGTTACGGAAAGATTTACAACTGCTGATTTTAAACATTTCACATGCCACTCTTGCTGACATGCGTATCACTGACCAAGCAGGGGTCAGCCACTTTAACTTGACTGAGTTCAATCATAAATGCCTACAGAGGGGAATGAATAACTTCTGCTGAAGAAAAGTTAAAGGAGTAAGACTAGTATAATTACTTAAGTCTTTTTGTGCTTTTGCACAAATAGGAGAAACAAAAAACCCCACAGAATCATATGGCAAAGAAAAAAAGACCAGATGGTATGAACAGACACAGAACTGATGCTGAGACCTAGCTGGAGTGACAAGTGATTCTGATATGGAGGAAAGAAATTAGTTCTTACAAGCAAAAGTTGGAAAAGATGTGATAGGAACAAAGAGAAACTATTCTGTCAATATTACTGTTACACAAACTGGAGGTCTTGATTTGCACCTCTTAGAGAAGGTAGATTAGGTTTTGGTATGACCGTAACTAAAAGGAACTTTCTCTTGAGATACCTCTTTGAAAGAAACAAAAGGATTATAAAATACCGTGTATGAGGTAATGGCTGCTTCCACACTGCCACTTGCTACATCTTTAACTCTGAAGAAAACTCTTCATTACACTTAGAACATCTACCCAGCTAGTTCCACCAGGTAGAATACCTCCAAACTGTCAAACATAAACATGGCAAGTAATGAAACTATCTACAAAACCCCTGGAGACCATAGCTAATGTACCTGAAGGCTGCATGCAATTGCTTCATCAACCTGCAACTCTCTACAAAAGGACTGCCCTCAATATAAATAGAATTTACATGCATAATCTGTAAGGACAAGAAGAAATTGGACAGAAGGGGGCAGAGAAAAGAGTAGCCCTGAATAGGCTACATTTTAGAAAAGTCATTTCTCTGTGTTAACTGTTTGGATTTCACCAAGTTAAAAGTATTCCAAGAAAAAGAAGTCTGTTTCTAAAGTGCTTCTTCAAAGGCTTGCATTTTGATATAACACTTTCAAGTAGGATTCTGCTAAGTAAGCTGTTAACAAATAAAGAAGTGTCAAAGCATAGAGCAGAATGAGATCTTCTGTATTTAAACCTCATTTTCTTTCTACGTGTCCTTTGCTCTAAAATACCTTCTCAACTCTGCATTTGGGACTCTGGCATGGAAACATGGTCTTTCTCCTTCTCTGCAAAGGGGTATGTGAGAGAAGAATCTGTATAAGGTGTTCATCCTGCAAACCACAAGGCTTATATTCTCACTGGAAAACACTGTAATTTTAAAAAATGAAAGCAAGGATAGGTTTAGAGAGGAACCATTGTGTCACTAGGATTAAATACAGAGGCATCCATTCTTTCTAAACCTGATTTTAAATTGCCAGAAAAGTCTGAGTTTTCACACAGTGCCCAGGTTATCACTTAATATCTATCAAAGCAACTGGCTGCCCAGGGAAATTAATACATCAGCTGCTCTAAGCATCACTAAAAGAGACCAACTCCCCCAGCCATAACTATTTCTGCTGTAAGTAACATGGATATGTGTTAAATCAGAGCCAAAAATATTTTCAGAATTCAACAGTATTTAGGTCATCCTCACTCTATTGACAGACACTGAACTCTGAAACCATAATGATGTAGCTCAGCAACAGTGCATGCTGTTCCACTAATGAGACCCTTTTTCCATGAATAATGAGTATGGACATCAGCTCTGTTGCCAGGTACATAATATAAACATAATTTAACACATGGCTTTTGGTAAAGCAGTGCATCTGCTTGCAGTGGCTGAGGTTTCACATGATATGGTCCAACATTTTAGACCAGGGTGGGAGCAGACTGCTCAAGGAAATAATTTGTTCATATGTTATCAAAATACAATAAATCAGGTTTGGTCTTAGTCAAAAAAAAGCAGTGGAGTGGGACCAACAGAAACTGCAGATAGGAAAGTATAAATGAGTTCAGTGTTTTATATTCCAATAAATCTTACAACACATGAAGCTGATGAGTTCTAAAATGAGCTGAGACTCCCTGAGACAGGCCTTCTGAGACTCATGAAGTGTAAGGGTTATACTGGTTAAGCCTGTGCTTGCTGAGTCCTTGTGCATACCTAGCGCATACACACACCACACCAAACTGTGAGTTGAAACTGCATGTGTTCAAACAGCCAAAGTAAGAGCTCTGTTTTTAAAAGTCTCATTTGTTCTGACTCTATCAGATGCTTTTGAGAAAATGAAACACACCTTCAAGTTCTATCAGCTTCCATGACATAAACTGCTACCAGGGTATTGTTTAAAATCAGGGATCAGTGCTTTAGTATGCCAAAACAGCTCGCACTGGAGTTTAGTCTTGAGATTCGAGAAGGCATGGCTTAATACCCTGTCCTGTCACAGTTCTGCTATTCCCCAGGACTATTACCTCTGAACTACACTGAAGACTAGAAGGTGCCAACATAGTGTGACCCCTGGGGAATAAAACCCGACATTTCTACTTATATGCTTTTTAACATGGCAAAATAAAGAACACAGGGATCTCTCCCAGTGTCACAGGAATTACTGAAATACAAGGAGCTACTAGAAAGACTCTGATGTTACCACTTTAACTGCCAATTTCATCAATCAGACTAAGTACAACCAAGATCTCTCCCAGAGTCATTACTGCTGCTGAATGGCAGTAGAGGGCCTGGGTGACATTTTGATCTCTGCTTAGAATGATTTGACTCCAAAAAGAGTTGAAAACATTCCACACTGGACTCGCAGCAGTGATTATCACTAACGTTACTTGTAATCAGCTGCATATTTATCTTTTTTTAAATAGCCTCATCTCTACCACAGTCTACTGCAGGAGTCTGAAAACTGGCAGGATGATCATGTTAGTACCAAGCCAATGGTCTATTATGAGCCTCATTTAAATTTATCTTAACTTCCTAAGTTATAAGGCATTAGAAGAAAGCAGTTAGCACATATTCAGTGGGAGCTTCTGCATTTTTCTTGCCTATACCCTCCAAAGATTCTTTGCTCAACAAGTACAGGTCTCAGTAATCCAGTGAACATGCACCATCCCCTTGCCATGGTTCTTTGTGATGATTTGGACCCAAATACTGGGGCTGACACTGAGAAGCCTCTGTCTGCGTGAGCTGCTGTTCTGCTTTTCGGCACTCAGGCAAGGCGACAGAGAATGACAAATGAAGAGGAGGCAGAAGCCACAGAAAAAAGGGTAGAGGAAAAGATGTTAAGACAGAAGCTGTAAAGTGGATGGAGATATACCTTGACCATCACTGCCCTGAAGAGAAGATTTGGATAGGCGGTTAGGGAAAGCAGAAGAATGGAACTGAGAATGAGCGGTACCGGCTGAACATGGAGCCTCTGGCAGGAAGTGGGAGCAATTAAAACCTAAAACTGAGCATGCAGAAGAGAAGACAACTCAGTAAGCAAATGGGACAGAAGACCAGCCAATTCCTTAAAAGAATCCATGAGAAAGAGCATCCAAAGCACTGTGCATATAGGCTCCAGTGTCCATACTGGTAGGCATTTATACAACATTAGCTCAAATAATGTCCATCTATCTTTTCCAAAACTGTAGATGTTCCAAACCTTAAAATCTTTGTTCAAAGAACGCCAGAGATAGTAAGAGCTAGCAATTAAGAACATTTTAAAGGCTACAAGATCAACCTAGCAAAAGAGTTAAGAAACATCAAAATTAAGGCTACACAGGTTTCACTTAAGCCAGCCATTTGATACATGCTGGTTACGATCTCATTTTTAGTTATATCATTACATAATATTCCTTTCATAAACTCTCATAACCCAGTGCACAGAATGACACTTTTCTGAGGATGAATGAGGACTGTGTAGTAACACAATAGGAAACTGACAGCTGTAGGTTCCCTGATTCACTTGCTGCAGAACTTGGAATGTGCCTACTGAGTAAGCCAGGGACTGCAATGAGAGAAGGAAGAGTGGGACTGTGCAGGCTGATGTACGCTGCTCTAGAGAACTGGATTGTATTCCTGTTTTTGTTACCACGTTTTTATGCAATACAAGGAAAACCCAGTTAATTCAAACTAAACAACGTATTCCAGTTGGTGATTCTCACTCTGCCTCTCTGAAAACATGTCTTGAATTCAAACAGCTAGAGCTGCAGCAGCTCTGATTTGGACATGAAAAGAGTTGCAATGCTGCATAAACCAATGTTTACTGAAAAACAACAAAAAAATTAATACAAAAAGTCCGCCTAGTCTTCTGAGCTTTCCAAGTTTTCCCTATAAGACATGAAGTCTGCTACTCACTAGACGGCTGTGAAGTTAAATCAATGCTTGTAAAGCACTTGTATGCTACTAAGCCAACATTCACAGGTAAGTCTACAGGGGACCTGATAACCTTTTCTTCAGAAAAGGTTTGAATAGCATGCAATAAAAAGTCTGCAAAACCTAAACAGTCATTCTTTAAAAATCAACAGAAAGCAAAGAAAGCACAGAGGAGCTTCTCGTGAGTGCCATCACCCTGTACAATGATTTAAGCATCCTTTGGCAGAAAAAATGCACAGTATTTAATCTTTGGATAAAGGATTGTGTAAGGGCATGTATGAAGCTCATGCCAATCAATTAAATTACACTGTTGCCTAAATTTTAAGAGTTTGACTTAAATATTATTTCTTCTGCACGTATCACCTAGAGAAAATACAAATACGTATTTGAACTTACCATCATACTTTGCTAAGACTGCCTGGACATCTGCATATGCTTGCAGTTCCAACAAAGCCTCTAGCAGGTTTTCGTGGATGTTGAACATGCTGAGCAGGGGAAACTCCTTCATCAGCTACAATCAATGACATATGAAAGGGTTAGATTATTAAAATGGAGAAAGGTTTCTTGTTCAAAATGCACTGAAATAGCCAGCACCAAGTTAAAACTCCTCAGATTCCTTTGCTCTTAGTTCTTTCTCAGAGTTCACTATTATTTCAGAAATTTCTGAGCTCATATGGATACTAGGTCAGGTTCTTGTCAAGACATGCTTGTACAGGATGTAATTAGTCAAATCCAACAACCCAGCTATCTGAACACATAACTCTCCTTCAATGAACAGGCTTCTTCCAAGTGAGAAAGAGTTATTGTTCTGGTAAAGAATCTTCAGCAGTATAGCACCAGTGTATCAGTAGTAAGTAATCCAGCATCCCTCTGGTATATTAGTGGAAAAACCAGAAAATACATTGAAAACCACAATAACATCAAATGAGAGAAGCTTACATATATGCAACCATATTATCAGTGTGATACTAGGATTTGTAATTGTAAGTACTTTAGAACACAATTGCAACTGTGGCCAATATAAAAAAATACAAAAAAGAGAAAGAAAAAAAAGGCAGCATCAACAGGAAAGGTAAAGCTTATGCAGATCAAACACCATCACTAAGGAATCCATCTTGTATGACAAACTGAATGAAATATAGAGTTAAAATAACCTAATCTTTTCACATGTAAGTGCCTTTACTTTATGAACTAAGCCTTTGATGTATACCAGGGACTTGTTTTCAGATATCCTCAGTTTCAATATCTGCATAGATTCAAATGACTGAAGCTGATACTCTATTGCACCTCTTTTTTTAAGTCACATTTATAAGAAGAGCCCATGTTTTTTACTGCAGAATTGATTAAACAATATCTTTTATTGTCAGACTGATTCTCTAAAGAACTGAAGTGTTAAAAGGTCCTTGCTTCCTTGTGTCCCCTTTATGGTTGTTTAACTGCCTACATGATGTAGATTCAGCACAAAAAGGTCCCCGACAGGGTAGAACTGAGGTAGCTGTAGTGCCACTGTTTTTCAGGAACTTGCAGGGAAACACTAAAATTTACAATCTCTCTGATAGGGTTTATGAGAACAGAAGTACTGTAACATGACAAGTAAAGAATATGATTCAAGGTCAGCCTTGCTCTATTTGAAAATAATAAGCCAGACCTGAAATCTCTGACACTTAATAAACCTATCTTTCAAGATGTAAACAGCAAAACTGATGAGAACCAGCAAATCTTGATCTCACAAACAGATAAGATAAACAAAGGTAAAAAAGATTGAAACAAGAGGGATGGATATTCACCAAGAACTTCAGAAAATGAGAAACAGGTAATGTGCTGGACCTTCTTCACTCTGTTAAGAAAGAGAGCTTAACAGAGAAGCAAACCACAGAGAATTTCTTTCTTGTGAAATGGTCTGGCGTAAGTTAATGGAAGCACTATTCTGACCCTAAGATGCTAAACTTGTCTGTCTGGAATAGCATTGATTTTGCTGCAGTTTGAGGACTATTAGAAGACGAAAGGCAATGATGGCAGTGTTTTGTTTAACTGATTATATAAATTTCTGGTGAGAATCAGGATCACTGAGAAAGCAGCTGAAAGAGGTCACTGAACTTTTCATGTTAATGGCATGGGGATGGCCATAAACTCCCAGTTTGGTAGGAGCTGAACCTGTGAAAAAGAACACAAACAAAACTGCATAGTTTTCAGGCTTTTCTCCTCACTTAAAAAAAAAAAAGACCACAGATTTTGATGCTCATTTAGGTTAAGTGGAAGGGTTTGAGAATAAAATAAAAAGTTTAAGTCATTGTTTGTGAAGAAAAGTAAGTGCAGGTGAAAATTCACATAGTTGGATTCATTAAAGATCCACCATTGAGTCTACTTCTCTCCATTCTTTTCCTTACACACTATTGGATTTTTAAGAGAGGAAGCTACTATTTGGCAGGAAAGAGCATGACAGAATCTGGCTCTACATAAATGTGATTTAAAGTTCAGAATGAATGTCTTGTGAAGAAACCCCTCTAAGGGATTAAGAAAGATTATCCCTGCTCATTGAGAATGAATAACGGCTGGCAAAATAACATTCCCTCCATCAGTGAAGAAAAGGGAAGAGCTGCAACTAGTTATAGATGTACTCTGGCCAGTAAAAGCTCTTACTCTGGTTCTCCGCCTCTCACTGACATCACCCACTGATTATTTTTTTTGCTATTTTAATTAGGTTCTGTCAGAGTGATAAACCCTGTCTCAGACAGCAGAGGAATAAAGGTCACTGTCTGGACTGCCAGGCATCCAAACTGACAAGTGTGAATAAAGGTTTCATCTGGGAAAGGTCGAGCATTAAGAAGTCCAACCCAGTAAAACTGCACTCAGTTAATACTGCAGCCTCAAAAATAAAACACCTCTAAGTGGCCACTCAGCTATTTGAACACTGACTGTGCATAAATGACAGCATGTTTGCTATTAGAAAAAAGAAAAAGAAGACATGAACTCACTTCTCTGTCATATCTGGATGTAGAGTATCTAGTTTTTGCTGCAAATAATTTCCAGTCGCAGTAGGAATTTGTTTATTTAGAAACTTGCCAGAAAGTAAAGCCACTGGGATGGAAGAATATTATGACAGGTCATCTTTCAGGTCTCATAGTGCAAGCAAACACTGAAGAAAAAAACAGCCGCACAGGTCTGGTGACTGGTCAGGGCAGGCCACATACTGGGCCATGCTGAGGAGCAGTGGGGAGCAGACTGAGCTTGCTTGCCTCCCTAGCAGACGGAGGGGGAGCTGGCTCATACTCCACACAGAGATGTAAAGATGGGCACATTATCCTCGAACACAAGGTGAAAAACACACCCTTGAGCTCCCCAGATCCGTACATCCCTGAGCTCTAATCTGGCCTCCAGTTTAAGAGGCGCAGACGTCCCTTTGCACGCAAAGATTTATTTTCTGCAAAGTTACACACCAACAGTTGCCAAATCATCTGGCCGATAATTTTTAGTTATTTTTACTTCTTTACTGTAACTTGAGAAATACTTTCATTTGCATAGCAAGCACTGTACTTGAAAACAAGATGAAGGCTCTGCTCTCATCTTTCTCCACATCTTCAGACCTCAAGAGACAGCCATCAAATTCAGCATTCAAGATTTCTTGAACCACAGAGCCACTACAGCATTTTACATATACACTACTTAGGACTAAAAATGGCATTGTAAAATTCCAGTCAGTTGGTTTCTTGGCTGGCATTAAAGAGAACTGCTCCGCTGAGTGAAACTCATTTCCACACCATGTGAAAACAGACACCACATGGCTATAAATTTATTCCCTCCTTACAACATGACGATATTCAAATGGCTGTTGAATGTATCATGCCAAATCTACGTTCACAAGGATTTTACTTTGAACTTGTATTGGTCAAAATACTTTCTAGCGATCAAAGTCAGAACTGGAGCAGGGCTAGTATATATTCTGTTCCAATTCTTCTGTGCGTTTGGGGGGAAATAGGTACAGGTGTAAAGAGTGGAGCTGCTTTTCTTTGAAAGATTCATCGGGTATACTGCAAATATACAGAAAAGATAGCTTTTGCAGATAATCCAGTTTTAATTTTTTAGATAAACAATATTTTGGGAGTAGAAGTTTGCAGATAAATTCTGGAAGTCTGACACAATCAGATACCTGAGCACTAGTCCCACAGGCACCCTATTCCCAGACTCCAATTCACATTGCAGGGTGTAGGTCCAATGATTTTGTGATAGATAGGAAAAAATGATGATCACAAAAAATGCCTTATGGTACAAGGAAATACGCATCTGATTTGTTGGATGAGGAACAAGTTTTATCTCCCAAAGATAAATTTATTGAAGAAGATTCCCTTCCCTGAGAATATTTCAGTTATCAGCATTTTGATTTAGATCTAATTTTTTAAAACATTTTCAAGGAATGTAGCTTTAATGTATGCATCTATTATTCTCCCTGTGACAACATTAATATCATGAATCAATTAGCCAAGAAACATTATTTGTGTAGAAACCCACTATAACCTGCAGCTTATGCCTACAACTAGACCCTAGGACTCAAGGGAATACAAAGGTGGACACATGAATGATGCTATATATAACCTGGTGTTGACACATTTATTCTCCATTTGCAATATGGTTGTATGCATGGTGACAAATTTTATGGGCAGGACATGCAATCATCCATTGCTTGTACTCCTATTTCTCCACAAACAAACAATAACATTTTCAGATCAATGTATTCAACTGAATGCGTTCATAAAAAGGAAGCATGAATTTATCTTAAAATAAAGAAACAAGCAAACAAGGGAAACTCAATGCAAACTGTGAAACCGTTACAACCTTAATTCCTAGTGCATATGTTCCTGCAGTGGGTATCTGAAATGGAAAACTCTTATCTCCTAAAAGAGGAATGACTGAGGCTGCCATCTTTCAGGTGCAACTATTCACCAAAACTGAAGGACCAAGCACACAGTACGGACAGCACTGGCATGTTCACAAATGCTTTGCATAAACTGCTTTCTGGTATATAATCCATAATCTGTTAACTGAACAAGGAAGGAAAGGTAAAATTCCAAGTCATTTCTCAGTAGAAAAACAGAAGTCTCCATTTCTGTGGGCTTCATTGTCTGCAGATGACCTTTCAGATGTCTAAGCTCTGACTGAAGCTCACCCTGGGCTTGAGGCATTTGCAACACTTCACTCCATGCTGATCTTCTGATGTCTAATTAGATACACTAATTCTTAAGTTGTTCTGCTGGCCAGCTTGCCTGGCAAGGACAGAAGGGCAGAACCACTGTCAGCAGACTGAAGTTAGCACACAAAAAGGCTCTGTTAGCAATATCAGATGCTTAAAAATTAGTCTAACTCCTGATCCTAAAAGTGCAACTCATTCCACCACTGTCTCATTGTGAGGGGGATTCATGTGACGTAAACACTGTGACAGCTCTTGGAGTTGGTAAATTATCTAAAATACACTGGACCTACCTGAATTAAAGTTCTGCTTAATTATAGCAAAAGTACGGTTCTGTCAATTCATTGATTTCTTTAAGTGCTGCATTCCTTCTGGTAAATAATCACTGTTTTGTTTGGAAGCAGCCCCACAGTTACTCTTTTACAGTTCAGAGAGGATAGGAGCTAAGAAACCAAATCTGTCAGATCCTGTTGTTTTGAAGCTTGCAAATGAATAGCAGTAGGATCTTCTTATTTTCCTCGTATGTGGAATTCAAGAAATTTGACAACTTCAGAGTGTCAGAAAAGAGACCCAGATCAAGTTTACACTAACTGTGGGATGGCATGGGTTTATAATTTGCCAACATTCCATTTTAAATTTGAATTTAGACCTAGTTCTGAGTAATAGTCAAAGATAATACGACTTCTCTTCAGTGTACGATTAACAATGAGTAAATGAAGTGAAAAATATCTTACTAAATATGCAAACACTAAGGAAATATGTTATAACATGCAGCCTTTATGTTCTCTCTTAATTGGAGGATCAAAGTCTCTAGAGTATGACTTAAGTTCTTTAAGGAATATAATTATGAAATGCTGTTATTTGGACTATGCTGTAAAAACGCACGTATTTCAGGAATAAAGAGAATTTGAAAGGCAGATGTGGCATGAACCCAGAAGAGCACAAGTTGTTCCAGACTTTATAGTTAGTACTGAAAAATTGCATTATATAAAACTAGTAACAGTGCTAAATTATAATAACGTTTGTTACATCAAATACTAGCAACTCTATAAAGCAGGAAAAGAAAAGCCATTACTCATAGTTCTGCTCAAAAAAAAAATCCTTTATTTCCATCACAGATTCACAGAATGGTTTGGGTTGGAAAGGACCTTACAGATCATCTAGTTCCAACTCTCCTGCTGAGGGCAGGGGCACCTTCTACTAGAAACAACCTGTTCAAGAAAATTCATATTTAATACATCCAATTCTTCCTGAAAGTCAAAGTGGTTACCAAGCGGTGGCAAAAGCAATAGACAGAAGCAGAATTAATCCCTGAAAGAATGTCCCAAAGCACTTTTTTCAGAAACTGATGTATTTTTAGAAGTAGATTTTTAAGTGAAATTAAAGTGAGGAAGTTATCTAGGACCTCAAAAATGAGCTAGGAGATTCCAGAGAGACGGGAGATCATAATAAACTACTATACAAAGTCTCTGAACATAGAGTGATGCAAGATGGTGAACAAAAAGGAGACCAAGTTACCAGGGCTCCTACCAAGACTGTGTGACTACATTCTATCTTAACAGAATGACAATGCTGGAAACCTGTAATTTAGATGAGAAACATTATTGTCAGTTTAGGTAGTAGTCACCAAATTTCTAGCTTTTCAGGGTTCTGGACAGAATCACAGTCATGACTAAAAGTGAGGGGTCTAAGTCACGTAAAGATAAAGGAAGGGATAAACATCACATGGGGAATCATAGAAGTCTCTGTTTTGTTTAAGAGCCCACTGAAATGAGGGATATTCCAACCTGCCCTACCCACTTACCATACCATGTGAATCTGCGACCAAACAGACTGTATTTGAATATACAGACATATGAAAACGTTAAAATCAGCATTTATCACTTGCCATTATTGCAGCGCTTGTGTATCAGAACAAGAATTAACTGAAGATATCACTCTGTGGTGGAGACTGGTAAATATCACCATTCACAAGAGTAGCATGCTTCTAAAATCTATAACACTCAGTCTCATTGAACTAAGTACCTTGCCTTCAAATTTTAATAAATGGTACTTTAAACAACTGCTACAGATGTTAATAAAGCTAGAATCCCACTCAAGGCAGGGCAGCCTGCCTAACCTGACCTGTGCAGCACAAGCCAAAGAGTCTGACTCACTAACCCTTGCCTCAAGCACAGAAGCATTTGGGAGAGAAAGACAGTAGCTGTCGATATGAGTAGCTGCAGAAATTGTGTTGTTAAGTTGCTAGGGATCATAACATCTCTATTAGCAATAAATACTCTCTTTGTTTCACACAACTTGATAATTTGAGGTGCAGAACACTGTCCTGGCTATGTATTTGTCTTACTCAAGAAGAAGAAATCGGCAATGCACACAAGAATACAGAATTCAACAGAATATTGAATAGAAATCCTTATTCAAAGCTCAGCAAAAGAAGTTGCCAAGAAAGTATGCTAGATTTGCAGAACTATCATACCAGCAAAAATCACTAATACCACTGATCATAAAAACCCAACCTACCCATATCATTAAAACTGATTTAGTGTGGCTGAGTACCCTTTCAAACCCTTCAAGTGACATAACCTCTTAAACCATTTTAGATGCTCAGAGCAGCCCAGCTGTTTGCAGAACTTTTCCTGCAGCCAGTTGATAAGCATGCAGCACTCTCGACAATACAAGCTGCTTAGGTGTCCTCTATGGCATAAAATATGCATTTAGAGACTGCAGGTGAGCACCAAGATGAACACATAAACATTCAAAAAATATCCTCAGCAAGGTTCTCAGAGCTGAATACGGAGAAGCAGACTTCTAGGTCCTTTATCGTGATCTAAAGAGTAATTTCTCAGCAGATATGACTGATACTAGAAATAAATTACACTTTTCTGACCCTTAAAAAGTGTTTTTCCTTCCATCCTTCTCCAGACCTAAGGAAGACCTGGAAGCCTTCTCTCCGTAAACCATACTCATTTCTGAACAAAGTTATTGAGCATAGAGCAAGTTGCAATTCCACTGTGTCTCAGAAATATATACTTATTAAGAACACAAAGCAATCTTCGAGGGAGCATAGGCCCATGGGGCAGGAGACAAATACACTCTAGAATGAGTTTCTTTCATCTACTCTCTGAAAGAGGAAGCAATTAAGAGCTTCCACTTACTTTGTCCACTAGCATGCCTTTTGCCTGCCACCCTTCTTCATAAACATACATCACCCTTCAATTAAAGCTGGTTCCACAGACCAAATGTTCTCCAGAACAATCCCAAGAAGCTCCAATTAATTTTAAAATTCATTTTCTTGCATGGTACATTTTCACCTGGAAACTCCAGTGACCCAGTTAAGAAAAATGACTGTGCTGGCCTTCTCCTGAATTCAGTGGTGCAGTCACTGATCCAGTCACCCACAAAGCAGAAAGTAAAGTGCCTTTCCATACTCTCCACATCCTCTCTGTTTTCAATCAATGAAAAACACAAAAAGCAAACCTAGCACATTCCTGTTTTCTTCCACTGTAATGGAGAGGGAATCTGAAAAGAGCAGATGGAAAGCAGGTGGCACAAAAGGTTACCCTTGCTCATCACCACTACTGGCTTGCAACACTGTCCACAAGGAAAGTTCAACAAGAAGAGATACTAAAGATTACTCACAGCCACCATTATGGCCTTTTGCCTCTGCACATACCAAATTCTCCAACATCATTTAGAACAAACAACTTTAAATCCTCCTAATGCAATCAGCACAACAAATAAAACAACGAGCACTGTAGACTTTCTCCTCAGGGACAGTAAAAGCAATCTAGTTTCCTCACAGACCATATCATGCTCTGTATAAACAATAATAAAACTGGAATAATTCTGTTGACTACACTGGAGTTATTCCAGCAATATACTAATCAAAATGAGATCACAAGTTAACTCAATATATACAAATAGTGACAGCTGCTGGTTTCTATAGCAAAATACAGTAAGTAACTATAATCAGAAATACAAGCAAAAGCAACACCTATGTATGATTCCATTACATGTTTCCATGGAAACTACAGGTTGGTAATTCTCATTAATTCAACTCAGCTGAATGAATTACATCCGAGCAGCAAAGCCAGCAAAAAAATACTGTCTCAAAATCAGTCACAGAAGCAACAGAAACTCCTATCCAATTTTTTAAAATGAAAGCCTCCTTGATTTTTAAACAGATTTTAAAACCAGTTTAAAAAAACCCCCTGGTTTTAAATACCTTCACTATAATACTAAGAAATATGATTTTCCTATCAGCAGTGTATATAACCATAAAATCAAACTCTTATTTAAGTCACCAACAACTCATTTCCCTTCCATTAAGGTGCTTTAAGTAGGATCTCAGTCTTTTCTTACATAAAATTCAAGCAAGACAATCTCATCCATCAGTAATGTCCTCAAGATGGCCTCATATATGCAATGAATTAAACACTCTCAAATATTTTATTTTTTCAAAGTGGCAAAGACTCACTACATCCCAATCATATTTCCCAGATGGTGTCATGAACCTCTTAACACTTCATTTCCATCATGTTCTATGTCTTGAGAAACCTGTTTCCAATCTTTCAAACACAAACAGGGCCTCCGCCCTCTGTTCCCTGATGTTAGATTCAGCAGTCCCTAGCCAACATATTCTTCATATTCTTTCTAGGATGAATAAATTCATCTCCTTCCTCATCCATCACAAAGAAACCTTCAATGACAGATTCATGTTCTTCAAACCTCTCCGTAAGTGTACTATTTATGTTTTCTATGAAGAAATGGAGGATATGCATTCATCAGAAATAAGTAGCTCTGAGCCAGCCTAAGAAAAGCATCTGAAAAGCTTGACCCTAATCTTGCTCTCAGTGTACTGGAGCCATGACCTAGAGTTAGTGCTGCTTTTATATTTCATCTAAAGACTTGCTAATTCTCAGTTCTGCTTGCTTAAAATGAAGAGCTCTAGAGGCATCTAAATTCACTTCTGAGGATTTGGCTCCGTGTCTGTATGTGGAAAAACACAGAATGCACTGATCTGAGTTGAAACTCTCTAAGATGAAATTCTATCTTTATACCTCCTTTGTCTTACATCCAGTCCTTCCATTTTAACAAAACGTTCCTGTTGAAGAGTGTTTTCTGTCCTTCAAATGTCTAATAACTGATGGCTTTGGGTCTCCCTGTTATTGCTGCCTCTCAAGATCCATGTTGTACTTAATTTCAACAATTTTCTATTTTGCTTATAAATTTCAGACAATTTTATCTCTAATGACAAAATAAGTCATTCACTAATCAAAGCTCTGCTTCTCGCTTTGCATAAGAAATCTAGGACTAGACAGACCACCCAAGTCCCTGAACCAACTGTTCTGCAAACACAACTATCCATACATATCGACATCAGCAGAAGAAGGCCTCACAGAGTATCTGTTCCCCATAGCTCTATCTACAAATCACAAAACACATTCAGCAGCCCATAGTAAGCTCCAGAAGTTGCCATAATTATGATGTGTGATATTTGAATGGGAGATTCAAAATTTTATCTTGTGTATTAATGCCAGAACTTAAAAATTCCAGTGTTTGTCCCAAAAACATTTCAGTATTTGTCCCACAGTACTTGTGTAACAAAATTCATGAAGAATCATAGAGAGCTGGCTGGACTGAAAACAATGTTTTTGAAATCAACATTCTCCCAGCTGACCAGAAGACTGCTAAACCAGGTCTTTCTTCCTCATCCCTCTTTCTCACACTCCTAGCTGTACAATGGCTGTTTTTCTGACAAGCTCTTTTTCAACACCTCTGTCTGGGATTCTAGTGATTCTGGAGACTGAGTTGTGTGCCTGAAGAGTCCCAGCAAGAGTCAGGAAACAAAGTTACTCACCACTTGCCATCTGGTAGATATTTAGGATGAGAACCTGCATTATTATGGTGAACTCTGCTCAATGTTTTCAAAAACTACTCATGAGTGCTCCAGTTCCAGGAGAAGATGTTGAGTACTGGATTCCAAACTGGCAAACATGCTTGCCCTACTGCCATTGATGCAAGTGCCTCAGCTCCAGAGAAGGTTGCTTTCCTTTTAATATTAAAATTCCCACTGACTTGCAACAAGAATTTCCCTTTTCACTAGGCAGGTTTCTGAACCATTCATCTGAGCTGCCTAAAGTACACTTTACAGGTGCTTCATTCTAGTCTGGGATTTCATTTTGTGCATTTAAAATTTAACACCTGCATCGTAATTTGCAGAACCATGTATCTTGTTGGATTTATCTCTTCCTGCTTTTTGTGGGAGCTGGAATACGAAGTGTAAGAAACACAAAAAACTGCGAGGTAGTTTTACCATCATCTGCCCAGACCTGCAGGGCTCCATTCCTCCTGTCACAGACTTGCTACCTCAGGTGATGCAAGTCACCCCCTCAAAGAACTGTGTTCCTAATCTGCATCCTGGGAATGTCACTGAAAGAAATACCAGGCATTCACAGCTACATCTAAACTTGAGTATTTTACATATTTGAAACAAGTACACTGCCTAATGTGAACAGCTGCCCCTTCTGCCATCTCCAAAATAGCCATTGTTCAGTGTTTCAAGTCTGCAGCTTTGTAGCTCACTGACTTACAACTACCACTGGCAGCTCCCCTGCCTACAAACCCGGAATGCAGTCAGACCCCATCTCAGAGGGGGTTCAGTTCATTACAGATTCATTACTTGGGGTTTGAATTTTCAGTGGTTGGTTTTGCATGAATAAGTAACTCTGTCCTCATATCTGAACAGTGTGACGCAAGCAATGCACAGAGCCAAACTGCAGCTCTGAAGGAGAAAACAGAATACTGAAGAACTGCTTATGAAGTTAGCAGCATTCACCACATGGTTCAGAAATGAAATGTTACTAACTTCATGATCAAATAAAGTGCAAAGACTGCACTTCATTGCACATGTACCAGGATGGGAAATTCAGTCTGCATGGTTTAACTGTCCAGCTGGTATTTGATGTTGCTTTCATAACCTTATAAATAAACAATCACTTAAGTTAGTCTTTAAGTACATTATATATGCAAAAGAACTATCAGCAGGCTGAATGAAGCAGGAGTGGCTGTTAACTTGCAATAAAATGTACCAATTCTATACTATTATTACATAAATATCACATGTGAAAGAAATCCAAACTCACATCTCTCATCATTTTCACTGCTTCCCTGGTCCTTCCCAGCTTTCTTGCACACATTGCCAGCCTTCTTTTAATATATACTAACACATTGGTGTCCCTTCCTGTACAGGAGGAAAAAGAAACAGAATTAAGGTTAAAAAGATAGAACAAAGATTCATTTAGTATTCCAACACAAAAGGAAGCACAGTTTTCTTTCAATATTTTTCTTACTTGCTACCATCAATGTTTTTACAAGAATTTTAATAAAAAGTTACCAAATTCTGAAGATTTATATGTGTCATAACAGCCCTGAAATCAGTGGAATGAATCCAGATATATGGTGGTATAAATAAATACTCTTGGGTTGGCCTTGCACTGGTGAAATATAGGCAGATCTGAAGGTACCGTTATCATGTACATGCTTGTCAACAGGAAGTATTAAAGCAAACCCTTATCCTCTAACAATCTTTTTCTTTCTGATTAGAAGAAAAGTATACCCTGAACTTTCTGTTTACAGTCTTTACTCATTACCCAATTATCAACTTCAAATTCCTCACACCACTAATTACGGATGGCAAATTAACATGTTTCAGATATGACAGTCCTGTGTGCTGGAAGGTTCCCCAACAGCAAAGATGACAGAAACTAAAAAGCGGTGATAATTATTCTCTTGGAGAATTCTTATTCCTTTCATTTCTCATTCGCTTCAAATGCAGACTCTTAAAATGCTTCTGGACCAACAGGAAATGAGCGGACAGATAATCATCTATAAAATTACTGAATCATGAAAATGTAAGACACCTGCTACAAATTATCTTTGTGTATAGCATGTAGTCTGCAAAGATTTTAGCCTATTCCTAACATTTTCAAGCCTTTAATAATAAGAACAACATGTGTGCTGAAAACATTCCAAGTACCTACTAACCGTTTTAAAGCTGTGATTAAAATTTTCAAAACAATTAAGCAGCAGGTTGAAAGGACTTATTTTAGAGGAAAAAAATAAATAAGGGAGGGAAGAATTTCTTTAGCTGTATCCTGTATTACCTAATTCCTTATCTCTTTATTGATTCCTATATATTTAATACACAATTTATTAGTTACATCTGTTTCAGCATGTTTATGTAGTGTGCTATGAGGTATACATTTCAGGTTAAGCTTCTTTTCAGGATTTTGAGCAGGATTGGTCAAAAGGCATTTACTTACTATGAAATCAAGATAATCTTTCAGGCCAAAATTCTCTGAGGTCACTAATGACTTGAGATGTCTAACATGAGCAACCTTAAAAACAAGATTGCCCTTGCTTTCTATAAACTAGTGCCTTTTGAAAAAGGGCAAGTTGGGTACTCAAAGTCATTATTTACTCTCAAAATTTATGGTCTAACAAAATATAGGAAGGAGGTGGAACAAATGAATAAACAGAAACATAGAACAGTATGTTGTTGTTCAAGGGATTACAGTGTATTTCACCTCTAAAAGATGAAAGGCCCCCTCTTCATCCCAGAATCAACTTTGAAGACCAGAAATGGACTCCAAGACTTCTCAGAACCATGGAACTGCAACACATCTGTCCACAGTCCCTCCTCTCCACCTTTGTAAATCATGCAGAAGTCCAGCATATAATCAAAAAAATTCTATGTGAAGCCCCTGTGTCCAAGGCAACATCTGAGGCTGGAGCTTCTCTACTATCTGTGGGGGCACACTGACATTTTCAAGGGAAGACCGGGTAGTACAGAGAAGTGGGATGATCTAGTCCCTCCTGAAGCTTCTCCTGAAGACATGGTCAGAGCTGGCAGTCACTTTTCACCCTCCCTGCTCTGTGACAATGCACTCAGTTTTGTGATTCAACGGGTTACTTCCTCTGCTGCACTACTGAAGGTTCAGGGTGTCAAATCTGATGATGGTAGTAGCCATCCAGCACAGACAGGTTACAGAAATACCATACTTGTACCTGCCTGCACAAACTCTCCCAGGTTAGGACTGTAATCAGTGCTTAGTAACTACTTACTGTGTACTTTTCATAGAATTGCTCCACTCAGAATGGATTGAGTGCACAAATTGAAGTTTCACAGACAACCATAAGCCTGATAGAGCACAAAAATTGCTTCAAGGGCTCAGCTGCTCTATGTTTTTACTTTCAGCAATAAATGAACAAATCATCCTAAACATAATTTTACAACCAACAAGTGTTTGAAATACTGCCCCCAAGCTTCATGAAACCTCAGGTTTTCAGGTGTAGACTTGCAGACACTTTTGAAACCAGGGATCACAGACAATTTTACTATGTACAATTTTTATCAGTAATCTTCAAATTATGTAAGATAGCCAGAGGCTGTGAATTCAGGTCCTGAGAAACCTGACGATGACCAAAAGTATGCTAGTGTTTGTATTTATGTAATTAATTGCTGTTATTTTTGCCTAAGGTAGCCATTGTAGTCTAGAAATAACCTTGACTGTTTGCTTTATTATCTTTTTGGTCATTTACTGTCAGTGAATGTATTTTCTTGGATTTAAGGAGTATTTAATAAATATCACAGCAGATAAACCTGCTTATTCAAAATTTTTAAAAAAGTAATAAAAATCTAGACATTCAATTAAAGCACTTTGTTATTCCAGTTGTTAACTTTTATGTTTCTGTGACCTTTCTAAATAAATGCTTCCAATGTCCCACTGGCTAATGGGTCTCATTAACTTTTACACAGAACAGCACAGTGTAAGCATTTACCTCCAGAGCTGATGGAAAAAAGCTGACAAAGCATCACTTCACTCCTGTTTCCACCATTCTCTACTGCCTTTTCACAACATGAGCCTGGGCTTGCAAAATGGCTAAAGGCAACTTCCTTAAATGGTGTCCAGTTTTTTCTGAATATCAGATCTCTTTGGCTCTGATACCTTTCCTAACCTGATAAGTAAATGCTACAATATTTTCTGCCGTGACAAAATAAAGGCACGTCTGTAATCCGAGCATTGATAGCTCAGCAACAGAATCAAGCAAAAACACTAAAACAGAATAATCTGGCTCTGGGGCCATATTCCAGCCAATGTCAAACACTGAGTGCATAGTTCTTAGGGAGAAAACAAAAAAACCAAACCCCCAAATCCAAAGAACTCCTTGGAACTTCTCTCTCTCCTAAGAAACTTACTGTGTTGGGCTTCATATTGGGCACCATGGTGCTGTAGCTGTTGACTGCGCCTGTAACAGCCCTCTCCAGCTTTCAGAGCCTGCTTGAACAGCTTCTCTGCTTCTACAATTGTTGTCGCTTCCTCTTCAGCTAAGAGAATATAAGCAGTAGCACACCTGCAAAAATATCAGAGGAAAAACCATGAGAAAGGTACAGGAAGTAAGAACTGTATGAAGACATGCAGACTGGCAAGGATGGACTAAATATAGAGGCAAGGAAATTCTGTCCATGTACCTTTCTGATGAACTATTCTCATGAATAAATATTCTGTCAACAACACCACGACTCTCATCTTTAGGTACTATATCACTCAGCCCTTGAGTACACCTACTGACAACTGTCCCAGAAAGTAAAGCACTGTCTCACTAAGCCTACATCTCTACAACTCCTTCTGGAAATCAAGACTAGTTTTATGCACTACTGTTCTAATATAAACTGTCTCTCTTACTGTAATGGTATAAAAAGAATCAATAGAACTGTAACAATTGCCATATAAAAGGAATGGATTATAAAGGTAGTTGTAGAGATAAAACAACAACAACAACAAAGAAAACCCAACCCAGACCAAGCAGAAACCAAAACAGCAATGTGCCCTTGCAGCAGAGCTGCACTAGAAGTGTTTCCAGCAGGTTGAGGAAGGTGATCCTTCCCCTCTTCAGTCCTGATGTGGCCACATGTGGGTGTGCTGTGTCCAGTTCTGGGCTCCTCAGTACAACAGGCACACGGACATACCGCAGAGTCCAATGAAGGGCCATGAAGGCTGTTAGGGACTGGGGCGTCTCACAAATGAGAAAAGGCTCAGAGGGCTGGAACTGTTCTCATCTGGAGAAGAGAAGGCTTTGGGGGGAATTCATCAAAGTTTGTAAATACCTTAAGTGAGGGGGTAAAAAAGACAGTGCCAGGCTCTTTTTAGTGGTTCCCAGTGACAGGACCAGGGGCAATAGCCACAAAATGACACACAGGAGGTTCACCCCGAACCTCAGAAACACTTTTTTTGCTGTAGAGGTGACTGAGCACTGGCACAAGCTGTCCAAGGAAGTTTTCAAGTCTCCCTCCTTGGAGATATTCAAAAGCCTGCTGGACACGGTCCTGTGCAATGCATTGTAGGTGGCCCTGTTTGAAGGGAGGGTTTGGATACTGACCTGCAAAGACCCCCACTAACCTCAACCATTCTGTAATTCTGTGAAGTGTAGCTCACTTCTCCTTTTTATGCTGCATCGTCTCTCAGTTAAATCACTATACAAGAAGAAACAATTTTTTCTCTTCTTCTGATGAAACAATGAAGGACAATCTGTAAAGCACCAGTTTATGGAATTCTAAAATGCAGCAATCTCAGTTCAGCAACCTAAGGGATTCCCTTTACGCACGTTAGCAACATTTATACGGTTTGCCATACCAGTAAATCATCACAGCACTGAGTTTACTGTGGGATCTCAAAATACTACACTTCTCATTGAAAAAATAAGTAACGGACTCAAAGACCAAAAGTCACAGCAAATTACATCATATTCTCTCCTACTATAAAATGAGTATTTCAGAACGTGTTTATGAGTCTCTTCTTTCTGGCTTCTGTTCTTGATGACTGAGAAATCCAAAAGGGAACTCTCCATCCCATAAATGCATATTTCATATGCTCATCAGGAGGTAACTTAATTAACATTTTTCTATGCTGTTCCAAAGCCTGCTGACATCAATGGGAAGACTCCCATTGTCATCACTACCCTAAGGATCTTCTGGGTAGCTAGCACAACATGCAGCTGTGCTGTTTTCCTTCTGTTGTAGGCCTTCCTTTGACAGGCCTGTAATCACGGTTAAAAACTACTACAGCAAACCCCCTGCCTTAAAGTATCATCAAATGGATTTTTAAAAGACAGGAAATAAATGTTAATGTTGTTGTCACTCACTCATTTAATTCCAAAGCTTCATGTGCTGCAGAAATTCGGGCTTGAGGGTTTCTCTCTCTCCAGGCTTTTTGCATTACTATTCAATAAACAAAGGAGAAGAAAGGAGTATCAGTTATTACAGGATTAACAAGGAGAATCTACTGCACTATAACAACAGAATTTATTGGTCTCAGCCTGACTCACTGCACAGCATAACATATAGCTCAGTGATCATTCAAAAAGATACATAACAAACATGTACTTCTGTCCCAAATACTCAAGAGTTTTTTCTTCTTTCATTTAATTAAACTTTTTTCCAGGAGAAAGTCTGGCTGAGAGATCAGGTTGTCTTTGCTGCCAAGTATAGAGGTGACAAGCAGCTACTTCCTCTTGGTGTAGTAGATTGAACAGGGAACAAAACAATAAAGGAATAGTTGGGATTCTTATTCCAGCTCCTTATTGCGCCGTTGTTTTACCTGAATGTTAAGTGGAAACAACTTCCAGGCTAATATTACCACCTCATAATTACACCACTGAGTTCAGAAAATAGGATTCATGTTTATCATGTGTCAAAAAAGCACAGTATGTCCTCCTTTGTAATTAATGCCTTCAAAATGGAGCACCCAGAGTTAGTACCTCTCCCTTCCTAAGAGACAAAGATTTATCTCTTCCGAGGCAAATTCTAATGACTGACATCATTGCTGTACATTTTTAGTAGAATCAGAGTCTGCATGTGGACTTCACAGTACAGGCTTAACACAACTAAAGCTGCTGATACAAATTCAGTTGTAAATGTTCTGTTCCCATTTTTTAGAGAGCTTCTAACTACATCAGGGAATGAAATACAGGCCTCAAATTTTGCATCAACTCTCTCTTCTGTCAGTGTAGACTAAATGGAACCTGGATAATGTAGCTCAACTTACTACACCGCAGCTGGAGGCAAATTAAACTATGTATGTTTGAAGCCACTGCAAGAAAGAGGAGGAAAGGAACAAGCCTTTACACTTTTAAACGGTATGAATGACTCCAGCAACATAGCAGAACAACACAGCAATATAAATTAGTTAGTTTACACATATAGACACTTGTTCAGATCTAGAATTCTATAAATTCAACAACAATGGCTTTCTCAGCATGATCAAACTTTGGCCTTTTCTTATCTACGCGAAAGAACGGATGTCTCACTGCATTTTTCCTGCATCAGTTTAAATCAGCCATCAACCTATTAGCAAAAGCATTTGTTCACAAGGTCTCTTACTAGCGTCTGCAGGCCGTAAATGATCTGTGTCACACGTAAAGAATGTCTGATGGTCCTGTGCCGAAAGATTCATATCATAGTAAGTCAAAGGTTCTCTTCCTGTTACCCATGTATACCTGCAAACATGCCAACAAGGAGACATTTTGGTTAATGAGGTCACACTTGGCAAAAGGAATCCAGAGAAGAATCCTAGACCTCTGAGATGGGCATAGCCGAGTAAGTTCACCTGGCCAATCTTCTAACCAATATACAGTGCACTTCATTGTACTGTGATGGAGCAGGGGTAGCTGAACCTAAGCTGACGAGGATGCTGAAAAATACACACTGCAACTTGGTAACACATATATTCAAACCTTAGGACTTCATGCAATCTATATGGAATTCATTAGGCTGTTTGTTATAATGGATTTGAACAGAATTGCTGCATTAACACTAGGTACAACACACTCAGGTTTCTCCATCTTTTTTTATAAGGTTGCCAAAAACTGGAGAAATAACAAATGCATCAGCATGAATTTAAATTCCTTTTCATTCGGAACCATTTTATGAATTACAGAAAAACCTGACATGAGTACATGTATACACAGTTGATTTTGTTTTTTCATCTCTTAAGTCAGATTAATGGAAAAGTACAGTTAAGCTCCTTAAGCCAGTACTATGCCTGTAAACTGTAATTTTGTAGCACCTACCGATTATATTCAGCTCCTCTGAACAGATTTAAAGGATTTCGCCAGACTTTGCACTCTGTAAGAAGCAGACACACACATAATGAATCCCTCCCAAATCACAATGGTACTTGAGGTTTATAAAAAACATCAGTTACCATACCATGAGCCTTATCAAATGACTTATTTTTTATAGATGCAAATGGAAAAACCCATCAATAGCACTGAGATGAAGGTAATGAGACTGTTTCTCCTGTCTTAAATAATAATTTAATTAGAAATTAGTGTCAACAAATGCAATCATTCCAGACAAATAACCACTAACAAAGCCCCAAATGCCACATGAAAAGATAATACTGATTAGTGCCAGGACTCACATTTACCATAATGCAGAACTGAAGAGGGATCACACTGGGTTATTGCATTGAAAAACAGCAATTAACTCGGTCCCTACGGACTTGTTATTTCTCTGGAAAAACATCACTGTCCAGTTAATGCTGTAAATCACTGAGAATCTCAGCTACAGTTGTGAAACTTAATTCCTCCTTAGTCTGTGAAGTAAAAATCCATGGAAACATCTGCTGATCTTACTTAAGCTACAAGCAGATGCTGAAATTGATTGGCAGAGAAAAGTTGATTGCATTGGAAAAGTTTCAGAATATTAAAAACATTTTATAAATTTCCCTCAAGGGGAAAAATTGTGAATTTTTCACACTAAAAGAAGTAAGAGAGATGGAAATCAACAACAATGTAATTTAAAGCAAAAAAAATATATAATCAAATTGTATAGCCTTTGAAACAGTGAGGTCTTGATTCTGGCTTTTCCTTTAATTTAACACCAGATTATTTTCATAATTTCAACAAAGACAATTCACTCCAGTGAAGGCGAGACCAGAAAAAACCCCACTATTTGCATAAAGGCTCACTGAAAGGCAGCATGTCATTCCACCACAGATCTGCTACTGGCTGACCCCTCATGTGGTGCTCTGAAAAAACTCATCAGTTGCACCGGCCCTCCAGCATTTCCTCAGTTGCTTTCCACTAAAAAAAGTTCCCTATGAAAGTTTGTGACATCATTTCTAAAGAGATCAAACCAACAGATTTCTGGTAGAATATTGAGTCAGAAGGGTATCTTCATGATAACAACATGCTTGTTGCCTTTATGCCTGTTCCATTAAAAAAGAAGCACTGAACAGCAAGTGAAGTCCTCCTCTTTTCTCACGGACAGAGCTCCCACATCTGAGTATGGGGCTACAGTGGCATAGACAGAAAGCATTTTACATAAATTATTTGCAGTAACATAAGGACACCCCCAGCAACACAGAAACTAGTCAAGTAGAATAGGAGGTAGGCCCTCAGTTTACTGCCTACCCAGCAAGTGCATGGAACAGACACAGGAACAGGCAGACTTTGGGGAAGAGAGTATGTTTCAACTACCCACTTCAGCAGGCAGCTAATATTAGCAAGTTGCACTGGTTTACTCAGCAGAAGTGCTTGATCGACATTCAGCTGCTCTGTTGTGCAGCCACAGGGTATGGCTGTTTGACAAGCTTCAATCCGACAGTTTTTACATAATATGACTTTCAAACCATTGCAAATATTAAATCAGCATCAGACTTCTCAGTTCCAGAGGTGTAATTCAATGTCTTGACTTACTCTGTTGGCAACCAGTGAGATTAGGTAACAACTATGTGATTGCATTGACACTTTTTGTTCATCTTATTTGAATTCAAGGGGTTATGCTTTATCCAAAGTATGCAGTATTTTGGCACAGTAGCAGGGAAAGGTTGAACTGGGGAACAAAAAGGTGGGGGGGTAAAGAAGGCCTTTTATTACCACCTGCATGTCCTGGGGATGTTTTGGCATCTGTCTGCCTAGTTAAATTCTCTCGTTCCTTTTGTCTTGGTATCTGCTAACACCATGGTCTCAGTACAACATCATTCTTCTCACCTTTCTAAAGACAAAAGTTTCTACTGCAACATTCTACCACAGTCGAACATCTACATAAGAACACATGGTGAGCCAAGAGAAAAAGCCATCTCCACCTCATTGGATAGCAAAAGAAATATCCCAGTGTTAATGCATGGTAAACCAAAAAGGTTGCCTTTTCTGTTGTGTTACAAACCAATAATATAACTATGTCCTTATTTTAATCTTTCAGACGCTTTTTCAATGATAACTTTTTGAGCACTGATGCCTTTCCAAAGGCATAAGTAACAGGCTATCCAAACAGACACACTGTCCAGTGACACTGAGAGTCCCAGCTCAGTGTCAATGCACTGAAAGCAAACACACTCCTTGACTATTTCTTTATATCAGAAAAGCCAAGATGCTTGTGTGAACCTCGTTAGTCAAAATACCGTGCCTTCTGCTTTAAAATTACAGGAGCTATTTCAAAGC
The DNA here is from genome assembly GCA_013400235.1 of Oriolus oriolus. Lineage (NCBI taxonomy): Eukaryota > Metazoa > Chordata > Aves > Passeriformes > Corvidae > Oriolus > Oriolus oriolus. The sequence goes on along the minus strand of VXBT01000184.1, from coordinate 638,400 downwards.
TGCTGAAGTGTGACTGAGCACACTGATGAGTGCACACAGGTGTTTCCAAGCCATCCCATGCTTTCTGCCAGTTCACCCAAATCTAATATCCTGGACCATGCAGTGCTGCTATTCACAGCCTCTCCTCAGATGAGAATGACAACAGCTGAATTTGCTGTTCTATATGGAGCCTTCCCTAATTACTCAGTAAAGAACAAGGTTTTGTGAGGCCACCTATTTTATTTAACATGTGAGTTCAAAGCTAATTTTTGTTTGCTTGTTTTCATGCACACTGAAGAGTAGAAATAAAATGTGCCAGGTACAGACATAGGCAGCTCAGCTGCTGAACAATGTTTTCTCCATAAGTGAATTCTTTCTTTTCATTCACTTTTCTTCACTTGTAAATTCTGATATATTCTAAAAGCCTGCAGAGGAAATAAATCTAATAAAATTATAATTGATTCTAGGAGCACATCCCTAATTATTTTCCAATCTTAAGATTACGGCCTGTAAGCCAAGTTAGGACAGAGACAGATAAGCTTCATTTTACAGATGAGGAACTTAAACCCAGATGCTCCTGCCCTGACTATAACAGCGAGTATCTCCCACTCAAGCCAGGAGCAATAGTATATCAGCATTTTCATCACTCATGGGCTCATTTTTCAATTCCTTCTCCCCAGGCAGCCAAATCACCCTCGTAGGGAGTCAAGTTCCCCTGGGGCTCCTTCAGTACACAAATTTCAGTGCTTGGGGGGCTGATTAATTTTAGGCAGGCTGGCCTGTCTGTCAGAAGAACCGTTGCCCAGGAGACCACGCACCTGACTCAGAGTGCCTCAGGCTTGAATGGCTTAGGGTCAGACACCTTCACTCATTGCACTGAAACTTGTAGGGGCTGTGGATGCCTGGAAGCTTGTAAAAATCGGGCCACAAATGCCTGAAATCATGCTTCCTAGACTGGAGGCCTTTTAAAAAAGCCTGACTATGTTAGGACTTGCCCGAAGTCACAAATCAAATCTGTGGCACAGTTACCAACATAACAAGCCCTTAAGCTGTTAAAAGTCACCATGTTTCCACTTACTAAAGTGAAATCCAAATGTTGTTTACATACTATTTACATTATCTAAAAAACAAAGTGATGCAAAACCAGATGGACATTTCTGACTTCTCTGTCTGATTTTTAACAACTTTGTTATTACTTAAAATCATTCCAGTAAAAATACTACCTGCCTTTAGAATCACAGGATGAGACAACTGGTTGAGTTGGAAGGGACCACAGTGGGTCACTTCATGCAACCTTCCTGCTCAAGCGGGGTCATCTCAGAACACATGGCACAGGATTGCATCCAGATGTTTCCAGAGTACATCCAGTGAGGGAGACTCCACAACCTCTCTGGGCAATCTGTTCCAGTGCACAGTCACCTGCACAGTAAGTAAGTGCTTCCTCATATTCGGGTGGAACTTCTGTGCGCGAGTTTCTGCCTGCTGCCTTTTGTCCTATTGCTCGGCATCACCAAGCTCCATCCCTTTAACACCCTCTCTTCAGACAGACATTGATGATGTCCCCTCTCAGCTGTCTCTTCTCGAGGCTGAACAGGCCCCGCTCCCTCAGCCTTTCCTCGTAAGGCCTCCAGCCCCTTAATCATCTTTGCACCCCTCCGCTGGACACGGGATACTGCAGAAAGGGCACGCGCAATTTCGCAGGGTTTTCAGAACAAGGAGAAAATAAACGCAGCCTGAGCAAAACACCCCGCATGAATTTGGAAAGATGCAATTAGCAATTAATGAAGCAGCTCTGCCTTTTACTCGACTCGAGCAGGAGCCCCGAGGCAGCCGCCGCCGCTCACCTGAGACGCTCTGGCGGTTCGAGTCCGCGTCCCCGCCGGCGGCGCTGGCGGCGCTGGGCGCGCTGTTGTCCACCCCGCCCAGCAGGGGGCGCAGGTGGCTCACCGAGACCTGCTCGATGAAGGAGGTGCCGTACTTGCGGAAGTACCACCACTCGAAGATCTGCAAGGCAGACACGCCGTCAGACCCGCCGGCCTCCCCCGCTCCTCCGCCCGCTCCTCCGCCCGCGCCTCGCCCCGATTCCAGCCCGCTCCTCCGCCTGCTCCCGCCCCTCAGCGCTGCGCCGCAGCCCGAAAAGCCAGGAGGCAGCTCCGGCGGGCCCACGGCCCTCTCCCCGCGCACCCCAGGGGAGGCACCTGCCAGCGTCATCCCTGCCCGAGCACACGGAGAAGTTGAATGTGACCCAGGTTTAGGTGGGAAATATCAAATCTTGTCAACGAAACTATTTTTATTTTTTTTTTAAACCCAAATAACCTTAACGTCAAATTACTTAAGGTGTTAGGCCTCCTTCTTTAAACTGACTTCTAGAAACTCCCCCACTCCATTCTGCCCGACATCAGCCACGCCGGTAGGATGCTGCGGTCAGGAGTGAATCTGCCTCGCCTTCCCTCAGCTCCCTCTGCAGTCCAGGGAATGTGAGGAAAAGCAGGTTTGCTTGCTTCCCCAGTAAATGCTTCCAAAGACATTCACTGAGTTTAATTTTAAAAAAAAATGTTAAAAATGCCAAACAAACTCCAGGAAACTGAATCCTGTTCCTTTTAGGATTTTTTCCCCCCTAGCTGAACTGTGTTTTATTTTGTTTGGCTGACTTCGGCTGACTCCGAATTAATTTTATTTTCAGGCATTTGGTTCAGCTAGCAAATCAGAAAAAAAAATATTATTTACAGAGCTCTACTTGGAAAATCATTTCACAGCCTAAGGGAACACCCTGTAATTGAAATTATACACATATCTGTGGTATTTTCACCAAAAAATATATTAGTAAGAATACACATACTTCAGGAAACCACACAAACCTGGAAATGAAGACTATTTCGTTTAAATATGGAAAATGTTTAGACTGTAAAAATTGTAAAGAAACACATGCTTATAATGAAGTTATAATAAGTTGCACTTGAATCGTCACGCAAACACCTACATACCATGTGTAACAAAAGCAAACCTAAGGAGTTTTGAGAAATTTGGCAGGACTAAATTGCACTAAAATCTGTGAACGAACAGTCTCTGCCCTTTCCATTTTCCTCTGTATCTCCATGTGTTACACCAGTACTGAATGCTTTGATAAAATCTCTTCCTACTAGGCACAATCAGCAATAAGGGAAATGATTGTGTTCGCATCTTTGACACCATCAGTGTGCTGTTGGGCAGATTTTGGTGGGTCAGCCATTAGACAGTAGGCTCTGGAAGGCCTCCTAGGGGTCTGCCTGCTCCAGAAAGGTTCAGGCCAGGTTTCACACACTCCCTCCTTCAATATTTTTTGATTTTTAAGTTCTCTTGACCTCTTTATATAGTTGAAATGACTTCTGTCTCCATGGGATTGGATTGTCTGAAGACAAAACATATTTTTACCCTACCCCCTTTAAAGGAGGGCAAAATAAATTTTCTGGCATAGAAGGAAATGTTCCTCTCCAAAAGATGCTCCCAATGCATTCTGCCCTGGGGCTTCTCCTATATTCAAATGTGTTGTTAAAGCATCTAGAGGATTCATATGGAGGAAGGGGACCCTAACTGCACAGGAGTGAAAGGGAATGAAGCTGGTGGCTACTTGAGACGAGTTCACACAAGATTGTGTCACAGTGCTGGAGATCACTCCCCAAAACAATCTAATGACGTTTCTGGGAGACACCAGCAAGAAAGAATGGAGCAGTCACATGAGGAGAAGACAGGACTATGCGAATGCAAAGCATTTGGGAAGATAAACATGGTCACAGTTCTCTGTGCATTAACATATTTAGATCTTTGTAAACTCTTTCCCACCCAAGTCACCAAAACCCACATAACCTGGACAGTTCCTCCTTACTCTGAGGTGCATTTGTCACCATTCTTGTTCCACTGGCATGTGCCTGCAGGAGCACCCAGGTGGGAATGCCAAGTGCCAAGGACAGAACGGTGATGCAGTGTCACTGAACACTTGTTCCACACCGCTGATATGCCTCCACTGGCATGCATCACTGCCTCTGAATGCTGGAGATGGTGGACAGGGAGCTGGCACAGGTGAGTCTGCTTTGGTTTCAGCTTTCTCATGCTCTTAGGCGCACCACTCTTTTTAAAGGGGTCAAAGTTTAAATCTTAGGATCTAAGAGAGCATCATAAGCATGTGGCTGACCATAAGAGTAAGGCTGTGACATAAGATAAAGCCACAGATCTACTGTGAACATCAGTTTCTGTTCTGTCTTTGAAAAACTTTGAAACAAATCAAGGCACAAAAGCCACAGTTCTACCTGTCCAAAGTCTCAGAGGGAGTGGGTGCTAGGAATGAAAGATTATAGTCTTGCACTGTGGCAAGGGACACTCAGGAAGACATTCACTGTAATGTAAGTCAGGGACTCAAGTACAGCTGCCAGACTGGCTGTGCAAAATTCAGACCGTATCTAACAAGCTTCGTATTTTCTCTAAGAGAGGGAAAAAAAAGGTTTTCCAAAATGTGCTAATAAATTCCTGCTCATTATTTCAATCATGATCAGCTTTTAGATGAGGTCAGTAAAACCCAGAGAGGGAATGAAAAGCACAAAAGCACACTTGAGCCCACTTGTCCTGCACAAATGTATACCAGCTGGAAAGCCGTCACACTGAATTTCAATGAAACTGAGGGGACAATCACAAAGAATGTACATATATATAAATGTGGTCTCTGCTACAGTTCAGCTGAGTGACAGAAACTTGCTAAAACATGTGACACAGCTATAAGTCTGTCTCCTTAGACTTACAAATACATTAACTACTTTAAAAAATGGCATTAAAGCTCATAAATTGTTTAAGGCAGCTTTGAAAAATATTTGCTATGTTGAGTGAATCCAATGCCAGGAAACATCAGCCAGATCTGAATGCATGCAGTCTCTTAGAAATTAAAGCCATAAATCATCATCATCATCATAAGCCTTTGCTTGGAGTGATTTGTTCAGCATGTATGAGGAGGTAATCTGTAATTTGGTACTTAAATCAGAACAATAAATTCTCTTTAGAGAATTTTTGTACCTTTTTTGGACAGTGTCATCTGGTTTGAAACCTGATTTCTGTAAATCAAATTTGAATTCTAACTGCATCATCCAGTTTGAAAGCCATGTGAAGTCAACAATCTTTTGACAGTTGAGCAGATGAGAGATCATCTGACAGAATAAAATTATTATAAGGATTAATTACCCATTGACACAGATCTGAATTAGAGAGGAAATTAATCAGAAATGTAATTTCTGCACCACTTCTGAAAGAAAAAGCCATCTCATTTCTGTCATATACATACAGTGGGAGGGGAGCTCATCTTCAGAGATCTCCCCTTCACAGCAATGACAAACTTCTTGGGGCTCTTTCTGGTTGGTGCCTGTGCTTTCAAGCTGAAACAGGGTCAAACATCTCCAAACCCTCAAGGGATTTTTGGGACCATAATTTTGACAAAGGCCAAATTAAAACCCTGTTCTGAACATTTCCAACTTTGTGTGTTTAGAAATGCAAATTAGAATTTTTACTTTTTAATCTGGTATAGGTATTGCTTAATGTAAGAGTATTTGATTCTGGAAATATTGTCTTCTTAATGCACTTCTCTTCCCCTGTGCAATGAAAATGTTATAGTCATCTTCTTTCTTATCTCTGCTCTCACATACAGACAATCCCAGATAATTATATTTATCTCTGTAGCAACGAATCTATTCTGCATCACTTGGCTATCAGACCTGATCTTCCTGCACAGTTTTTCAGAACAGATACTCCATTATATATGCATCAATTCACAAGGGATGGTTTTGGTGGTGGTTCTCACTGAACCAAGGAGTGATGTCTATCAATGATTTGAATTGTGCTTTTCTGTTAATCATATCTGAGGCAGGCATCCTCTCTTAGAGCAAACACTCTGTCATTCTCTGCTAGTGTATGGAGTCTTCAACAGAAGCAGTAAAGGATTTCGTTTGCTGGAAACTTCCACAGCTCAGATTTCTCTTTCAGCCTTGTAATGAGACTTTCAGGTCTCAGGGGTGTAGATTAGGAGTACTCTTCTAATAGCAGTGGTGGTAACATCCAATCTAATGGATTTAAAGAAAACTTACTCTCTGGAGGAACAACCTAATGATAGCATGACTTGATTCCATGGTTAAGCCTCTTTTATAAATAAAAGAGACCACAGCACAGGTTTGGCTCAAGACATCCATGCTGTTTGTTTGCTAGCACACTGCCTGACCTGTGTCATCTCTCGAGGCAACGACTGCACATGTTCTAGGTGTATTACACCCCACCGGCTGTTTCCAGTAGACAGTAGACATGGAAAAGGTCATCCATGTTTTGGGAGGCAGGAGTGTTTATCCACATGACTGTGACTATACAATGCTACGTGCCTTCCAACAAAGAAAGCTTCTGGTCTGTTTTATTTAGCTGTTAGGGGCTGCCAGTGACTCCAGCAGATCCTCCAGTCCTGCCCATCTTGGATCTAGGAAACAGCATGCTTCTGACCATGCTCAGTGTCCTTAATGACAGCCTTGAAGGTTAAGCACTCCCATTCCTTCTGGATTAAATACACTCATTCAGCATCCTCTTAGACTCTGCTCCTGGTTACCGAACCCCAATTTGTCATATCTCAAAGAGTCAGCAGAAGATACATGCAGTGCTTGTGGGCTACGTATTCAAAATAAATAGCTATTGACTTCATCCATCTCTGGAAATACAGAAACGTGAAAGAAAATAATATATTGCCTGGATTAAGTGTATTACTTCTCTCAACACTGTGTAGACCCCAGGTAGTTATGATACTGTTTTCTTGTCTGTGGACTGGGTTATAGCCTGCCTTCCAATAGATCCCTCCTCTCTCATCTGCTCCTTGGCAAGGGTTTCCAGTTTCTTAGGGACTCCCTACAGTGATTCTGCCCTTCCTGACCTGTGAGCCTTCTCTGAGCAGAGCAGAAACTTTGAGTGGTTACCATGTATTGCTTTTCAGCCCTCGAAGGCTGTCCCTGCACAACTGTCAGACTTCCACAGAGTCTTTGGCAATGCTCAGAACTTAGTCACCTTTCTGCCCCTCTGCAGCAGACTTCACAAAGGTAGTGACACAAGCAGAAGATCAATTAGTATCTACAGAAGATAAGTCCTGTGTTACTCAGGTCCTCTCTCAGACTTCCTATACTGGTACCATTGCCAACAAAAGGCTGTGACTGTGACAGACTGTACACATACTTGGGTAGTAGCAAACAGCCTAGCTGCTCAATGCTAGGCAGTGTGTAGACTCAGGCTCTACCTCTGTAGGTTGGCTTTCTAATTCTTGCATCTGAAAGACCTGGTTCATTGCAGAAGGTTTTTCATTATGTACCAGAAGACACTTACTACTGCCCCAAGCTCGGAAGTAGAATAATGAGGCATCCTTGGTGAAGATTTAAGTCTGAGGTTGACTTCTACCTGAGCTTTGTTAGAACTGAGACTCTATCAGTTTGCAGTGCAAATGCCTCACATGCTTGCCGACTGACCAACTCTGACTCTGGAGATAACTGTATGTTAAATATGTGGCTTTATTTAGAAATCTCAGTGGCATTTACACAGTTCCAGTTCACAGCATTTACTGGACGTCAGGTGTGTTTCATGACAGTTTTATTACCCTACCTGTGGAAAACCTCAGCCTCCCACACATGGAATACAATGCAGCTCATTGTATTCTGTGGGAGAGCACACTGTATTTTACTGGATTAAAAGTAACTGTGGTGGAACCAAGTTTCCAAAACAGTATTTCTAATGCAGCTGTGGACTAAATCTTGTTCTTATTTTTGATGCCTACAACAGTGCGGGGATGAAGTGAATATATGCTGAATCGTTAATTTTAAACTATGTGCTGTAGTCAAGTAATTGTTAAGGAAAATACTTAACAGAAAAGTATCTTATGTTTAATAAGATACTTAATAGAAAAGTATCTTCTGTACAGTTCTGACCTATAAAAAAAAAGGTCTGAAATCCTTGCTTCAATTAAGTCACACTGTCTACAGCAAGGCCAGAATTTTACCTAAAGAATTAAAACAAAATATGAGATGAAATAAGACAGGAGTGCAGTGTTTTGCAAAGGAGTAATGTAGTATTCAGTTGCCCAAAACTGAACTTTGCAGTTATTGCTTCATGAACCAAGCATGAGTTAGGAAAAGCAATCACTTTCCCATCAATTACTACACTTATGAAATGATGGAATTTTCCACCATTTCATAACCTGCAGTGCTGTGATTTCTCCTTCTGATTAGGAACTGCAGCCAACTGATAATGGAAAGAAATCTGCCAGCCCATATGGTGGAAAATTCCAAGCAATAATAGTATATCTAGTCTAAAAAGTACCCCAGTGATGTAGACAAGACAATGTTTATTTTATAAAAGAATTTCACTTTATACCATTAACAGGACTAAGAATCCTTTAGAACTGATGATGCTGTGTAGTCTGATGTGCGTGGCAATGCAGGCAATTTACCATGTTACAGGGCCACATGTAAAGAGCAGGATTAAGAAATAATTAATCTGAAGCAAAACTGGGCTAATGACAGGCTAGTACTACCTCACTAGAACTTAATCAGCTGTCTTTTCTGATGTGTGGTCTGTTCAACTTGCAGTTTCTTCTTTCCATGACCATGTCTGCTTAGTTCTTTTTCCATTATCAAATGTACAGAAAACATGTTCCTCTCAGCACAGACACTGGTCCCTACAATCTAGGGTTCCTAGCTGTTACCTGTCTGGCTATATATCTTTTTCACATTTAGGATGGTGCCATATGAACAGCAAACAACAGCTGACAGCAGTAGTGAAGATTAAAAAAAAAACAAAAGGCTTTCAGTCTTACTTCTGCGTCTACACCTCTATCACCTCTCTTTCTCAACTTGTTCATAATGGACTTTCTCATGTAACACTAAGGTATATCTTTCGATTAAGGCTCAATGGCATTTCTTCATGAAAGGTTTCTGTTGGTGTCCTTTTGCCCCTTCTCCATATCATAGTCTTGAGTACTTCTTGCCACTTCCATCTTGTACTTCCCATCAACGTACAGCACTTAAAAATTTCTTGCTCATAAGTCGCCTGCTGAGCTCATTCCTCGGAAATTGCCTTCATGAATACAGTGTAAAATGTACCTACATTTGCAATGATGAATTTAGTTCCACATAAATTAGTCACTCTTCAAAGTTTTTATTCCTGTTTGATTCTGTAATGTAATTCAATAGGGCACAAAATAAACTGTCTTTGTCTTGCCATCTCCTCCTGCTGTCTTCACCGTCTAGCAATAAATACAGAATTGTGTCTGTGAAACCCATGTTATTTCTCTCATTCCTTCTCATCCTGGTGGTGAGGCCCAGCATTTTCTTCTTTCTGAATGATAGTGCTGAATGTAACATTATTTTCCTCCTGTGCATTTGAATGAGTTGTGCTTAACTGAATCCAAGTCTTAGAGGTCTGGCTCCTGCTCGTATTCTGAAAGTTCTGTTGATCTCTCTGGAGCTCTGTTGTGTGCTTTGGGGCTCAACCCATAGAAGACTGATGAATGCCCAAGGTGCAGACATTAGGTAATTGCCTTCTGCTATGAGGAAACTCAGAGCAAGGCACAGCAGCAGTGCACCTGCTGCTTTATACCTGAAATCATCTAAGTAATGAGAGTCTCACAGGCATTAAGTAGTCAAGGATGCCATTTGTTTATCTACATCAGCCACAGGCAATGTGGAAGTGAGACGTGTGGATTTCCCAAACCAAACTGATAGTGTTTAGTTAGGATCCTAGTTGCTTTCAGGTTTCTCTGAGATTAGCAGATCTGAGGTGGTGTGAACCACCTCTAGCCATGTTTCTCTCTCTTTCCTCTTTCCACTTATCACTACAATAGCTTACGCTTGGTCTCACTGGTTCCCCAGTTACACACCTAGTTTGGTGTCGTGAGGGAGGGTCTCCAGCTTGTATCCAGCAGATTTTAAAAGTGTACAACTTGAACGAACAAGACTAAAATGAAGGCAGCCATTCCCTGAGGAGGGGGAGTGGACAGGGAGGGGCTGATCTCTTCTTCTGGGTATCCAGAGAAGGTTGCATGGGAATGGTTCAAAGCTGTGACAGGGAAGGATCAGACTGGACATTAGGAAGAATATCTTTACTGAGAAAGTGGTCAAACACTGGAACAGAATTCCCTGAGAGGTGGTGGATGCCCCAAGCCTGTCAGTGCTTAAGATGCATTTGCAGAATGCCCTCAATAACATGTTTTAACTTTTGGTCAGCCCTGAAGTCATCAGGCAGCTGGACTAGATGATCATTCTGTTCTATTCTGTTCTGTGTTATATTATGCTATACTATTCATTTGTGTAAGCAGTAAGCCAACTCTCAGAAGCGAGGAAACAAGAACAAACCACATATAATAATATATAGGTACACCTAGTTAATTCTTGTATTTTTTATCTCCATTTGTTTCTATGAAGACATTTAATGAAATTCAGAGTAAATGCTCTGCTTTGGACTCCTGCATTATGATAGTATTATGATTCACTCCACTGCATCAATTTGCATAAAGAAGCCCTCAGGAATTACGTATGGGAGGAGGGTTTTAAAAATAGTTTTAAAATACAGACATTTAAGCAAATAGAAAGATATGTACTGGGAAAGATTCTTGAAGTGAAGATCTGAAAAAATTATCCCTTGGAATCTTGGAACCAGAACTGGCGTTTCTCTGTTAAGTCCTGCCGTAACTTTCTGAAAGGACCATGCTAAGCTAAGATAGTTGGTACCTCTCCTCATCTTCCTTTAACTGGCCTTTTTCATTTCTTAGTACTTGTCAAGGAAAGCACTTAATGTGCAAACACTTGTTATGAATTACTGTAGGGTTGTTAGAAAGTCACATTGTTCTTCAAGACTTTTTTTCTTCAAAGATACAGCGCTGAAACATCTTTGTTTTTCATTCCCACAGAAAGAGACATACAAATAAAGACAAATTTTATGTGCTGCAGAACTATAAGTTTACAGAAGAAAAAAAGACACCTATTAATCTGAATGAAGCCCGAAATACAATTCTGGATATCAAAATAAAATTGTAAAGTGATATTAATAGATGTAGTACTTACCAAAATAAGTCCCGAGATTAATGAGGATGTGCCTGTCAGGGCAACATAGAACTTGGGGGTTAATGTGTTCAAAAACATACTCACTGAAAAAGAAAAGAGAGGAAACCATGAGTACAAGAGCAGGACATGTTCTCCACATGTCCCTTCCTCCTCCCAACTGCAGATAAGTTATGACCTTAACTTTGATAAAAAAGGAAGTTAAAATAACATCCTGTCCCATCTGCCTAATATGTGATAAAGTAGAGCATTAGACTGCCACGTGCAGAATTTTGTTTTCACAGCAAAGTCAGTCACAACGCATTGGAAAACAGTTGCAAACGAGTCTGGGACTTTCTTATTTCAGTCAGTGCTCCACTGACACAGAGTTTAGGATTCCCCATGATACACGGAAGACATTTTATTATATGCCTTTGCTACTCCATTGCAATTAGAAATCTTAGAAGTCTATCTCAATGTCCTGCATTCAAAATTGTCTCAACATCCTGTAGGTCTTGATGAAGTTTGTTTAAGCTTTTGACTTCTCACTACCTTGGTTCCTCACTTACAAAGTGGAAGATAATGGCATTTTCCTAACTCGTTCTACTGCTCCAAAGTTGGTGAACCACTTAATATGACAACAGTGAATAAATGATTAGAAAAGACGTAACCAGCTTTCTGTTAATAAGGGGTGAAAATCATGATAGCTGTCCAGGTTATCTGAAATCTAGGGCAGAAGCGAAGTCAGATGAGCAATTCCATCTGTATGGGCTTCTGGAAATCCAAAGGGCTTTTCTAGTCATATCCCATCTTGAAAGCTGCTGGGAAAATCACCAGGTAGTCATGCTCATCCCCCACAGAAAATCCCTATGGCTGGCCTTAAGAGAATAAAATATTCTAGGTTTTTGATAACTCTATAGAAGCTGCTAGAGAGAACTGGAGTTCTACTAAATTCTAGATGTTCAAAGAAAACTCAACTTTCCATCACTTCCATCTTTCACAAATGAAAACATTCCCTATTAAACTACATGAAGGGTTAGAATAACCGTAAACAACCCTACTGGTGTCGTCCTTAACCAGTGCCAAAGAATTTCTCATACATACATACGTTTATGTACATACACACATATATATTTGTGTATGTACATGTATCCAGGACTGGGGAGGGAACTGACAATAGTTAGCAGGTAAGTTTAAAAGGCTTGTAGCAGTCTACTAGTCATTAAAAAACATTGATGAAAGACCTAGGTATGTAGGTGTGAGGCCCTCAGTTCATTCTGTTCTCTTTAGAAATAATACCTAACAGAAATTAAATAATATGAAGCCAAAAGATGAAGAGGAGACAACAACAGCAGAATACAAATCATCAAACATATGATTCACTTTCCATGACCATTGAAAAAAACCTGTTTTCCAGACATGCATCACTAAAAGAGATTAAAGCCCTGCAATTCAGCTGCTTTGTTTGGGTTTTGGCAGCTTATTTTCTATGTTGTTTTTTTTTCCTTGAAGAACCCATAAAGTGTTAAAATGGAACTGTCCTTTCCTAGTCCACTGGAGTGGCATTAAGCACCAAGCTGATATAGTAAAGAACAAGTCTGGCGGTTTTTAATGCTATTGTACATTTTCCTTCCTAAATGAGTTGGCTGCCAGATTCTCAGCTAGTGTAAATCAGCATCACATCCTCAACACTGCTGTGTGCAACACAGCTACATGCTNTCCCTCCCTCCCTTCCCTCATGCAGTCCCATCCCGTCCCGTCCCGTCCCATCCCATAAAAGCACACTTTGAAAGAGTAGTCCCTGCTTTCTTCATCCCCAGCACTTGCTAAGTAGGAAGAGGAATGGAGAGACTGAAATAGCTTTGGCTTCGCCAGCTACCATGGGTCTTTTAAAAGAAACATTCCTCATTCTGGAATGCAAACGTAAGCCAGAGACATACTCAAACTATGTCACTGGGGAAATTTGAGACTGCCAGTGAAACTACTTCCTTTGCTTAGGTCAGGATATTCCTGAGGGAGAATATGCTATGATGGGATAAAAATGCCCATGTTCCACCTTGTAACACAGTGCTACTGCAGTGCCAACAATAACATGAAAAGCCAGGCAGCAAAAGACTTTATAGAGGAGCTTTCTCTTCCACTTTCCTACCACAGCTTCACAGCTTATGGAATGCTGGAATTTTTCCTATTAAAATTTCCCATTACCCTGGAGGTAATTTGACTTCCAAAGTGGTGAGCCATCTAAGTCTACTGTGAAGATTCCACATGAGCATATCCATTGAATAAGGATATAGTCTATTTGCTTTAAATATTACTACTGACTTCCATCCATAAAAATCGCTTTGGGAAATGCATGCCCATTTGGAAGAGCCCTCTCAAAAAATTAGCTCTATGGAGCTCACTGGTGGTGTAGATTGAATAAGGCTCATAGGAAATGCTGTTAGCTTTCCTCTCTCACCACTCTTTTACAAGCAATGTATACTGGTTTATAGAGAAACTCTCAGATGTGAATGGAGATTGGATTTTATTTATCTATAATTTCCACCTGTGTTACTGCTTGCTTCTTTGCCTGCTCATATACTGGTGCTCCTTTATCCTCTTTACTATAGGCTGCTGCAATTCTTCACTTTTACAGCTTAGTCACAGGAACTGGCAAGATGAACAGATATTATGCTGGATGCTTTTAGATTGTATGGGGCAGATTCCCACATAACTGGAATAACTCAGTAGATTTGATACAGGTGCACGCAACAACTAGAGCTGTTTATCTGGACTGTATCTCTCTAATCCTTTGGCCATTCTTTTTCCCAGTCATTAAATGTAAGAATCTTCTATCTCATTATGAAAACTATCACCTTTAGCCAATTATTAGCTACTCTCCCAGTCCCTTTGTTTCCATAAATATTACTAACAAAAGGAAACCCTTGGACTAAGAAACGTATCTCCAAAACAGTAAAAGTAAGCATGTGTGGTCTATTTTTATTCTGAAGTCAATGAGAATTCAGTCATTGTTTCAGTGGAAACTACATTAAGGCCTAGTTCTCATAATAATTAATCTCAGGAGTAAAAATTAATCCACTTTTGTATTGTGATATATATCATTATCCAAAAGGGAGCATTTCTTTACAGTCAGCATTCTGACACTGAAGACATCACTATTATATCCAATGTCTCCACCCCCCGGTGGAATCAGGGTTCCTGAGTGTGTGCAGTAACCTGGAGCCATTAGACAATGCTGTCTATCCATCTGCCTAAATTTGGATAGCAGTATTTTTCTTCTGTATATTCCATTTGATGATGTAGCAGGATTGACAAGCAGAGAGAGATTTCTGAGAAATGTGAGCAGAAGACAACAGCAGATGACTGCAGAATAAAGAAGCCAGGTAGAATCACCAGCACAAGGTAGTACTGTATGTCATTTCTTCTGAATTCCAGTGTATGCTTGTTTCTGTTCATAAAGGGAAAATGGTGCAGCTGTTCAGTTCGGAATATCATCTCTTGTCTGTAACTTGGTAGGACTTAAAAGGGCAAGTAATGATTATCTAGACAAAGAAACTTGCTGCCTGATGTTCCTACAGTGGCAACTCGTTTGAAATTACTGTCAAATCCCAATTATTTGCACAGGCTTTTGACAGTGAATGATCTATTTTAGGTGTGTTAGTACAGCTTGTTTTGTATTTTTTAAAAGAAAACCAGCATGACCTATAAATTCTGTCTAAAAAAGCCAAACATGTCTACTTATGAGAGACTTCTGGCCTTAAAAACTCCCACCCCCTCTTTCTTCCCTTCTCTTTATTGCCTTCATTTTAATAATACTTGAGACATCCAGAATAAGGCGTATTTACATTTTCAGAAGTGCCTAAGTTACACTGGTAAATTATCCATCCTTCTATATACTACCTAGGGAAGGACTCTTATTTCATTGTTAACTGCGCATGCTCACAGAGATGAATTTACATCCTATTCAGTTCCCAGCAGACAAGTTACAAAAAGTCGTATCTAACATTCCCAGTTGAGACTAATCAGAAGAGGTGATTGAAATGTTTTTGAAAGCAAATGCCATTTCATTCCTGTTATTCACATTGTTCATTTCCTGTATTTGTGATTAATCCTGAACCTGGGAATAAACACTAGAAGAAAATCCAGGTGTTTTTCAAGTAATAAAATTCTCGAAACATGTAAAATGTATCACTTAAGATGATAAAAACCCACTGTTGCTTTATAAATTTCTTCAAGGTCTTGAGGTATTTAGATTTCAAGCATGTGAGGAACCACAGTAGAAGGGAAATACTGGGGTTAAACTGCTAGAAGTATCACATTAACTGCTGCATCAGTTAATTGCATTAGAAGGTCACTAGGGGAGGGAGCACTGCAAACTACCAACTATTCCCACATGCAAATCTACTAAAATGACAGACCCATTACCTACTTCTGAATGTGAGGTGATGTAAGTGTACAGTAAGGTGCAAATAAAAATTTAATAGCAATGTAAATAAATAACATACACAAACAGATCAAGCAAAGATAGGACTGCATCATGTACGGCACTTCTAAGAGGAAAAATAATATCCTGAACGGAATGTTATCTCAAAATGCAGGTATAATTATATATATCTCAATAACCTTGTTAAATAAAAAATTATATTATGCATAAATCAATAATACATAAATTAACTTATATAAATAAATAAAAATATAACTGGGTACAGTAGTTAATTTTATAAGAACAAATTGCCAGAAAACATATACAAGTTTATAGTCACAGAGCCTTTCTAGTGCATTACCAGTCCTTAAGCTATCATGGCTATAATATCTGAGTCAGTAAGAAATTTTGCTGCACTTTCTGCCTCTGCCCTCCATTATATTTGCTTGGTATGCAGACTGATGCAAACTTTTTCAGCAGCAGTGCCAAGAGCCCCAAATCCCTTAGACAGGCAACAAGCTAAGAAACCTATCACTGGAGACCTTTGACACACCAATTCAATTTCTTTTCACTACAGCCATCCATTCAGGCTGCTGTTCCAACGTGGTACAGAAGATAGGGCAGTGACTGGCTTATTTCATAGGGGGGCCTCTGCTTGGATTAATGACGCTCCCCAATTCAAAGTTGTTGCAGCAATGAAGAACTCTTCTACCAAAGTGTCAGCAAAGAGGGCAAAATTAAGTTCAATAAACTTCTTATACTTAATGTATAAACTTTCCCTCTCTGGGTATGAAACACTGCATACTCTTGACTTTCATTGAACTGTTTGTACATAAACTTTCTGAACTTTCAACCTCTCCCTCGAAAGAATGTTAACTATAATGTACTTTTGGGACAACACACTAGGGTCAGGCTGAATTATGCATTATACACTGTGACGGTCTCCAGCTAAATATAAATACAAACCCCAAATACAAATACAAACCCCATCAGATTTAAAGCTAGCACATAGTACTGTCTCAGAAAAACAAAACCACTTTTACCAGTTACCAGGATTTTCCCTGTGAAGCTAACAAGATTTTTTTAACTTCTTGAGACTTCTTGAAGAAATTACCAAAGAAGCAAGCATTCAAACATTTCAGAATGCTGCAGAGTGATTTTCCATTTACTTGCTGCAGATGCTATGCAGCTGCCTTCTGTAAGGCCTTTCGTCTAGATCTGCTTCCAAAACTTGAAAAAATTTCTCACCTGTAAACAAACATGTGGCCATTCCAGGCAGAAACAGCCGGTGTCTTATCTGTGCACAAGGAAATCCCGATGCCCACTCACTTTGCTCAAGCACCCAGTCCTGTCCTAAAGGCGTGAGGCTGAGTGAGAATCACATTCAGATGCCCGGAGCCTGCACTGATGGCCAGGAGTCTGTTGCTCTCAGTTACCACTGGATCACAGCCCAGGTGCAGCCCTGAAGTCATGTACCAGAGGTGTGAAGTAATAGGTGTGTCCTATTACTTCAACTCTGATTAACTACATAGTTGTGCATAATCAAAGTTCTGCCCATAGAGATGTTTCCAATTAGTGAAATAAAACTTTCTGGACTGAAGACCACCACACTCTCTCTTCCATATTGCCACATCGTAAATGCAGGTTTTTCCTTTCAGCAGAATAACACAATAAAAAGGGAAAGTGAGTAGGGACAGTCTTCTGGAGAAAAAATTGGGTGTGATGGTAGAGGCTTTTGGCCACAAAGCATAGCACAAAGAGAAGAAAGAGTAGATGGTAGTAAACACAGGATCAGTTACTTGTCAAAAACTTTCAAGTTCAGTTACTTATAATTGAAAAATACAGAGTTTTGAAAATGGCAACTCTGACATTCTCTCCAGAATGTTTTGCGACCCAATTGCCTACTGAGCAAGTTATATCCAGCACAGAAAACCGAAACAAATCTTACTAAATTCAGTCCATCTTTTCTCCAAAAACACTTCCTGAGGATTGCAAACCCATTTAATCATTCTTCCCAACATGCTAACATGTTAAATATTGGAAGGCCAAAGTGACCCAATGATCTGTGCTGGCTTGCTTTTCAACACCAAGTCTGTGTGCATGTTACAATGCCCAAAAGTTATTGGATCGATCAAAACTCTGGTCTCACTCCTAGCAGGAATTAGTCTGTGCTGGCTGTGGAGCTTTTGGGACTTAGACAAATATACTGCATCCTTCAGAGGGCATTAACCGCTCATCCTGGTACAATAAGTTTGCTCATCCCCACTCTGAATAGTATACAGGGAAATGTAACTGATAAGAGCTAAGAACCAACACAGAGCTGAGGGCAGAAGGGCATACAGGTGCATTAAGGAAACCACATCTATGAGACGAAAAAAGCACTTAAGACCCAATTGTGACTTGGGAAAGGAAAAAGAAAAGAAAAGCAGGTTACAGGTAGACTAGTAAAATACAGATATGAGTTACAAGAAAATTACAAAATGGAATGGTAATAAAAATTATCATGCATAGAAAGAAGATCATAGAGACAAGAACAGCAAAAGTAAAAAAGACACAAGAAATTACACAGGCAACATGAATGTAAACAAAGGCTATTTTTACTTCAGCAAAAGATACTTTGCATGTAAGAAGTACCTTTTCACTGGGAGAAATAAGACTGCCAATAATAACAGCTTTGGTTGTTTAGGAAGAGATGCTGTCCACAAGTTATTCCTTGCTAACAAGTACACCCCAAAGCCTTCTCTCACAAACTCTTAAACCCTTAACAGAAGATGCTCCTAAAGGCCCATTCCCAGCGGTATTTTCTCTGAATGTCCTGTTAGAGTCAACAGCTACATCATGCCTCAGGAACAGACAGGTTGGACATACAGGCAGAGGATGCACGATAACTATACTCACCCCAAGGAAAACATTCTGTCTTGGGAGTTTAAATACTAAAACAAACTTAGTGTAACTGGACTCAAACATAGTATTTTGCTATTCCATTTGTCTGAGATCATGAACTCCCTACCTTGTGGATTTGGGGAGAGTAAAAGTATGAAGAAAAGATCAACTTTCCCCATGCAAGCCGCTATTATAATGCAAATTTTCTGTCACATAGTTACCCCTGCCAAGGGACAGGGACATTTGCTCTTGCTTTCACAATGCAGTGGTGACATGAGTTAATTACACAGCTCCTGTTAATTGCAGAGCATGCCGCATGAACACCAAGATTTGCTAATAGTTGGCAGCAAAAACCCTTCTAAAAAAACCCACCAGTCCCCTCTCCCTAAAACCCCCCAAACCACCAAAAACCCCACAGCATTGCCATTTAAAGAAAACGAGGGAGAAACCACTGAACTACTGTGCATTTCTTTATGACCATCATGGTGTCCTAATGCTAAAAGCAGACTCGTGATATTAATAATGTACAAGTGGACAGGATAGACTGGGTCAAATAAGAATGAGGCATCAAGGATGAGCAATGACGTGTTGAGTGGAGATATTAATACTTGAATTTTTAGAAATGTGGATATGTAAAATCATGTTGTTGCTTGGTTGTCAGTCAAATTCTCTTGCAACACTTTCAACTTCAATTCTTCTAAAATCATGTTGCTTGCAAATTGATTTGAAACATTGTCATTATACACATCTCCCCTACAGATTATATTTTCAAGAATCATGAGTCCTTGTCTTAATTTTTACTTCAGCATTACACTGCATGAGGAAGTGCTCTCTCAGATTTGTCATGGATTACTTTGTAGGCAGAACCAGTCCAGATACTGGAGTACCTTCACAGTTTGGTTGTGGTTTCCTTTTCTAATCACACACATACCAGCATGTGTATCACCGAATTCCCCAACGCAAAAGCAAAAGGAATCCTGATATGGTGCAACAGCCTAATGAGGATGGATTCCCCAGTGCTCTCTCAGACTGCAGAGTATCACCATGCATAGACATCTTCTACCTTCTCTTAGATACACATTTGTAAGAGAAAGCAGGAGTAGAGCAAGAGTATGGCTGTAGCACAGTTTATCAGGTAGATGTTTTAAAGTCTTTTAGGTCTTCAATTTAATGTGCACAGCAATTGGGCTGTACCGAAAATCAGTAGTAATGTATTTCATTGCAGAAATGTACCTAAACACCGCAACAAAATACCTCATTTTCCACTCTGCACCCTAAAGTTTTCAAAGAAATCCCTATTTCAAAATTACTCTTAAAATCAACTAACCATTCATGTAACTGAACTGACAGATCTTTATCCAGTTTGGACAGGCACTCTTCCGAAGTTAAACGTACCTGTTACCTTAACTGCTGATTATTCTGAGGCATTACACAGATTTATGTGGTTTAGCCTTTCAAAGCTGTATTAAAACAAAAGCCAATTACTAAACCTACTTATCTAAAGTCATTTAAGAAAATTAAAGGCTTTTGTTCCAAGTATCAGATCAGTACAGCTCTCTCAATGGAATGGGTATGTTCTGCCCTCCCTACTCAGGGAAGTAACTGCACCATTACACCTTTTTGATGTTGCTTCATTAGCTGTGTAAAGAATACCCTAAACTAAAAGTTTGCCACAGTGATTAATTCCAATGCCACAGATAACAAAGGCTGATCTACTCTAGAGAGACAAATCATGCAAAGAGTTTTCACCAGCATTCCACAAAAGAGAAAACATCCCATGGGTTCCCATTATCCAGGAACCTCTCTCAGAGGAGCTAATTCCCATGCTAAGACAAAAGAGACACATGAACAAAGCACCCTCAGCTGCCCTGCAGCCTCCTTTTGCGCCTCCTTTTGTTCCAGGCAGGATTTGATATGAGCACTAAACCAACAGATATGAACGGTGCTACACTTTTCATCCTTGCTTGTGTGTTGCATTCCTAGGCATACAAAGATGAGGAGCACCATGATTTGTGCATCAAACGAAATTATCTCAGCAAGGAAAGAAAAGTCATAAAATTGGGCTGAAATTTGTACATTGACTAAACCTTTTTTTAAAAAACTTTTTTTTTTTTTTAAATTGTGGAGAAATATTCTATTCCTGACATTTCTGTCCTAACCTTGGCAGCCGGACTCTATAATGTAAATCTATTTTGAGAGTCTCTAAGATGCTGATCTCTTTGCATACAAGAAATTGCAAGGTGCTTCTTGGAGTAAAGGTGACTAGAAAACACTTTCATAATTAGAGCCAACAACATCATGAAAATTCCGAGGAGATCTACAATAGCTGATATCACTATCCTGTCACTGCCAACTCATCTACTTACAAAATCAATACGGTATTTGTACCATTTTCCTCCCATAAGAAATTTCACCCTATCATAAATTTCTATGTGAGGCAAGGATTTATATTTTTTTCCAGTAATTGATGGACTGGGTAATATGGCACAAAAAGAAGGGGAAGATGATTTTTCCATCAAGTGATTCATTATTGCTATGTATCTAATAATCAACTTTTCCCTTCAAAATATTCTTAACACTGTGTGACTCACACAGTAATTGTACCAAAAGAAAAAGAAGACAAAGCAAGTAGAAAACTTTTACCTCTTTGCCTCCATTTTGGGCTATTTCAAAGAAAGCACAGCAGCAGATTTGACAAGTGCTGTAAAATTTCCATTGTCTACCAGTCTCTTGGGATACCCAACACTTATTAAAATGGAAAAGGCTCTGCAGTAACTCTGCAGACAGAACTGCAATCTGCATTCAGGACCTGACTGATGAGGAGACAAACTTGGGGGG
>VXBT01000184.1:556420-617181 GCA_013400235.1 Oriolus oriolus | reverse complement strand
TTGCATAATAAAGATTTTCAGTAGAATGAGCTCCAGAGAAAGAATTTCCAACCAAATGCACAGCAAATGATGCAGTGGAGTCTGAGGGAGCACCCCTCTCACACAGCCTTATGGACATATAGCTTGAAGTTAGACTTTAAAAAAATGATCATCTTGTGGCTGGGGTGGTCCTCCTGTCCCCTATAGGCAGAGAGTCTCTCTCCAGTGCCATTTCCTCTAAAGGTTCTGTGTGTCCGCCAGACAAAACCAGACTGTCCATGGTTTTAAAGTTTGCTTTGTTTCATGAGAAGACAAATTAAATGCCACTTAGTCTACCTCATTAGCATTAACAATAATGATGTTATTTGGTTTAGCCTTTGATGAAATCCCATGAGAAAAGGCAGTGCAAGACACCCACTATTTTTCTTATTGAACATTTGATGGTTTTAATTCCAAACATGATCGTGGCTGACTTGGCTGAAAATAACTGAAAGAGCATTCTGTCCAGAAGAGTCTTCTTTAATTTTCCTTTCTTCTGTTTAAAATTACTGAATCTTTTCAGAGGTGATTCTCCTCATGCAGGTAGGAGGGACCACAGGAGGAGTGGGGCAGGACTTGCAGACAGGACTCGATGAACTGGTACTCTACCTGCGGCAGCAGCCGGGCTGTTCAGAAACACCACACAAATACATTAACCCCAGCACCATGAGTTTACCTGCCAGCTACTGTCAGGTTTCTTTTCCTCTAAATCCAACCACCATGGAGGGACAAGTGAAAAATGCATGACTAAATTAGCCAAATGTAGCACCCTTGAGAGATGTGAAACTCGCATGAGAAGTAACACCTGCACAGGGCTTAGTGTAACCTGTGTTCTCATCCTTGTTCTTGCCCCGCTCATATACTGTATAATCTCTAACTTGAAAATTCAAAGCTGCATTTGGAAGTGCCCATGTTTAGATCCAGCTGGGAATGTGTGAAAGTAAATGCTCATTTACCTGTCTGAATTCTCCAGGTGGACATCAAGGAGCTGAAAAGCACACCCTCACATGTTTGTAAATAACTCTAGGGAAATACTCTGCACATCATACTGCATCAAACTGTAGCTGGATTCTAGAAATGATGATACAGAAAGCAACTTAAGAAAACCCCAGAAATATTTCTCTTTGTGATTATGTCTGTGTCTTGGGTTTTGCACAGTTTTTTGCACACTGCCTTGTGAGAAAGATGCTGAGCTAAAGGGAGGGTGTACCAGAAGCACAGCTGGTCAGCAACTCTGCCCTTCCATTCCACGGTGTCATGCAGATCTGGGCCTGAACACAGGCAGGTAATGGCTGAAGATCCTCTTTACAAGTTCCCCCCTTGACACTGACTTGAGCAAGTTCCTCAAAAATCAGGCCAAGATGGCTCAAATTGAACATCTACAATTAGAAAGTGGTTTTCAAAGTCTGGTCAGGCAGGCAATATCACCGAGGTGAGACAAACCTCAGGAGCTCAGCTTTCCATTCTCTAGGGCTGATAAGACCTGAGCACATGTGGTGGTCATTGCTTCTACTGATTTCCAAACATGACTGAGTGCTACTTCATCACTGAAGTGACCAGAGAAGGCCATGCTGCAAAAACAAAATGCTGTGGTTTTCTTCCATCTGCTAGTTCCTCTTCTGCTCACGTTAGTGTATCTAGGACTAGTGACCATGGCTATGCTAATCCTCAGATGCTGGTGGTTAATTATGATAATCACTACATTGGAATTTTTTCTGCTGTCCATTAATTTGACCTATTTTGATCACCCTGGAAAAACTGCCTATAAAGCTAAAACTTGCCATGTCTTCTCTTGAAGAAGTACCAAAAGTTTCTAGGGTTTTTTTGGGTAGGGGAATGCCAATGCAAAAGGATTCAACAGCTGGGAGACCTCCCATCCACTCCTAGTTGTCCCTACACCTGTGGTCAGGAACTAGCTTTCTATCTGGCCTTAGCGGGAGAGTGAGAGGAAAGTGACCTCCAAATGTGTGGCACGTGGAGCCGACTCCCCTCTGAACACACATCTGAATAAGCAACTGCTTCAACAGAAAAATCCTGAACAAAACTTTGAGAGTGGCAGAATACCAAAATCAATACAGCAATACACTCAAAGTGGGCTCTGGTACAGAAAGCTCAAAGAGGGAATGCAAAATTATTGTAGGAGGCTACTTAACTTAATGCTTTTCAAAATGCCACTTGGCTCAGAAACAGAGAAATTCAGAACCTGCTAAGTGTGTTTAAGCACTTGGAACTGTAGCACTTAAATGACCAACAAAACCCCTATTGCTCATTATTCAAAGCACGAAATACCACCGAGAGGGCAGCTGACTTTCTGGCTAGAAGTGCCCATTAGAGAGATGTGCTTAGGGATATATAATACTGGAGCAACATGGAACTTGCAATAGATCTTGGCTTCTGCTCCCAGCTTCGTGGCTGGCCTGCCTGCAGTCTTTCAATGCAGTGCTTTGGCGCTTTGGATCCCTGACTGTGCTTTGGGAAGAGACCTAAGTAACCTCTTGTGTGCAAACGCACAGAGATCTGTGCACTGATTTCTGGCCCTGCTACTGGGCTCTTCACTTCCGTGTAGCACCTTCCCAAACCCCAGCAAAGTGGACTACTCTGGCCTTTTCCAAGGACTGATTCAGGTAGTGTCACCCTCCGAACTAGCTGACTGTATCCAAAGGAAGCCATCACATCCAGTACTTTCCAGCAGACCTGATCTAGGTCCAGGCTGTCCCAGGACAGCATGGTAGTCTACACCATGGTGGTCTGTGAAGCAGTCTTGCTTGCTTTTCAGTATATATAAAGGGGTTGGGAGATAAACTACAGCATGAGAGAGTATGTAAAGGCGATTAGAACAAAAAACGAATACAGCTTTGCAGACTAAAAAGCTCATTTTTAGCAGAAAAAGTGAAGACTACATATAACCTACTGTGTTGTGTTTGGGTCTCCATGTATTTGGCTACGATCTCCCTCTTTTCTTTGTTACTTTATAAAAAGAAAAACAGCTCCCCAAAGGAGGTTTCTCTGAGCTCCAGCAACATTGGCACTATTAAAGAATGGGTCCCTTGAAGAGCTTTTTCATATTATGCAATTAATTCTTCACATGGTGAAGAGCTGCCACTGAGCAAGAAGATCCCAAACTTTGAAAATAGGAAACATCATCATTTAAGGGAATTAAGGAAAACCATCTGGGCTTGTTAAGGCTTTGCTGCCTGAAGGAAACAGGACACCGCAGCTTGCCAGCAAAGCCAAGCTCAGAGTCGATACTGGTATCAGAAGCCAAAGGCAGGAAATACCATAGGTCTGTGAGCTTGAGATGGTATCAAGAGATGTTACCATCTTGTAGCTGTATTAAAAAACGTATTTGTCTGACGTGCAGTGGGACAAGATTTGTTTACTGTTGCATGAACACTTCAATAAAGAACTCTTTCCCAAAAACATTCACAATTTTCTCAGTGAAGCATAACACAAAAAAAAATACTTAACTGTTTTTCAAAACCTGTTTTTTTTCCATTACCAATTTCTTTGCCCTGAGGACACTTAATTTTTAGATTAAATAAATAAATCCAGTCTTTTTTACCTTATGAGTTATGAACATGGCTTTGTGGGAAAAATGCACCTCTTGAAATGGAAATGTTGTAACAGGCTTTTAGACTTCTCCAAAATGGTGGTTGCCTTCTTCTGAGAAGTAAAACTCCTGAGGAAACTACTCTAGGTTTGTTGCTCATGAAGTACACTCAGTTTTTTTGATAATTAACTAAATAGCACAGAATCATTATCTTTTCCCTAAAGCTGTTTTTTTTTCCTGTAAGTGTTTTCACAATTTAATTTAATACTGCCAGTTTTTCCACGTTAAATTAATACCACCAAACAGGTAAATCCTTCAGAGATTAGTTAAGTCTCAAACCAGAGCTGGGCAGACAACCTGCAATTGTTTTTGCTGCAGTTTTATGTTGCTCTTACTGGTTTTCAAAACCAAGGAAACATTTTTAATCCTATGCTTGATTGTTCCTATGAGGTAAAGCGAAAAAAAAAAAGGCAAGAGGACATAGTTTAGAAAACTAAAGCTCTCTTTGCCCCATCTGCCAGTTGCACTGCCTTCAATGCTGCTTGGCTGCAAGAAAATGCTGACCCCATGGGTATGTATCAGGAGAACTTGAGTATGGCCACTGACATTTTGCCCATACTCAAGTTCTGAGAAATTCTGGCAAATTAGGCAAGCTGAGCATCACTGAGGCAAAATTACAAGTAAACATGTAGCACGGATACTCAAATGAGTAATAAAAGCAAACCATCCTGAGTTACAGCCTGCTGCCTGGGTGTTTGAAAACAAGCTCCTAAGGAGTGGTTACAAAAGACCTCTTCACTGAAGTGGACAAGGATGTTCTCAGGGGCTGGAGAAATTCCCTGCATACAGAGCACGCTGGTACCAAGCGGCACAGCTTGCCTTGAGCTCAGCTGCAAAGGGAAAACAAAGTTTTTATGCTGCAGTTTCACACTTATTTCATATGGAGCCAAGCAATTTCTGCCAAATCCTCACTGATAAGATTGAATAAGCAGAAAAAAGGAAAGCAGAATTGACAAATAAAATTAAACATCTGGATTCTCTATTGACAGTCTTGAAATGTATTGTTTTATTTCTGAGTAGACCACTACTGATTTTTCTGCTTTGCTCTGAGCAGACAGGAATATTTCCACCACAGCTATACTCCCTTTCTTTAGAATTGTTTATCACCAGGAGCCCTGTACAGAGCTGACAGGGAAAGGAGAGCCTCTGTTGGCAGATGGGCCCATTAAGATCTTTTGCTTGAGGCCAGCATGAGTGGAACCAAAGTGCTGTCCGTACATCAGATTACCTGCAGTGGTCACATGGGTTGAAAGGACTGAATTATTTGTTCTTCCATCTCTTCAGGGCACACCTGCAGTTTGTAAGTTAATTTCCCCAGCATACCAGAGTACAGTTCACAAGGCCATTTTTACTTTCTTCCATGTTGCAGTAGTTTTAAAGCCTCTTCTTGCCTCTACTTCTGTGATGCGCATCAACTTCCTTGCCTCCACTGCAGTTCCTTTCTCTTTGACTTGTAAATTATTCATTCTGTCATTTAGCTCAATTTAGCTTCAGTTTGCAATGTCATTCAAACATAGCACAGCAGTTTTATCCTCTCCTCTCCCATCCCATCCACATGCATTGGAAATGGTCTCAAAAGGAGAAGGAGCCAGAGTACAAAACTTTTGTGTCTTTTCTGACAGGAACAGATAACAGCACCCATTTCTGAAGAGTTCAGCAGCAGTTGCCACTTCTACAATCTAACTGTATGGTAAACTATGATGGGCCAAATGTATAATGAATGCAGATGGGCAAAACTCTAGTCAAAGTTCCCACTGATACAAAATAATTTCTCAGTAAATTATTTTGCAAAGCTTTCCCTGAAATCAGATAGTTCAGCTAAAAAGGCAGGAAAGAAACTGCAAGGAAGTGGTTGATGAACAAACAGGATTGAAGGGCCAAGGGATACAATCAGGAAATACAGATGTTTATTCTATTTAAAGGAAGAATAAAAAGTTCCTTTACCCTTTAAGGAAAATAACCCTGTTGAAGGAAAGGAAACCATCACTGCCAATGCTCTATTGCAAGAATAAAGTCTGTAATTGATTTTTGTACCACATGGTGGGGTGAAGGCAGTGGGATTCCTGGAGGGGTGCTAATTCATGGGGATAACCTGGGGACGCAGCAGCAGCTGTCTCTTTTGATTTGAGGCAGTGCAGCCTCTGTACTACTGAACCTTGCCTTGAAAGGGGGCCCCAAGAGGCTGAAATCAGTAATTGAAAGAGTTGCCACACACTCACTACCTGCCAAGTCCAGGTGAGGGACAATACAGGCCTTCCTGGACAAGGTCCTTTAGCAAGAGCAATGCCATCCAGGTGGCAGAGCGGCAGGAGGAGCAGTGTAGAGGGATCCAACTCTGTCCTATAGCAATGGGCTACTAAACCCATGGCTCTGGCCTCTAAACCTGACGGATGGTGAAATCTGAGTTTGCCTTCTGTTTGCCCTAACTTCTGTCTATCTGTTAGAAAATCCACATGCCTTGTTTTTGCCTACTCTTCCTAGATTTTGTGTTAAAATCCCCCAGGTATTGCCATTTCCTACACCATCCCAACAGACTCAGGTACTCAGCTGCACTACCAAGGAATCAGAGAGCCACAGCACTCCTTCCTTTAGAAGGAACTTAGAAAGAAGATAAAACCAGTTCAGTGCCAAAGGGCTTGAGGTGTAACTCTGCCCCTTTATCACAGACCACACAGTATCTTGCCCTGGCACAGCACCTTTTGTGGGAGGGCTGCCTGGGCCAGAGATGTAACTGCAGGTGTCAGCATCCACCACTCAGGGCAAACACAACTGCACAGCAAGAGTTCATGTCATCAATAACATGTGCTGCACTTTATGTAACTTCATTTCTGACTCACAATTCAAAGAGTGACACAGTAGGGTTTATTATAACCCACCTTCTAATGCCAAAAGAGTACTTGTTAAAATATACCTCAGAAGAGCTAAAATTCACTTCCTGTATTTTTTTTTTCTTTCTTCAGCTTCTTTCTTCAGCTTTCCTTCCTCCTCCACTTTCATGTGATATTAGCCACAGATTCTCCAGGCAGTTTCCCAAATAATTTATGCTTAAGATGGACTCCAAGGAGCAGACTTCCAGCCAAGGGTTTTAGCTTTCCACCTCTGTGGCAGTGTGCGACACTGAATTCTCAAAAATAGACTGGGTTGATTTCCCTACCCAAGACAGTGACCCGGAGGGCGAGAGTGGAGAGGAGACTGTGGGTGTAGCCCCAGTCTAAAAGCACAACCCATCTAAGTGTCTATCAGTTATTGCACCTGCCCTCTTTTCTAAAAGAGCCCAGAGCCCCAGTTTCCCTATTGGGTATCCCCTTCATGTTTAGGTATTACCCCTGTTCCATATGTAATTCGTGGCTAGAAAGTTCTCTGTTCTTCGGTTGTTCATTGGCTATTTTAAACTGTAACCTCTTCTACAGTACTGCTATTGGTTACCTGTTACCCCATCTTCGTTCCCCCTTCCCTTTTTCCTCCCCCTGCTAGCCGGGGTATAAAACCCCATTTCAGGTTGTCAGTTCGCTCTTCGGCTGGCATTCTCCCTTCGTGTCTGTTCCCTCTCGAGGGTGAATAAACTCGGACTGCGTTTGCCGCCAAGAGTCCTTCTCCTCCTTTGCCTCCACCTTGCCGCGCGCTACATCGTACGCTGACTGGCTCAGTGTCCAGCGACCCGCGCTTCTCTGCTGGTATTCGCTGTCGCCCTCTGGCCATCCGGGCAGGCCAAGAGGTCATCGCGACACATCTCTAACTAAGAGTACCAGCAGCGCAGCAGCTAAACCTTTGTGCATAGCACCAAGCATTTGCCTGTACTATTATTTAAAATGAGAGGTTTCATGAGATTTTGGCTGTTTGATTTAATTCAAGAACTGCTCCAAAGCTGTTTGCTCCAGTAGCAAAAGTTTCAGGACAGCTCTGTACCCAGTAATGCATACAAGTCATTGAGTGCAGCCACTCAATAGTTTTTAGGTTCACGGCCTTGAGGCGTATTTTCACATCTCTTTTTCTGAACTACAAAAAATGGGATAATTTACTGTCTTGTTTCAAGGTTAAAGGACATTGTCAGCCTAAAATAAGGCCTTAATAGGCACGTTTTTCTTACCAGTGAACAGAAAAAAACTGTGTTGAGAACTCCTCATATTAAATGGAAAAGATAACCTATCTGATGGATAGGTTTTTTTCCTCAATCTGTTTGTCTTACCTCTTCTGGAGGAAAATTTTCAGTAACATACTTGCTATATTTTGGCCTTTCATACAACAGTAAATGAAAACATCTTCCAACAAATTAGACTTGTATTATCTATTTTGATATTGGTATTACTCTCAATTTATAAGTTACAACATTGTGAAAGCCTGTAACAAATGAGGATAGTCATCATTTTGACGAGGATTTTATGAGAGGTAATGAACAGCATCTTTTGCACTTGCATCTTTTGTCTCAATGCTCAGAGCACCTAACAAACAAAAATTAAAACGCTTTCTAATCCTTCACAAATAGCCTAATAGTATGTCAGTTTTCATACTGACACAATCAGAGTTAAAGGGACAGAAGTGCACCCCAAAACTCTGGGTCTCCTTTTCTTTATGCTCACCCTGGTGTTCTACTTTCAGATTTCTAGTCTGGTCTGAAGCCACTTTCTAAAGCAGGATGAAGTGTAGCTGCTAGATTGCAGCATAATAATGGGGCTTTCTAACATAAAACTAATAGAAGAGTAACTTCTGGATATCTAATAAAGGGGGCTTTATTAATGAAGTCACGTGCACATTGCAAGAAAAACTGGGACTCTGGTGAATGGCCAGAGCATTCCAGTTGCTGATTTGTTGGTTTTGGGGTATTTTTAGTCAAATTACCATAGAACATGAAATACTGATGAAAAAACAGCATGCAGAGTATGTTGCCTATATCTGCAGTACATGGATTGGTGCTTGCCTATCATGAGACAGACTAAAAGCAGGTATACAAAGAAATTAATAGAACTCAACAGCTCTTGCCAACCAAAATCTCCCAGTCTTTGCCTAAATACTCATTTTGCTCATTCTAAGAATGTTCACAACCCTTCGCAATTTGCCCTCATATTTCAATATTTGCTATGTTATTTTGCCCAGATAAAAAGGGCAAATCCAAGAAAATCTAAACAAATCCCAGTATCTGAATCAACGGAACAACATCTGGTAAAGAATTAGTGAAGTGACGGCAATCTCTTTCTCAATCTCATTTCTGTCTTCAGGCCATCACAATCATAAAAGCTCTGCAGCCACAACATGAAAGATACCAAAACTTGATGTCCAAAAGAAAGGCTCTATGACTCAGAGGAAACAGGAGCCAGTGACATGTCTTCTGTTTCAGAAAGGCTTGCAGGTTGGAAACATACTTGTTTTCTTCCAACTGTAACAAGTGGTCTGAGGAGATTCTCTCTTCTAATAAATTTTGCTTAACACTTCAGCGTCCTTTCCATTGTAGATCTCAAAATGCATCGCTAAACAGTGGACAATCAAATTCACATTTTTGAAGGGAAAACTTATATAGAGAGAATCACTAATGAACACTGAGTCTGTGCTTGATCTCAGACAGGAATCACAGGGGAAACCCACCTGCTCATCTTGAAGCCAGGGAAGTTTTGCAACTGATGTTAGCAGGACTAGGGTTTCACCCTAGCAATCTGATGCCTCTGCCATTTCCCTGGTAGGGTTAACAATTCCAAAAACTCCCACATCCAGGTAAAGCTGTTTTGCTAATTTTGCCTCCAGAAGGCTGTCACCATAATAGCAGTAAGCTATGCAGGGGTGTTGGGGTTTTAGAATCATTAAGTGGTTGCACCAGAATGAACAGTTCTTGGATACCTTTTCCCTTACATGTTGGCTATAGTTAACAGTCATATACATCAAACAGAAGAAAGCATCATCTAGGCCCTATTTCCAGGCAAAGTGAGGCCTGATAGACAAAACTCATCTGTTTCAGAGCCAATTTCTTTATTTTGTACATCTGCTCAGTTCATTTCATTTGGTGTTAATATACTTTGCTTCACAAAGTATTTCACTAATGAAATAGTTGTTAAAGAATAATAATTTGCTTGATTGACTACTGTTCTCTGTATTTCTGCCTTTCCTGGATCTCTCTCACAGTGCACACACTGGGAATAAGCCAGTTAGTCTGATGCCTAAGGATTTTTAGCTTTTCATATATATTGTAGATTTTTAATACATAGCTGTATCGTTTCTAACATTTTCTTACACTTTAGAATAATATATTAACCTTTCTCACACATTATGCCACCTTCTTGAAATTCTGTTCTGTTAATTATTTTCAAGAAAAGAATTTCTAACAAGAGCACCCTGTTTTGCACCAGCACTCTGGAGACATAACAAAATATATGGCTAAGAAACTTTGGAGAAAAATAAATTTAAATTCGTGCTATAAAAATATAATCTGACATGGAAACGGATGTATTTTCCTGACAGCAGCTAGTTCAATTTTTCCCCACCAAGGAAGGACTTAGAATTACTATTTAGTCAATACAGGGCTGAGAGAGAAGAATTTTTTTCTGGTCCAAGGGAAATAAATGATGAAGGTATCTAGATGGATCATTATATTAATACGTGGAAATCATTAATACATAAAAATCTACAGGGAAGGCACAGGCAGTTGCTTCGCTCAGTGCCTCCCCTTCTCCCAGTGCCAAGTGTAATTACAGATAGCAGCAACATGTCGACAATAAGCTTAGAAGAAGAAAGGGAAGTGGTGGGAATAGAAATGCAGTGTCATACGGCAAAAAAAACCAACGGGAGAAACACCTGAAAATGCAGTGAGCCTCTCTCCACAACGACAGACCTGTGGCAGCAGTACATTATCCCCACTGCAGCTGAACAGATGGCTGCAAAGGCTGTAACGGGTACAAAGATCACAGAATATCCTGCAAAGCCATAGAAGGAAGGAAACCAGTAGCATTGCTTAATAGTCTGCTTATTTTACAGTCAAGTGCATTGCCAAGCAACTAAGCTGTAACAAGCTCCATATTTAGGGGAAGAAATGTTTGTCTTCTGTCTGTCCCTGCTTGCAAATGGCAAGTGGAGGGCATTTCTAAGCCAGATAATTCAAGTACAGCATGTTCCACGAGCCCCGAGCCTGTGCTGCTGAGCAGCCGGTGTTAATCATGGCAACAGTTGACACGCACGCCTTGCCAGAGTCCAAGTTGGTCACTGTCACTGTGACTTTCACTCTCTGCTGTTCAAAATAAAACACAAACAGAAGACCCCCAAAAACCTGCAGTTACTCAGGAATCTGAGATTCCCAAGTTACTTAACACGACTGGATATCTTTAGGATTCAAAAGACAACTCCTGATGACAAAAGGAGCTCGATTTGGTCGTCTAAGCAGGTGCATCCAAAGCTGTTTGACATACACAGGGTAGCTGATACACTGACACAAAGCACAGACAGAATACCCCAGGGACCAACAGCTGGCGCCCAGGTGAAATATGTTCCAGGGCATCTGAAATGGCTCTAGTTGCCTCATTTAGGCAACTGATCTGAGCCCCAAATGACCCTTTTATGTCTTGCATTCTTCATCCATGTCACCACCCACAAATAAAAATTAGTTAGCATTGCTACTTAAAAGCACCTATATAAAGTACAAATACCTAAAGTGTGTACATTTGGGAGCACATCTGAATTAATTTCTGAAGACTAAAAACATAGTATTCCTTCTGACACACACATACTGAAGACATTTACCCAAGGGAATCATCTTGTAAACACAGTGCTCAAGTCTGAAGAAAGATGTGACTAGGTCAAATGGCAGAAAACTCAAAACAATAACACTACAAGACCAGTCCCTTTCCCAGGGCATCCTGCTGCTGGAGAAGGACAGTGCAGGAACAGAACAAGCCTAGGTCATTCAGGTACGTGGGACAAAATGACCCCATGACTGACACCCACAACATTATTTCAAGGATAAATGTAGCTGGTTAAACTCAGCACTCCCAGCCCACAGGAGAAGGCGATTATCTGATTGGTGGCTTTTCAGGAAGCATCTGACTACCTTTATTCAGAAGACATATCTTTTTCCCTGACTCAGCTTTCTGACATCCAGGATCCTGCCTAATGGTGACAGAATAACATTTAAGGTGTGATGAAAAACTATAAACTAACTGTACAAATAATACCTCAACCAAGGTATTTCACATGGTATTTTAGCAAGGTATATTACATTAATGCCCAGCTAAAATATTAAGGAACGAAAAAGAATTGCTGAAAACAAATAATTTAAAGCAATCAGCCAATTTTGAAACTGATTCTTCTTGTAATTTGCTGTTTTACTTAAAATAATTGGATCAAATTAATGACAAAATCACTGTTTTCCTGCAATCTGAAATTATAGTAAGAGTCAAAGGAGGATTCAGCAGTGCAAACAGCCATTGGCTGATCAGAAATAAATTTGATTGGAATATGACTAAAATGTGTTTGCCTGGGAAATAACTGCGTTTAAAGTCACTGTTTTCAGTTCCAAATTTATGTTTCACAGCCTTGACTCAGTTCCTCTCTTTATATACCAACAACGAAAACTGACAATAGAAACCCACAAACCCACAACTGAGAACAAGCCTTTTCCCTGAAAGAGGATGTAATGTAAAAGCTTCTTTGTGACATACTAGCTATGAAAAAACCCCATTGTACGCATGTGTAAAATGTTTACAACATACAAAATTATCACATACATAGGCTTCTATTCTTTTAGCCAGTAACTGCCACAATAACAAGCAGAGAACACAGAACTAGGGGTATAAATAACTACAACATAAAATTCTGCCATTGCTTTAAGCAAGTGCTGCTTTGCAGGCATGGCAGGTACCTTCTACTCACCACAGGCACTTGCTGCTAACCAACTTTCAAATCTCATTCGAAGCAGATGAAATTAGTGACTGGAATTGGAAGCAACTTTGTGTTGTGCACAGATGTATTGCGGTGAAAGTGCTTCCAGCTGTGAAGCTGTAGCTGAAGAACCAAATTCTCTTCCTTACCCATTAAAGATGGCTGTTGCCAATCCAATTAGCCGAAAACTTAACTACCTAACAGGACCTGATGAAAAGTCTCCTCTCAAAACTTCACCAGTTTCCTAGAAAAATGTCATGAACTCCAAGTGCACAAACCAAAGTGGCCATAGCATGGAGCTTGAAGACCAGTCAGATGTGTTTGTAGCAGACAAAATGAGTAACTCTGGTGTCTAAGATACACTGTGCATCAGATTGAGCCTGATCTGCCCAATCACATGCAGTGCTGGGAGTCAGTCATGAGCAACAAATAAATAAGTGACAGGTATGAGACAAAAATGTTAAAAAAAAGGCAGTTGTAGTTCTAACTAACAACAGCTGTCAACATAAAATAAATAAATGGATAAACAAATATACACACATAGTACATACATCAACAAAAACTGGCAGATTTTTTTTTAACTCCTTTGTCCATAGTTAGATTGTTCAATGACATAAAGACACTTCTTTCTTCCTTGTGTAAACCAAACAAAATCAGGAGCACACACAAAGCAGTGACCTAGGGGAGAATAACTGAAAATGCAGACACCCATATTTGCTGCCAGCCTGCAGACAGCAGCTGCTGCCCGCAGCGCCTCATTCGACAGTGACGGCGGCTGCACTGACGTTCCACATTAGAGAGTCGTATCGCTTTGTTCCCTCAGGGGAGCCTCTCTGTTTAAGGGGATACTATTAAGGATGGCAAGTCCAAACATGAGCCCTTTTGTTTGTCTTTTCATATAATTCTGTGTGAGTATTTATCTGTATTTTATGGAAGAATTAATTGAATATCACTATACACGCACAAACAAGACATAACCTAACTAAATGCCAGGCACGTAGTTCACCAAACTGCTGCAGTACAGAGCGCTGGTTAGAAATCTACAGCTTCATTAAATCTACAGCTTCATTCCTCTCTGACAGGCAGCCAAGCCCCACAGAGACTCTAAGTCATTAGCATACATGCAATGCCTCAGAGCAACCAAATGAATGTCTCTCTGCATCCAGACGGTCACTGTGATGCACAATGCCCACAGCAGTGCCACCTCCATGGCGTGGAGGTGTAGCCTAACACAGCGAGAACCTCAGCTGTGAAAATATTAATACCTAAAAAGTTTACCTAAGTTTAGAAAAGGTCCTGTGTAAAGGCCTTTGAGTGCCTATTCTCTGTGGGACCCCCTCCACTGTGACAGACCACTAGTGCTTTATCCTGAACAGGCAACTTATCTTTGTTATTGTAGCTGTTGTATCCCTATGGGCTGGGGCAACACCCCCGTGTCCCACTATGATGTGGTAACTGCAAATGATACTAAAGATGATGTAGTATGTCTTATTTATCACACTTGAGAAATCCTTCATCCCACTGCTATCTCCTTGTGCTATCAGAACATTCCAAACTCCCAGAAGGATATCTCTAGCAGGTCAACAGTTGTAGAGGAATCTGCTCCCGTTTGTACCAGCACAGAACTGCTCTTCTGTCCTCTGACCAAGGACACTGTATCCTCCTGTGTGATGTTCATGCGTCAGGCTTCTCACACTTGGGTGGATTCCTAGAAGAATTTCCACTCTTGATTGTGACGCTTACAGTTCAGATCTTGCTGCTTTTTATCTGGCTGTTCGCTTCCATCATTTGGAGCTTTTCTCCATCCAATCACACAGGCAGCCTGATTATCACCCTCTTCGCTCTGTACAGCTTATCTGGAGTTATCACTGCAGACCATGCAAGCAGTAGAGGATGCAGAGAATAGCCAGGCTGATACATGTTCCAGAGTCAGAGGAATGCTTTCCCCAGCTCATTTAACCCTTAGCAGACCTTTGCCTCCACCCACTGCCTATAAAACAGCTGGACTGCTTGGGCTCATGTCCTTGTGGATGACAAAGCAAATGGGATCTTCACACAAAATTTGCCATGTTTCTTTGCCAGCTAATTTGACATTTCTCAGCTATGTATTCTCTTTGATAACCTAAATAGTCTGAGGGTATTTTATTAGCAGATGGTTTGAATGACTCACGATTACCTACCCCGATGAAAATACAGTGGCACAATTCACTGCTGCCACTCCAGCAGTCCTAGATACGTTACTAATGACAGTAATGAATGCAGCTGACAGGAAAAAAGGTTAGTGGTGCCAATATTTTCCACATTCAGCTCTTTTAGTAAATGTTAGATAAATCTTTTTAGCATCTTTCAGTATTCCTAATCAGGATGCTTTTCTTTTCTTTTGTGACCAGCACTATTTTCATTGTGCTAAGTCAGTTCAGAATTGGTGTGACTCTTGCTGGGTATCTGTAAGCCAGTGATTTATGCAGTTGAGGTTCTCCCTGGGATGGTATCTTCTTACAGCAGTTTTTCCCGTTCTTGTAGCAGAGGTCTTACAACTGGAGTCTTCTGCCATTTTCTGATCTCCCTGGAGTTTTAATAGATGCCCTTCCCCTCAGAATTTGCTTTCTAGCGGTGTCCTCATCATACAAGCCCTTACTTCATTGTAAAAAAATGCAGCTAACACATGCAGTAAAAAAATACCTGGTCTCCTTTTTCTACTCCCATCCAGGAACTTTCAAAATATGTAATTGAGTACATTTTCCTTTTGCTGCACTTGCACAACCACAACTCATCAACATCAAGACTATATCCTCTTAAAAATTCTTCATGTACTATGATATGGGTATTTCCACACTCAAGAGAGTGCAGCAGGAAATGCAAATACACAACAGCTTTCCAAGACTAGTTCCTAGTGGTAAAATAAAAGCTGCACTTGCTGGAGTGATGACATATATGAAATCATATCATCACTGCAAATTGCAAAATCACTGGGCTAATGAGTTGCAAGGTAAACAGGAGAGGTTAAGGGAGATGGATAATCTTTCCACTGGCATCTTCAAAACCTCCTCATGGCTTTTTAGGCGACAGGCCTTCTGAGCACAAGGCACTTTCTTCCAGAGCTCATTCCTTCCCTCTCTCATCCTTCTTCCCTGTTCAGTCAAACCTTTAAAAAAGCTACCTAAGGGCTATACAAATGTGGAAAGCCCCCAGTATAGCTCTACATTTTCTCTGACAAGCCCACCAACTTTGTGTCATTTCCACCTTAGGCTCCTGGTCTAGGCTGAAATATGATCTAGCAGGTTTTGAGGGTCTGCTCAGCATCTCTCAAAGCATGAATGGAGGAAGACCTTCCTAGCCACTCAATTTCTCAAAGGAGGTCAAAAATATCATATTTTAATTCTCTGTCACTGCCATGTAGTTTCACAAGAATTTCCCTTCTCCTGTACTAATCAAAACACCTCAAGACACCATTTCCAAATGAAATTTATAGAGAGTCCTAAGAAGTTCTAAAATACTTTCCAATTCTGGGAAGCAATGGCACATTTCTTGGTCTAGGCAGAATATGGGTTCTCTTCACTCCCAGTTTCTAAGCATCTTAAATTGATCTCTCAGTGTAAGTTTCACCTTGATCAAACATACAAAAGTCAGCCAATTTTTCACCAAGCTCCATCAGATTCTGGGTAGTAAGTGTTTCTCTCTGTAGTTGTCCAGCTTATTAGCTTAATATAGCATTTTATCCTTTTCAATAGGGAACATATTGTCATTTTATATTATACACAGCGACCTTCATATGAAAGGTTCTAAACAGTGATGTCACATCAAGGTGATTTTCACCAAAAGGAAAAGAAATCCATTAATTTGAAAACCTGGAATACTCGGTCTCCGTGTATTCCACATGCTTTTCTCATAGCACTTTACATACCTTTTGCGGGTGCTTCAGGGATCAAGCAGGGCATTTTAGCTCAGATGAAAAGAGATGACTTTGGTTCTTCTGTGAATAAATCTTTTTGCTAGGCATACCCATTAATTATCCCCAAATTACATGGAACACTACTGCTTCTACCCCAGCTCAAAAAATATGACAGTCCTCGCTGCATGTACTGCACTTCCTATCTGGGTCACACAGCCCAAAGGGACTCTAATAATCTTTCAGGCGTCCTTGGTCATAAAGATTTATCCCTATTTCTGGTTGTGTAAATTAAACCGGTCAAAGCTGAAGCTTGTTTTGATCTCATACCATTTTGCAAACATGCAGATTGATTGAGCTTCTGTCTATCACTGTGTCTAACCTGGAGATTGGTCCTGCTTTGAAGGAGGTGCTGGTCCCTTCAAATCTAAACTATTCTATGATTTTTGTCTTAAATCTGAAAGACCTTTTGTCATCTTTGATCAATCACAGACCCCTCCACTAATTATAGCTCATCCTTTTAGCTATGGCAAGGACCAAACAATTTGATAAGCTGAAGAAAAGGTTACCTATTCCCTTTATGTACCTTCAGATCTTTTCCCCATTCCAGAAGCTGTGCAGACACAGCCACCTGGGAGACTATCACTGTATTCGGTAACTTTACATCAGACCTTGCAACTTCTATACCAATGAGATAGAAAACGTGGTCCAGGGCTGCAAGAGACAAACCACCAAAGACTGTCAAATTCATGAGTCATATCCAGCCTGTGAGATATCTCAGTTCACTCTTTGTTTTTGGAGGAAGAAAGGGCAAGGTACACTTAAACTGTCCCAACAGCTGCCTGCTTGTGAACAGCTCAACACAGTGATTCAAATGGCCATTGGTGCTGCCTGAGTAGGAGGGCTGAGCTTCAAGCCCCCGTCCTCCTGAGCATGCAGTCAAGCCTTTGGAGACCATATTTCAGGCCCCTAACAAAGTGTTACAGCCAAAGGAGTTTAGAGAACATGCAGAACCCTCTCTTATCTCAGGTTTGTGTTTTTAAAAAATACCTTCATTTAGAAAGTAACAATACTAGCCCTCAGTAAATCCTCAAAATCTGCTGTAAGTGGGATGTGAGACTACAGTTTCACTCCAAATATCTTGAAGTTTCACTGATGAATTTGTCAAGTTATTACAGCTCCTGTAATCTCAACCCATTTCATAACCCAGGTTTATTCTGCCATTTGACACTGGTGTAGCTAAGCCTCTCTTTGACCTGATTCTGCAATATTTTCAACAGCCCTGACTCTACAGGGAACAACAGGAACCCCAGCAGCTAAATGCAATGGTTTAAAGTTACAACTTCTGGTACTTTCTGTAACCTCTCTTTGACATACTGTTGCCTGAGAAACCAGTGTAACATCATTGAGGAATTGTGGCTGTACTTACTGCTCTCAGCCTTTTAGGATGGCAGTGGGCTATTTACGCTCAAAAAAGGAGTGTTTTGGTCACCTGCTGGTTCAGTGGAGCTCAGTCTCACCACGGCTGCTATCCCACCAGAATTTCAACAGTCATGTCCCACCCCTCCTTGTGCCGCTGCTCATCTAACCACCCCATGAACCAGCCTGGAGAGCCAACATTTGCAGAAGTGAACCAACTACCTGCAGAAATGGTCACGTTCTGGTTGGTTCTCCCACAGCTGGGATGAGTATCAGTGCTGGGAAGAGAGGAGGCAGGCACATCACCCAGGATGGCAGCAACCATGCCAGTCAGATTGTCTTTCATCTCTGTATTTGACGCTAAGATCTCCCATTTCTCTACTGCTGGCTGCTGCTGTCTTGCAGAGGTTTATAAGAGTACTTCTCTGATGCCATAAAATCAATTATCTTAGTATAACCTTTCCCATTTGTTGCATTTTGGCTGGAAGAAGGTTTGGCAAAAAAAGTGCCTAGGAACAAAAGCACTTCCTGAACAGACAGAGCAGAAGACAGTACAGTGAGCTTGGGACAAGCACAGAAGCTTTTCCTGGCACACTTAGGTGGGCAAGGTTTCCCATTCCCCACAGCAGTCCTCAGCCTCCCCACAGAGAGCAGCCTTCCAGCATTAACCTTGCAGCAGAGGAAAGCTCCACTTGCCCTTTGGTTTTGTATTTCTCTGGCCCTTTGGTCCGCTCTCCTTTGTTTGAGAGTCCTTCTGCTTTCCAGAGTGCAGCTGCTGATCTACTAGACAGGGACCACCATGAGTGTCTCCCACACAGCCCAGGCTGGAAGAGCATTTCCCAGACAACCTCCCCTCACAGTTTAGTACTGCTGCTAGATTAAAATGCCCCAGCATGAAGAAATGCAGCAGTACTGAGAACATCACCTGGGGCTTTCACAGCACACATCTGGGTCTCTGTAACAGCACTGGGGCAAGCGCCATGGGCATATGTGTGTGATTCCCTCCCTCGCAGCTTCCTGCTGAGTTTCTCTGGGTAGCTGAAGCACACATGGTGCATATTCTCAGACATGCATGAAATGGCTGTCTGAGCCTCTTTAGTCGCTTTACAGGCTCTAAACTGCATCCTGTGCCATTCCTTACCACTACACAGTCAGATGTGATGGAGATGCATTCCCCTGACCTCTCCCAGCAGTGGTAAGCCCTACCAACTGTGGCTGTTCTCCCAGTTCAGTTTAATTTGTGCCTCTGTTGTCTCTCCGATACACCTGCAACTGCCAGTATTCCTAGTTAGACAAGGAATGCTTGCTGGTTATTTCTGCTAGGCTCTTCTCCCTGAGATGAAGGTGTTCTACTTTTTGGGACCACCTTGTCACTTGTTCAGAGGTCCACCACTTCTCTGCTTTGGTGCAGCACTGCAACACCATTTCACTTTCAAAAATTCTCAGTTTTTATCAAACCAGATTACCTCTTACAGAGTGTAAAATGATTATGGAGAGCAGAAAAATCTCTCAGGTCAGCAGGAGTGGTGGCGGGGGATGGAAAGCTGCCCCCCTTGCACACAGCCCCCCAGCACTGCCCCAGCAGTGCGTCTGATAGTGGATCAACACAAAAGCACTGAAGATGAAGTGTCTCTGGCACCTATGTTTCCTGGGGGGATTATAAAAAGGACATGTGACCAATGGGAAATACTGACTATGACCCCATGGCAACTACCCTACCCTCCCACAGTGCCCTTGCACAGACACTTCTTGGGGTTTTTGCTTTGCACACTCTCCCTTTGCTTATCATGCACTGGGAGTGTCAGCAGCTGTTTGTGCATCGCCTGCTGCCTTATCCCCCTTTATGAGCCATTGTCACTGGCTGTTTGTCTTTCCCTGCATCCAGGAGGTGATAAGCAGATGCCTGTTCCTACAAAGGCCCTCAGACTATCTTTTACTGCCCTTCTGACTGCTGCTAAAAGCAAAAAGAAAAAAACCAGAATTGCTGAATGAGAGTTGTTTTGACATTTAAAATATTTTGATACAGAATGAGACTAAAGGTTCTGAACCAGTATTTGCTTCTGACCATTTTTCTTGGCTTTTTAATCAGAGAAAAGAGAAATAAAATCCTAAATACTAAGTGTAAACAGCAGGATTAAAAAAACTGTAATCTGCTCATTTCATGCTTTGTGAACAGCAGCAGCAGCAGCAGCAATGGCTTCTGTCATATTTCCAGTGTCCAAATAATGCTGAATCTTTTTTTAATTTTATTTTGTCTTATTTGATGTTCTAGCCAGACAGAAACATTAACAATTAGTAGCACTGTTATCATTTGACAGCCTGGAAATACTAAAAAGACAGGAGAAGAGGGAAGACCAAAAAGCTCTCAGCATTTTGATTTAAGTAATTTTGATACTATCTTCTTTCTTTGAAAGCAAAGCCACTGTTCCTCCAGCAGCAGTGTGGGCAGGGCTGGTTATGCAAGCACTGACCTGCACAGGCAGGTGAGCGGGGCAGCACCAGTGACCCCGATCTCCTCCCGCCTGCCAGCACCTGGCAGCAGCAGGCAGTGGGACAGCCTGTCCAGCCTGAAGAGGAACTCCTGGGTGGGAGGTTCAGGCCTGAGCAGAGGCACAGGGGAGTCGGCCACCACACCACCTTCCTCTGCATCTGTCTAGAGAGTTCAGGCAGAGACTGACCATAGCCTCTGCTCCAGTCGATGGCAACGAGCCATGTTCTGTTTAATCCCATTTTTAAAAGCAAGAAATGTTTCTAGACCCTTCTGGGAAACAGGTAGTGGCTGTTATGGAAGCTCCCATCGCCCTTTTCTAAATTGTGGCAACCATGGAAACAAAAGCAGCCACAGCTGCTGGTACACAACCCCTGTGACTCTAGCCAATGCACCTCATAAACCAAGAAAGGACCATGAAAATGAACAAGACTGAACAATCTGACTCTGAGTGTGCCCTATGGCTTTCTGCAAGAAGGCAGGTAGGGCACTGATTTTATCTCAGAGCCAGTTCAGTGCATTTTGCAGAAGCAGAGCTCATGGACGCAGAGGCTGGGGGGTCACAGACCTGGCAGGGCAGAAACAGATGCAGCTACAACATTTGGCATCTCTGTTCATGCTCTGATGACCCAGAGCTGCAGACATGTTTACAACTGTGCATGAAATATGCATCCCTAAACAAAAGAAATCTAAAGGCAAATTTTGTTTTTATGCTGCCTGACCTTGACTGGGTGTTGTGGCGGAGGAGAGGGGGAGCTGCCAGAGCCAGGCGACAGGACCAATTAACCCTTTGGGAGCAAGGGGTTTGACAGCCAGGAAGGCATAACTATGAGGTATCCCAATGCTCTTACCACTTCCTAGGAAGAGACGAGCTGCAGAACAGGTCTCAGCCTAGCAGTGTGGAGACAGTACACTGCGCTGGATGTGACAATGTTCTACAAAATCCATTGCTTCATATTCAAATGAGACATGTTTTCAACACGCAGTATTGTTTTGCGCACAAAATACAGTGTGAACCAACTGTTTTCTACTTTTTGGTCACCCGACAATCACTAGATCAGACTGGTCTCCACACAGCCACACTGTCACCAGCAACATTATTTATACATCAACCCCCAGTCTTCCTCCGTGGCCAGATTTGCCAGGTAGGTAATTGTTGTTCCCACTGAAGCAAAACTGGCTTGCTTTCAATGATATGCATCTGCACTGCTATTATACAGCAGACTGCCTCAGTTAAGATTTTCCAGGACAAAGATCAGGAAGAAAAAAAAAAAAAAGATCCTTTTATTTTGCGTTTTTCACCCCATATTTAGAATTCT
Organism: Oriolus oriolus; assembly: GCA_013400235.1. Taxonomy (NCBI): domain Eukaryota; kingdom Metazoa; phylum Chordata; class Aves; order Passeriformes; family Corvidae; genus Oriolus; species Oriolus oriolus. The sequence goes on along the minus strand of VXBT01000184.1, from coordinate 595,585 downwards.
ACCTAATTTAATTGTGCAGATTCTGCAGTCATAGGGGGGATTGCACGGAAGCCTCCTTTTTCCCAGAAACAAAAATTAAGCAAATGAGATAGAGATGAGATAGCAGTCTCTTCCTGCTGGTTAAATCACTTTCCCCCAGCTCTCGCCCATCTAATACTGCAGCACCTTCAGTCCCCAAATGTAATATCCAAGTGGTGCATTCATTAGAGTATTTGCAACTCCTGATCACTGACAGATGTGATCTTATCAACTGACACATTCAAGCAAAACTGCCTTTTTCCTCCAATCTTCCAGTGGCCTGAATTCAGCAGCGCTGACAGCCCTACGCTGCCTTGCTGCTTGCATCGAGGATGCACCCACAGTTAGGAGGTAGATGCTTCCCCTCCAGCATCTTTCATCCCTTCATAACCAGGCAAGGACCACAGCTTTTAACCAAAGACCTACAGCAAAGAGAACGCAAGCGTGGCGGGTACAGCAAGGATAAAACAACCCCTGTTCTCAACAGAAAAAGGATGTAAATGGGATGCATTTACTTACATGACGATTCAGTGCCAAACATGGCTCGCCCCAGATGCTGCTATTTTAAAAAGGAAAGAAGAATAAAGAGTGGAAGACAGAGGGAGTGTATGCGAGAAGGGATGAGACTGCTACACAGCAGGGGTCATGAAGCCAGACAATGCAGTCCAGGCTATCCAAGCTGCCAGATTCTCCTCTCTCCTCCTCTCCTCTGCTCAACACCACAGACAGCTTTTCCTTGCAACCGCAGTGAAGGTCCTTCTTCAGGAAGCAAAAAGCAGGAGCTTCTGTTTTAAATCCGAGTGATAAGGGCAGGCCGGCGTCCTTTCTGTGATACCGGCAGGCAGAAAGAGGTATCAGCCACCAGATACTGCAATCCCCAGCCCCTGCTCGCCGTAAGACAATAGCGGAGCTTATGCACACACGGGATGACGTCAGGACACTGCAAAGACTGACTGCTGCTAACCCAGAGGCTTGGAGGGGGCTTGGACAGAGCAGACCGATTCAGATGGGAATTCCTTTGTCACAAAAAGCAGAGGACAAAGAGCCAGACATATATTTCCCTCTGTGATGCTAAAGCTCCCACCCGGGTCTGTAATGCTAGCAGGAAAATATCTGCCTTGAATTCATGCTCCTTTTCTCAGCTGCACAAGATGCAAAGTGTCTCTGTTCAAACAGAATAAATTTCAGGGACAAATATCCTAGTAAATGCCACTTATAGCATTTTCAGTGAAGAATAACCCCGAATTTCTATCATTAACTCTCTTTACTATTTTTCCTTCAAAGAAATACTAAACTCCTGGGCCAGTCTACACTCCAGACCTAATTTTCACATCAAAGTGTTAGCCAACTGTCTCATTTACTTAAATTTATCGTCAGAATACACTGTAACAATGCTATAACCACAATAAATAAGTCACACATCTAAATAAAAATAAAAACCCTAAAGCACACTGGATTCAATGGTAAAAAGGCATCCTAGCAACCAAAGAAATATTTTCCTTATTTTTTCTTTATTCTTCAGAACCATCTACATCTAGTGTGTATCTGCAAGTGCATTTTTTAGTGCACTGAGCTTATTTTTTCTCTGACATTCAGTAACTGAAAAATGTTCAAACGTAGAAACAAAGCCCTAAGCTTGCTCTTTCGGTCCTCTCACAGACAAAAGGAATTGCCTGTCTCGTGCTGGCGAGAGCAGCCAAGTAGGAAGCTGATGGCTGGAAGCTACCAGACACTGGGGGCCATGCACAGAATGGCTGTCTGGAGGGGGCAAAACCAAGAACGTTTCTACAAAGACTCACTGAACACGTACATGCAGTTCCCAAGATGTCAGACACTAAAAAGTACTGCTGGTGGATGAGGAGAAAGGAGATAGATGCAGGTCCATTAAGTGAAGCACTTAAAGGCAAGCAACCACTCCTCCCCTTTCTCAGGTTTTGTGGGTTAACCATTCCCAAACACTCCTGCTGCTCTGCATGCCAAGGGGGTTTGTGCTGTTTACAGAACACACAATGCCACCATGAGCAGCAGGCCAGAAAAACAAGTACTACTGAAGGCTGGCAGCACCTGCCACCTGAGAAGCTCAGTGTGCTGAAATCATTAGGGAACCGAGGAGTTGTTGGCTGGGACCACTGCTGCCTGAAGGTGATGCCTCAGGTTTTAACTTTTATATTTTTCGAATCCTGTACTGCCTGGTGTGTAACTCTGCAGTTTCTTGTGGCCTGTTAGCTGCTGTTCTCTCATGCTGGTAAGATATAAAAAGCCACTCTAGGTTTCCATCTCGAGGACACCATGCCCCTAAATGTGTAAACTAAAAGCCTCTGAGAGGAGAGCAAACTTGGGGTAGTTACATCATTAATTGAGGTTATAATTGGACAATTAACCCTGATATGCAAATGAACCAAACTTGTAAAAGTGTGAAGAACTCATAACTCGGGGTCCATCTTGGGTGTCGCCTTTGGCCTGCCCAGGGCGTACCTTTGAAGGCCCTTCAAATAAATACCTGCCTTTATTCCCTTATTCCTGTCTAGTCTCTGTTTTTTAGGTGGTCACTTCAGGCATCAAAGGACAGACTGGAAAGCAACATACGGGGTTCACTGCCACAGCAGTTCACTGCCAGGCCAGTCCCTCTGGTCCTGGGGATGGGGAACACGTTCCAAAGCTCACAGAGAGTGTATGCCCACAAACATCCTTATGGACCCTCAACAGCCCTGCGCTGTGAGATAGGAAAGAGCGCAAGAGGCTATATAGAGTCTGATCTTGTCCTTCCCACAGTGGTGGGGGGCACCTACAAGGCACACCAAGATACTCTCCTGGTAACATCTGTTGGCACAAAATGCTCTTCAGTTTTTTCCCTGCTTTCCATTCCACACATTGAACAGTCCCTTTGTGTTCTGCACACACCATTAAGAATACTTAGGGCCACCAAGCTCATGGCAACGCTTATCTGCATTTCATTTCTGGAAGAAAGTCATGAGAGAGGCCATACCCTGTGGTGAGACATCTCACAACACACTTTCTAACACGCAGCTTTTAGTCTCTGTCAGCAGACAGGACATCAGTGCTCATAACCATAGTGACTCAAATCAACCCACAGATGTCTTAAATTAACCAGATGTCCACAAATATGTACTTAAGCACCTGAATTAATAGCCTGGCTGTTCAACTGTCATGATTATTTGCACATGCACAGATGCTCAGCACCAAGAAGCCATGTCCAAATGGGTTTTGACCATGACAGTGGCACAAATGCTGGCAAGGACTGTAGCTGTGCTGTTCCCAGAACTGAATTACTTATTTTGACTATTTGGAGCAGTTAACACCTCTTTCAGTCAAAACAGGTTGATAAGAAGCTTCAGTGCATCAAATAAACTAAGTGTTCTGGCTGGACTTTCCAGCAACTGAGGCAAGTTCACAAAATAAATGGTCTATTATGTATCAGTAAGCCTCCAAGCATCTTTAAACACAGGTCTCTGGAACAAAACCCCAAGTGCATTCGTGCAGTGGCTGAAGAATGAGTTCTGCTCTGATGAGCAGATCTGACCTTCCCTCAGCGTTGTTTCCAAGGAAGAGAAAAAACCTCAGGGCTTTTCCAACGACATCCTTGAAGGTGTCACAGAGCTCAGGCCCTCTGCCAAGTTCTCATTACACTGACGCATATGGGTAGCTGAAAAGCCCAAACAACCCATGCAGTATCTCTGGAAGGATTTAATAATAATCTATTTCATTAGTCTTAGGCTTGGCAGGTCAGTACGTTGCCTTGTGGGAAAGGTGACCTGCTAGAGGCCACCAAAGGACTTTCTCTGAAATTCTTTCAAATTTACCTAAAACATTTTGTCAAATGACTTTGAGGAAGTGTTAAAATCTGCTTCTGACCTGCTGCTCTTTTAAAACCATAACCTTTCAGTTTGCTAGCAGAATTACAAATTTCTGTTTCCTATGCTGAGTGTTGCTGTTGGTTTATTCCACAAAGAAGGGTCAACAAATGTTTTTTCTCTCTTATACAGCAGCGAAGATAATGTAATTAGTGTACAGAAAACATCAAAGGAAATCTCCTGCCAGCATTCGTATTGCTGTGATTTGCTTACAATGTGCACAAAACAGTATTCAAGTATTAGATTAATTTACAATGTACCTTCCATACATTCTTCCACAAACCAGCATGATATATTTAAACCAGAAACAATATATGCTATGCAAAGCTGTCTCCTGTGCATTCACATTTTCCAGAGAAAGGGATGTGCTTCTCAACCACTGCCACTCTTGGAGCAGATCTTCCTTATTCCTCACTTAATCACTGCAGAAAAATAATACACATAATTTACTTTGTTTTTTAAGGACACATGTGTCTAAGGCCTAAAGCATAGTTTGAGTTTTAATAATGAAGCTGGATAATGAAACATTAAATTTTTTATACAGATGTAAATTTCTGCTTGAGAGTAATTTCTTTCTATATAAACAGTGCAAGCAGGAAATCTGAGCTACCAATAGAGGCACATTTGTACACATGCCTTATGCTGATCCACTAAAGCATAAATCTTTATTCTCTCTTGTCACTAGAAGAACATTTCATTTTGCATTTAACCTCCTTTTTTTCACAAGAGAAACTCTGAAAGAAGGAAATTACTCCATCCCACCTGTGAGGTTCTCCTGTCCTTCTGCCCTGAGCAGCTCACCTCGACAGGGGAATTCTCACCTGTGTCCTCCCCAGGGCAAGGGAACAGCTCCCACACCTTCAAGTCTCTAGAGAGGAAGTACAGGATAATCTCAATAAGCCTCAGAAGTGGGCAAGGATTTTTATTACACTAGTTAAGCTTGCCTTTCCTTTCCAAGTCCCCTTGTTCTGTAAGTGTATAATGCCTGAAAACTGATTTTTTTTTTAAGACATTGAAAAATTTAATCCATTTAATGTGCTAATGGAAACCTCTGAGTGACTCTTCAATGAGTCCACACCATTCAGCAATCTCCAAAAGGAATTTATTTTGCCTGTAGTAATGTTAGTTAGCTCCATCCTAAAAATGCAGTGAGACCCCCCAGCCACCCACACTGTGACAGTCTCCAGCTTCTGTAGGAATTGTCAGTTCTGGCAACAGCTGCCCCACCGATTATTGATAAACATGGTACCCACAAAATATGGCAAGGTGTTTTTTCATGCTCCAGAAAAACGTGAAACCAAACAGCTGCACGTATTACAGAACTACAGCTCTTCGGCTTTGCGCTTCGCTCAAGTTTGCTGACCCTTAATTACCTCTAACAAATATTCTTTGGTGAAAATGTTGACATCATGATTACACCAACGTAATCCAGCGTGGTGCAACAACTTCAGCATCTCCATCTCACAGGCGCATGTATTTAAGGTACAAACGAACCCCCAAGCAACCAAAATGAATACCCTGCACTGATGCTATACCATCGAGTCCCCAGTGCAGAGGTGTTTTCCAATACCTCCATCACTGAACGAAGCCACTGTCCCAGAAATGGCAATTTTGGAGCCGTGGCAACAGGGAGAGGGAGCATGGCCAGCTGGGATGGAGGACAGCCCTGACAAGCCCTTCCCGGCAGGAAAGTTGGCAGCAGGGCACAGGTCCAGTGGGGTCTGCCAGCTTGGACTACAGAGCTTCAGAGCCAACTAGAGCCAAGAAAGGCATGTTCCACTGGAATGAAATGTCTCAAGTGCTTCACTTGTGCAAATGCCAGCAATCTCCCATGGGGAGCTGGGCTGGACAACCAGGAGCAGCTCAGGGAGTAAGGAAGGCTCACACAGGACCACACCAGGCAGCCGAGTCAGGGAGACAAAGGGACTGGCTGGCCAGACAGCAGAAAATATCTTTGAACATCTGAGCTGTCTGAAGTCGTCGGTGCTCTCCTCGTAGCCTGGTCTTATCACTTTTTGTTTGAGGTTTTCCAACCGCATTCCCTCTTTGCAACATACCACTCCCTTGTTATGTTGGCACAGAAAGGAAGGAGACTGCTGGCAGAAAAGAGGTTCTCTGTCTTGTTCAACATAAATAAAGGATTTTATACCAGATGATTTGCAGACTGCAGGGATGTTTTTCTCTTTTTGTTATTTGCTCTTGTGCTGATTTTTAAAATATTTCTGTGCAGTCCATATTGCATTTATGCAACCCCATTTCATGTAAAAATTCTTTTTCTTCACCATTTTTAGGCAATGAATGCCTAGAAAAATTAAGCTTTTTGAGTAAACATTTACATGCATACACACACAAATAACAAGACAGACTGAAGAACAAGTACTTTTTGCCACCAAGAAAGTATTTTTATGTCTGCATTGGTCCTTTACCTGAAAGATGAAGTTCAAGAGACAGATTGCTTTTCAAAAAAGAGATACAATGAACCATAATAATCAATTATTACATTACTGTAATGCCTTTCAACATCTTTTTTAGCAAAGATCTTAGCTTCACCACAGCTCTGTACATTATTATTGCAAGCCATTCACCACAGGCAGCAAGAGGCACCTCTCAGCAGATGCTCAGCAATTAAAAGAGGAAGTTCTGTGTGTTTTGCCTCTCCCAGGCCACCCAGCCATCTGAGGCACATCTAATGGACATGAAGCTCCAGCAGTTATGAAATGGTAGAGTATTACACACAGAAAACTGTATGTAAAGAATACTGCATATAAGAAAGAAAAAAAGAAAATATATTAGCCCAGTTTAACCACCTGGTTCTAGGGTACAACTGAGATTGTGGATCATGGGCAGGTGTCTAGCTAGATCTCTTTAGGGTGCTGGGCATCTGCTCCTTGTTAGACTCAAGACATTGAAGAGATCCCAGATCTTGGGCTTTCTCCTTCTCTAAGGAACCAGGAACTTCTGTAGGCCAGAGAGCCCTGAGATACTATGCAACACAGTATCTTTTTCTTCCCTGGTAGTACCCCCGGACTCCACTTGCCTATCGGGCATCTAGTGCTGGGGAGTAACACAACAGAATGGTATTCCCATTCCCTACAGCAGAGAATACAGAACAAATCATCAAATTTCATCAACAAGTTCCCTTACATCATTCAGCGTGAGACTGGCAAAAAAGGCAAAATTATTTTGTAAGTGGCAGAGTACAGCTCACCTTTTATATAATACTGTCAAAAGACTAGGACGGTGATTCACGTCTTTTTTGTTTTGGTTTTGTTGGTTTGGTTTTCAGTTTGGTTGGTTTCCTTTTAAACACAGAACTGTTTACCCACAAATATCTAAGACAGTTAACAACACAGCATGACAATCTACTCCCAGTGTGCAAATGACATATTAAACCCAAATGAAATATGTAATTTTTTCAGTACCATCAAGCCCCATGGCTCATCAGAGCATGTGTAATGCCTCTGTTAAAGTCTGAGAGCAGTTTTTGTCCCAAATGCATGCAACTGTGTGATGAAATGAGGCCACTACTGTACCTGAAAAATGTTCCAGCAGAACACACTACCTTTCCATATGATCCAAAGAGAACTTAGAAACAAAGGAAGCAACCAAATCTTCAGTGTTATTTGTTAAATTAATTTAAATCACCAGCTATTTAGATAGCTTTCTAAAAGAATAAAATATTAGAAGAAAAATAAGGTGTTTATTTTCCACACTGAGGGAAATACTTGAAATATTTTGCTTGGTTGGTTTTTTTTTTTTTTTTTGGTATCCTAATTTCAGGCAATTTCCAAGGATCTGTGCCACAGGCCTGCACACGAGGTAGGCATGAACGTTTCTAATGTCAGAGTGAACTGAGGTGGATAACAAATTAAAAAAGGGGATTATAAACAAACTGTCATGATTTTTATGTGACTCTGGGGGATCAAAAATTAGGATTAAGGCCAACTCATGATAAACCACATGCAAACTGCCATCAGAGACAACATGTGTGCCCCACATAAACACAAATATCCAATTTATATGCATAAAAATGAGTCAGAGAGACTTAGAGGAGTAGCAAGTATTGCCAACATTGCATTAAAATCTGCATTAATAATGTCTGATCTAATGTCAAAGCTTCATGATTAGCAGAAAGTTTGATTGTTGAGAGAGGAAGATCAAATTTAGATTACTTCTCAGCCCGAGTAAACACAGTATGAACATTCAATCCGACATTACAAATAGCCATGATTTCATCATAAATACAGGAAAAATGAAGGACTTCTAAGCCTACAAGGGAATACCCACAAAACAAGGTAATCACGTCCCTGCTGGATAGGTGAGTGCTGTGTTAAGCATACTTAGCAGATATAAAGGAATCCATAACATAACCATGGGAAAAAATTCAAGTGTGATTTTTATTTCTGTTTTCCTATATGGATACTCCTGTGTATAACAGTGAATGAGCTGATACTGCAGCCATAAATATAACACAGTTGCATAGTCAGTGGGGAAACCATGTCCACTGGAAGCTGTTTTGACTAGCTGCACTTCACATTTAAGGATTTCAGTTTTCTCAAGATGCAGCATTTTGGTGGTGTCCCAGCCCCTCATTCCAGGGATTCCACTCTACTTCCATTCAGCGCCAGCCTCAGACTGGAGATCTAAAATTCTTTTCTCAGAATAAAAAAGATTAACCACAAAAACTAGTAAATTATTGGATAGCTTGATTATCATAGCTTTTCTTGACAAGGAATTGCTTCTATGAGTCACTGAAACATCCAAAGCAAGAGGCCCTCCTGATCCTGCACTGTGATCGGTGTTAGGTTGCAGGAGCACTGATGTCCATCCATCAGGCTCCGACTGCAGGCTCCAGGCTCAAAGCCTGGACACAGCACCCTCATTTGCTGAACACTCAACACCAGAATAATAAAACCCCTCTGGGAAAAGCAACATTCTGCAAGTTATAAAAAAGACTTATGTGGATAAGTGCTAGCCTGAGGAACAAATGTATGGTGAAGAGGAAGGCTCCAGCAATGCACTTAAGCATTTTACCACTGGCTTTTAGGAGAAAAAGGCTCTTATCCTTGACAGACACTCTGGAAAAGCTCTCCTGAATAAAGCACCAGAGAAAATCTTACGCTTTTAGTCATGGTAACAGAAACTTTATGCAGACAATTAGAAGGAAATAGGATTGGAAAGGGTGGTGGCATCTGCCCTCCTCATTACAGTGAACTGTACCAGCAGCCTTCTCACCTGGCACCAGACACAAAGGAAAAAAACAGAGACTCCTGAGTCTAATTTTGTGTGGAAACTCCTCTTAGGACACAGAGCAGACCTTTACTAGGAGCTCATGGCACCTACTGGTTCACAGGGTTCCTCTCAGAGCAAATCACGGTACTGCCAAAGCACAGCGAAGCATCAGTAACCACAGCTCACGCCTTCTGCCTGCTGATGGTCAGTGAATGACCACCACGCAGAACCATGACTCAAGACAGGCAAGACAGTAAGTGGCACTGGCAATTTAATGACAACTAAATGATCACGCATTACAGTATTCAAGCATCTCAGAACTCTGGTACTAATGGTGGGCCTCCCTCTGAGCATGGTACACTGCCAGGGTGCTGGTGCTGGTATCACCCTTCCTGGCCTCTCCTCTGGAGCGGTGGTACCCTCAGAACTGCCGTGTTTCACAGCATAAGGGGAGAGAGGAGACATGGAGCTACAGCTCCCAATCTCCACAACATTCACCCCAAGAAAGTCCTGGTCAGCACAATTAGAGAGCCACTGATTTTCTAAATTAGTTTTGTTCTCAGTTCAGCAGTTGTCAACTTCAGCAGTGCCCATTTCTCTCACTGACTACAGAGAGAGCACACACAGAGAAAAGATTTGAGCAGCTCAGGTGCAGATGTCTATATAGAAGTGCCTCCTGTGCATCTGGCAATTTTTAGGGGAACCACTGGAAAAGGAGATGGCTATTCTAATGTCAGGGACCCCATAATTCAAGGAAGAAAATGTACATCCCTGCACTCCAAATCTACTTTAAACTGTGGCCTTTTCTATGGGTGTTCCCCCTGAACAGGTCCCAGAATGACCAGGCCATCTAAGGAGCAGCTGTTCAGCTGAGACACCCTTTTGCCCCCTGCAGCTGCAGAGATCTCCATTACACCAGTGATCTCCTGATACTTCAAAGCACTGTGACACTTCTCTTCCTTCAGTGCCATGGAAGATTCAAGGGCTTGTGTCCAGGTGGCACACTGGGTTTATCAACTTCATCAGCCCAGGCAGGAAGGTCATGCTGAGCACAGTTTGCAGATACAAGAAGTTTATAAAATCAGCAGGCATCACTTCAGCAGAGTAAGTCTTCTCTGCCATCTGAGACATGCTACCTCCTAACAAATTTAAGCATGCATTCTTTTCTTCAAGTAGAAGTGTTTGTGGCCCTTCCTACATACCTGATTTGTTTACTTAATGCCACCTAATCAGTTATCAAACCAAGCTGAAGAGCTTTACCTTGCAGCAAAGCAGGAGCATATGGCTCTGCTCAGCCTGCAGGGCAGGGAGATTGCCTCCAAACATCCATCCTTGATGCTTCCTGAAACCCATCAGCCTTTAGATGGCCACCAGCTCTGCTTAGTGCTGTTTGTTGTCAGTGTTATTTACCCACTTGAGCCTCTGGCTCTGTTTACACTATAGGCAAGTACTGTTTGATACCACTTATCCTTTGCAGAAGATGGTCTGGTGATTGGCCACAGCACAACCTCAAGCACAAGGACGGACTTGCCTCCCGCATTCAGTTGGTCAAGGGTGCCCCTGTGGGCACCCTGAGGGCAGAGGCTTGTGGGTCCCTTAAACTTCAGTCAAACAGCATGAGAATCACATCTTGTGAGGATCTTTTTTAACAGAAATTCTCAAGAAAATGTATTCCAAAATAAAACACAGATTATTGGTGTATTTACCTCACACCAAACATCACTGGAAACCGTGCACTGGATGAATGCAGTCAAGTATGGCACCTTCTCTGACCTCAACCTTCACATCTCTTTATAAACCCGTACAAACAAGACTTACAGGCTTAATTACTTTTGTTGCTAAAAATGTGTTTGACTGAAACTGGTACAACACACTATAGACAGGGAAAAGCAAAGGGTTAGTTACTTGAATAAGAAAAGTGTATTAGCAAGTGTCCAACCAGAAACATACAGACTTGCCGGGCATGCAGCGTCAGGTCCCAGGGAAAAGACCTCAGTGGGAAGTACCATTGTGTCTTAATCATGTGTTTAACATGCCCCTTATTCCAAATATCTTCCTCATGTCTGTGCTGAGAGAATTATGACTCTGCTGGAACACTGGGGTTTTTTGTATTAAACGATTGCTTCTTCTTAGAGCAATTATTTTTACACACTATAGTCTGTGAAAAAATTAGTTCACTCGGTTCTACTTTACCCATGCATTACAGATGGAACTGAAAGCAACACATATGTGAATTTGAATTTCACCAGGAGACTAATCCTTTGCGGACTTTTCGTTGTCATTTACTATCTTGAATTAACACCAATTTAAATGCAGTTAGTTAGATAACCATCACTCAAAGAAATGCCAAAACCTTTTATTTTCCTGTGACATAATACTGAATATTTTAAAAACCTCTTTATTTAAAAACGTCCCTTACGTGTCTTTTGGCAAGGCAGTGGGCAGACAGAGATGCTGCATGTTCACTGTGGAAGCCAGAAAGAAACTGGAATGTCTTACTGCAACAGCCAGTCACAGTTCAGCTCTGCTGCAAAGTGCACCAGAATTACGTGTACTGTTACAGAGCCAGATGTCTCCAGGGCAGGAGCTTTCTAAAGCGGTAATTTCTGGCTAGCAAGCTGCAGTTAAAGCATTTTTTTTCTTAAAATCTTTTTAATTTTTCTTGGTTTTTATTGCTATTAAAATTTAAAACAGAGTGCTTCACTAGTTTGTAACAGACAAGGACTATTATGTTTGCAGCAGTAAACACAAAGCAAAACAAGATCAAACGAAAGCCTACAGGGCCAGGTGACAGATAGTGTGGACAGCCCCCTGCAAAAAGCCATGGTGAAGCAACCCTGGTTCAAACAAAGCAATACAGTCATGTTCAACTTTATTCAAGCCGAAATTCAAGTTGGATGAAATGGGTATAGCAAGGTGGGTACTTGTTCCACCTACCTGGCCACAGTCAGATCCCAGCCCTCTACCCAGACCTGCCCCTCACCTGCCCCATGCTTCCTAATCCAGAGCTCTGCGGCATGAGTGTCCACCCCTCCCCTTGGAGAGGACCCAGCCTGTCTCAACATGCAGCCAATTCCCTCCTCAAGCCCACAGAAAAATCTCCCCTCTCGTCTGCCTTGTTCCATATCCTGTGTGTTGAGCCCCTACGAAATGGCCCTCCAGGAGCACAGACCACAAGGGTGTCCAAGTCCCTGTCCCATCAGGGCCAGCTGGGGTGGGTTACCCATGGTTACATCCACCTGGGTTTTGAATGTCTCCAAGGATGGAGACTCCACAGGATCCATACTTCTGACAATACTGTGGCATCCTTTTGTTGCTTCTGCAGCAACAAAAATGTATTTTTGTGTATCTCACCATCAAAATTTCACTAAACCATGTCCTTAGAAGCTCTACAGAGCTGTTTTATGTATAAGCTATTCTTTCAAAGAGAGTACAGTTCTTATGGGAAATACAAACTGTCCTTTTTCATTTCAGCGATGGTTGAAGTAATTTCTGAATGAAGCTTGAAAAAAAAAATCTTGATTTAAAGGTGCTGCTTAAATGTAAACCTGAATGCTGCATCTTAAATGACAGCTACTAGTCTCAAGGCACAAAGGTAGGTCAGGGAAATGAAGCACAGTCCCACAAAGGTGGATCTGGTGCAGCCTCTGAATTCCCACTGCTGAGGGAGAGCTCAATAGGCATCTTTCACACATTCCATTTTGTCCTTTTATTTGTTCGTTTGTTTATTTGTTGCACAGAGTTTACTGTCTTCAAGATGCCAGCAGGACCTTACGAAGGCTTCTGCCCTTTTGAAGTCTCACTACTTCCTCCTACACTCAAAGAGAAACCACTTGTCTCTCCACTTCCATCCCACAACTCTCAAGCCCTCTTTCTACAACTTGCACAACAGATAAGGAAGTGCTGACAGCAGAGTGCAGTGAGCCTCCCAGTGCATCCCCCACCTCCAGACCTTTCCCCTAGGGAACAGCTTCCCAAGAGTTCCAGCACAGTTTCTATTTAAAAGCTTCAGACCCTGCCAGAAGGAGCTGGGTTGTGAAATTTCAAATCTGTGCTCTCTACACTGTACTCAGATGTGTCTCTGCAGTAGTAAATGTCAGCTCTCCCTTGTGGCATGCACTTGCCTTTTACACAGCCATGACTGAAACCTTACACAAGTCTTCCTCTCTGGGCTCCTATTCCACATTTCTAATCCAGACACAGTCTTCTTCTAACACAAGGAAAGAGTGACCCCTTGAAGAATGGGTGGACAAGTGTCCACCCAGCTGGGGTCCAGAGATCCTCATCAGTCACCATCACTCACTCTACCCCCAAAAAATGCTCACACCGTGAGCCTCCTTGCATGTCTTGGAGCCCACCTTTATCATCCCAGAATGGACCTGACTCTCCCAGTTTTTTCAAATCCCTGATTTTGCTTTGACAGGGAGCTAAACCAACTCTCCATATGTTGTTCTTATCAAAGCCCACAGCGGGTCTTCACAGGACCCAATGGACAGCAAAGGTCTTGTCTGAGAAAAAACAGGCTAATGAAAAGCAAGAGACTGTCTAGTGCCATTACAGCAGTGCAATACAGGGCCCTTTCCAGCAAATGCTGAAGAACCCAATTTAAACACTGCTGTATTGCTGTATGGCAGCAATCCACACAGTGGACTGGGCTCATTTCCCAGGTCAGCAAAGGTTTTTCCTGCTACAGGGATGTACTCAAATTTGCAACACCATTTTATCTAAAATCTTCATGAGACTGCAGTGGAGAGCTTCAGGGACCAGGCTCTGCTGAAAAGCCAGAGACCTGGCAATTAAAGTGCACTGCAGGGAAGAGACAGACAGAGTCAGGGCAGACTGAGGTGTGAGCACAAAAGAATGTCAAGAGGTGGCAGAAGGTTAACAGAGTAATATGGCAGGGAGCATCAGACACCCCTCTGTGTGCAGACACAGCTGCCTGAGCCACATCCTGTGACCGAGGAGAGCGTCAACAACAAATCTCTGAACCAGCACGGCTGTCGGAGGAATTTTCCCACAGTAAAGATCCCATTCATCGCTCTGTGTCAGGAACAATATTGCATTGTAACATCCCTGGGATTCCAGCAGATGGAAGAACAAACATTCAACCTCAGCCATGAACAAATTCTGAGAGTCGGTTAAAATGGTGAGGAGCAATGCTCCTTTGGCTGCACCACAGCATGGCACATTTTCTATGTGTTAACCACATGGCTAAGCACAGTGACATGAACTCAAATGTAGAATGGAGATTAGATCTTAATAAACCTGAAAAAAGACAGAAACACCCAAGCATAAGATAAAAACAAGTGTCTGAACCTTATGGATGTATATGACCAAAATAAAATCTATAAAAAAAGAAAATAAATAAAGGAGAAGAAAAAGAAGAAAAAAGAAACAGAAACACTGAATAAGGATTTGAAGTGCTTTCTTTACCTCTACAATATCACAGATCTGTCCACGGGAAGGGAATATGGTGATGGCCATGCAGACAACACTGCAAACTTCACTGCTTTTTTTTAAAAAATAAACATCTTCAAATATTTTTTCAGGGTTCTTTCCTTTTTTTCTGAGTTTCCCTAGCATGTGGCAAAGCTTATGTCCTCTTAAGAACTAGACCTTTCTTCTTATGTGTGTTAGTCATTGTTATTTTTCTTCCTACATATTTTTCAAGTCATCTTTCTCAGCATTCATATGAGTATAAGATTTCACAGCCATTATTGGTTTTTTTCAGTCCGGGACCACTCTCTCTCTTCTCACAATCTTTACAGCAGGAAAGCTGTAGCCTGCACAGAGAGGAAAGCATAAATTACACTATGACAGGTTTATAAGACTAATTCTAATAAATATCTCTCAATAGCCTCCTATTCACTGTCTTCCTAGAAGAGCAAGGAGGGATTTTTCTACTGGCAGCATTTTCAACTTCATCAACATATTTCAGGAAAGTGCATGAACTTCAAAAACACTTTGCCAAGGAAGCCCACACAGGCTTGCAAACCAGGAGGCATGAGGAGGACCCCTCAGAGCTCCTGGTAGGGCATTAGCCTGGGCTAAGACAGACCAGAGACTGGACCCTACTTCATGACCAGGTGCATTCAATCTACCTTTTTTTAGCTCAAATCACTGCAGGTCAGCCTTTGATCAAAGCTTCTTCCCCTACAAGACTCTGCTCTGGCCAATTCAACTGACCAGGAGCCAGGCAAGGCAGAGATCATGGATGTGAGGCAGGAGTCCATGTCCCAGGATGCTGCCACCAGCACCCACAACCCAGCCGAGCCTGACTCGCTTCCCAAAGGCATCTTGTGTTTTATTGCATTGTTTCATGCTGTTTTGTTTGGGTAGTCAGAAATTCCAAAACACCGCTTGAAGATATTTTCATTTCAGTAGGACCTTTATACATATCTTTGTTTCATTCTATCTATTGCCACTAGATTTTTATTGACAAAAAAAAAATGTATTGCAGACAGACAGAAATTACAGCCTGGAAAGGAGCAATATCCAATGCTACCAAAACCAGCTATGCCATGTGCTCGGCATGGGGTACATGTATTTTTCTTTCAGTCATCGTTTCCTGATTGTTAATTGCCCCGTTCTTACTGTTTCAGAAAACATTTCATGCCTTACCTGCATGTATTTATTTGAATATTGTCATTGGAATGCTTAGAAACCCAAGAACATTTTTCAAAAGTCATTTAGGTGATGCCTTAGGTTTTAGCTTTTATATTTTACAAATTCTGTATTCTCTGTATTCCTAGTGTGTAACTCTGAACTGTCCTGCAGCCTGTTAGCTGCTGTTCTCTCATGCTAAGATAGACATAACAAAGCCTCTCCAGGCTTGCTGTCCAAGGACACCCAGACCGTCCTAGGGCCGAAAAGTGTAACCCAGCATCTTGAGAAGGGGGGCAAGTTGGGGGGGGGGCGGTTATGCTGATATGCAAATAAACCAAACCTATAACAGTGTCAAGAACTTGTGACTCGTCGTCCATCTTGGGTGTAGACTTTGGCCTGCCCAGGTATACCTTTGAAGACCTTTTTAAAATAAATATCACCTTTATTCCCTTACCCTGTCTAGTCTCTGTTTCCAGGTTGGCCTTTTAAGGCATCATAGGAACTTCTTGATTCAAGTACCATTGGCTTTTATTGAAAGTCACTTCACTTCTGAAAATAGGAATTAGATGCATGATGATATAGAAGGAAATTGAAAACATCTTCATTTTGGAGACATTAACCAGTCCAACAGCTTACCTGCACCACTGACCCATATGAACATCATTTGTTACCAAAGTCTTTCATTGCTGATATTCAAGAGAATGCTGTGGAGACCAGAGAGGTCTTCCATTCATGCCTCTTTAAATCACACAAACCATGAAAGTCTGAGATTAAAACCGGAGATTGAAGGATGATGTCCAAAGGCTACAAGCATTAAGTACTAAAGCATCTTCTGCAACACTCACCAGAGTTTCTTCCTGTGTTACATCTGACATGGAACATACCAAATTATGGCCTTTTACCCTTAGACAAACACAATTCTATGTATCACAACCTCAGTACACAAAATAAATAAGACTCAAATGAGCAACATTAACAAAAAGAAGTTAAGTGAAAATGAGAATTGATCTGGTGATGGGAGTTCTTGCAACTCCATCTGTTGACTCTCCTTTTCTATATACTGAGAGTTGCATTGACTTTCAGAAATAGTGAGAAAGTCTTTCAAGCTTTTCCCATATGCAAGATGTGCAGCTGGACTTCTTTGGTCTCCATGAAATGCCTGTACCAAACATCTCTGCTCTTTTCCTTTTCAGAACAAGTACAGAGTATCTTACCTCACCCCGGCTTTTTGTTGTGAAATTGGAACATGCCAACATTTTTTCCTCAGTAGACAATTTATTTTTAAATCCATGGCGAAGAATGCAGCATAATATATTTTAAAACAAATGTTCTTAGTCATAATTTCTATAATATTTCAACCCCTTCACAGGAAATGTTATTCACAACACCAACAGAATAAAAAACAATGAGTCTCTATTAGCAGGTGTCCACAGGTCTTCATTTCAAATCTCAACAACAGTAAAAATCTGCTGTAATAAAAATGACACTTTGCATTAGCACTAGTCAACAGCTGGAGCTCTGTCTGGAAGGTACACTATTTCAGTGTGACATAGTTGATCAACTACTGAAATGAATGCTTAAATTATGCTGTCCAAGTTAGGAGCATGATAGACCTAGGTCTTCAAATAAGTAAAGTTTATTACTTATTAGGAGGTAATATAGGTCTAAAACTAAATTGCCTTCCTGAAACAAATTCTCATTCATGGCAACTGGCCTGTTACCATAAAGAAGGTTTTTTACCTCAGATGAGGAGTGAGGAGGTCTTCTATACCATCATTTCCTTTTCTTAGAAGCACATCAAACATGCACAGAAAATGAGGTTAAATGCCTGGTACTTTTAACAAACTAGTTTGTTCTCCTTCTTTTTCCACATAGCACTGATAAATAAAGATGTATTTTGTGTCAGTGGGAAGGGAGAATATATATCAGGTCTGAAGTGTCAGGTTCAAATTTTAAGGTTTTGCAAATTAAGTTTTTAAAAATGCCAAGGCTATGGACCTACACCATGAATCTGGGCAGGCAATTTCAGTTATCAATAGGAAATATTCCTTGGTTCCTTGACTACTGCATTACAATCTGGTACAAAAATGCTCTTGCCATATAATATAAAAGCAGATGAATCTCTTCACTTCACTTAGGGATTTTGTAGGGAATTAGATACTGTATTGACTAAATGTATCTTACTGTGCACAGCTGGGGAAAAAGTAAGTTGCAAATTACTGCAAATAAAGTTTCATTTAATTGCTGCATTTCTTCTTTTCTTTAGCTGAATTATTACTTTGACTTTGCTTACTGTCACGAATTTTTATTTTTAGGTTCTTTCTACTAAACCAAGTAGGAGTAGGCTGTATGTGAAATGTTGCTATTTTTCCTACAAAATTATTCCAAAACACACACAACTTAGGCAGAAACCACAAATTCATGAGCAAACACAAGCACATATTTTTGATTCATGTTGCCACGAATTTTTAGCTATAGAAGCCAGTGAGAGATCAACTATTGACATCACTGTGAACAGGTCAGACTCAGACAAAAATGTAACAGGATAATGCCCTATGGAATTCAAAAACTAAGTGGCAGTCAAAACATAAAATGGTCTGACCTGTATTAAGCATTTTCTCCCAACTCCATCAAGAAGTTAAAGGCAGTTATAAGCACTTTGTTTTCTAAAATTTGCTTAACAGAGGCAACATGGGCAGAATCATGGAGCATGTCTGCGTCATGGCTTAGAAATGGTATTCTCCAATTTAGTACTCCTGCTAAAACCACGCTGCCTCTCATTCCCCCCACCTTCAACTGGAAGAACAAAACGCAAATATCATGGGTTGAGATAAAAACGTTTTACTGGAAACAGCAATGAGATAAGGAAACAACAGTAACAGCAACAATATTAGTAACAAAAGGTATAAGACAAAGAAACAATTTACTCCTCCACACCTTTTCTCAACTGGAAGTAAACCCTTCTCTCCTAAAGAGCAACAGAGTCCCTTTCTCCTGCCCCTGGAAATCTCATGAGGTGGTGCTGAATAACATTTGGGCCACACCCCATCTCAACTCCGGCAAAAAATTAATCCTGTTCCTGGCCAGAACCAGGACAGTCTGATGTTCAAAAGCGACAGCTTTTGTTGTCCTGCTAACACTGTGGTTTGCTGAGTGGAAAGAACAGGATTAGAAAATACAGCCCACATGACAGTATTTGCAATAAACAGGATCTGTGCCTTTGTGCAGACCTTACACATCCAGAGATCAGAGCCTGTTTGAGTACCCACTGAGAGAAGCACATTCATCTCCATGGCCACAGAGCTCTCAAGGATACCTACGTGCCATGGCAGTATTAAAAAGACATTAAGTAAGAAAAACAGTGCTACCTCCACAGTTACTTTTGCAATTAGATTCCCTCAGAAAACCTATTTTGTAATCACTGATGAACAAGCTCTCATATTGCTGCCAGAGTCCAGTGGTTTCAGACCCAGAGCTAAAATACGAGTCTCCTGCAGCCCTGCGTATTTAAGGCAGATGTCTCCCAGAGAAGGGCTATGGACGTGCCACTGACCTATCTGCACTTACATGGGGCAATCTATCCAAAGGAACTAGCTAAACAAAACAGTGTTTCTAGTCACAAATGCCTTGCCTTGGAAAACAACATAAATCCAACACACTCTAGAAACTGGACCTCATCTCATCCTAGAGCCTTGGGTTTACCCAAAACCCCAAATCCCAACAGTCCTCTTGCCTCTTGTCATTGTTGTCTGTTACGATGAAAGACCTAATTCATCTGTGATCTCCTATTTCTCTTACTGTTCATACAGTTCATAGAGCAGAAATCCATCTTGGCTCATAAGCATGGCTGGTTTCCACCTAACTGCACAAGGAGACGTTCTAAAGTCATCAGTCTTGCTGGCAAAAAACAATTGCTGGCTTTCTGTGCCAGAAAATCTCTGGCCCTGGCTGTCCATGAAGTATCACATCTGTGCTGAGACAGAAATGTTGTGAACCAGAACACCAAGTTACAACTATCAATGGTTTTCATACAGCAGGTGGAATTCATAACTTCATAGGGGGCTATATCACACATGGTTATGAATATGCCTAAAAGCTCCTGAGATCCTCTCACTTGTTTGCAAATAATAAAAAAAGTTACAGTAATTCCTTAGGTTTCTGCTTCTGTTTAATGCTGAAGATTAAACACTGTAAGATCAAGCACAGAAAGGAGACAAATATCTGGTAAAAAACCTGTTAACCTGAAATAAAGCCCTATGTAGTAATCTGAGATAAAGAAGCAGGATTTTTCAAACACACCTACTGTTTGAAATCTCTTCCAAGGATATGGACTCTTATGAGTCCATAAAAGAAGCAGCAAGTATTGCATACTTAGAGAAAATGAGTAATGGAAAAATTCATCAAATGTCTACACCATACAAAGGAGTCAAACCACAACATACAGTCAAGATATTGTTATGGGTGAAACATTCCTGTGTATGACTAGACAACATTAAACTTTAAACATCCACAATTATTTATAATTTCCCAAACTGTAAAATACTTTGGTATCTTGTTTGTGAAGATTTTTCAAGGAATCCACCACCTTGCCATGGGCAGGGACCCCGTCCACTAAACCATGTTGCTCGAAAGCCCATCCAGCACGGCCTTGAACACTTACAGGGATGGGGAATCCACAGCTTCTCTGGGCAGCCTGTTCCAGTACCTCACCACACTCACAGTAAAAATGTCATCCTTATATTCAATCTAAACTTACCATCTGTCAATTTGAAACCACTGCTCCTTCTCCTGTCACTACAGGCTCTGGTAAAAAGTCCGTCCCCATCTTATAAGCGCCTTCATAAAGTCCCCCTGGAGACTTCGCTTCTCCAGGCTGAACAACCCCAGCCTTTTCAGCCTTTCCTCAGTGGACAGGTGTTCTGGCCCAGAATGAGACACAAGAAGTCACACCCAAATACATCATGTTTATTGGTCAGACACTGGAAGGAGTTTCATTCCTGTCTCATGGGTGTTAAAACTCATATAACATGCACACAAAGAGAGATGACACAGAGGAAAGCAAACAGTCAGTCTCTTGGATGCTCCCAGAGCATCCAAACACTGGCTTGCTTATGTTCAGCTACATCAGTAGCTTCAGCTCAATGATCTTCCTGTCTGCCACACACTCTCCTAAATTTGTAACTCTTGACAAAACTACATCAAAAGAAGCAAGATTCTCAAGCAATTTAAATAACCTGTACAGATAGTTGAGTCCATTGAAGTAAACAGATTCTGACAGATACAGAAGCAATGACCAGATTTAGGTTTTTTGCCTGTTAATCTCTCCTTCTTAGTTCAAATAACCACCTAGCTACTCATCAAACTTTGCAGCCTTTGCCTAGGAGTTTAAGCAAGGAAGACATCGAATTCCTCAGACTTTGCTTTCAATGACTTGAAATCATAGAATCGTAAAATATCTTTGGTTGGAAGGGATGCCCAAGGATGAAAGTCCAGTTCCTGAACTCCTCAAATTGCGTTTGTAACACCCCATGGTTACCCTCAAGTGTCTGGCAGCTTGGCCCTGGTCTCCCAGTGAAAATGATGTTGGGTTACCTCTTCTGCTTGTCCCAGAGGACACCAACACCTACTGATATCCAGCTTTTAGTGCGCCCCAGGTTACTGAAGGAGCTTCAGATGGAAGGGCTTGCCACCTTCCACTACCTACAGACCTCCAAGAGGACCTCCAAACCTCCATGACAAACTAAATCTGACAGGATTTTTAGTATATAATGTTCTACATTAGCTAGAGGAGCTATAGAATTAAAGCTTCTGGTCAGTCAATGCCCTTCTGTTTCCATTTACGGTTAAGAATGCAAAAACTTGACAGTGATTTCTTTCCTAAACTCTCCTCAGCCTGTTCCAATTTTGGGACATAATTCAGTCTAGTCAAAAATATTTTAAACAATGTGGTTTATTTATAATCAGAAAAGGCATCTTAGTAATCATCAAAATTACTAGAAGTTACTAAATTTAAAACACAATGACTGCCTTTTCTTCTCTCCCATATGGAGCAACAGACTGAGCACAAAATCTAAGCAGTGCTGTACACAGCTCAACAGAATTCTCTCCCTCCATGAACAGCTGTAGCCAGAGCCAGAAAAAGAAACCTTTTTAGGTTCCCTAACCAACCAAAATGTGAAATTAGGAACGGCAAGGAATATGAAATAACTGATCTATTTTATGTATTGTAGTTCACTCATACCTTATGAGTACTATCACCTATCCAACAATATCACTGTGGAGGGAGATGTAGCCATGTTAATACAAATGCTAAGATTACAAAAATCAGTATTGCTTATGCCACGTAAGAGTTAAAGGAGAAAGGATACTACAAGTGTCTGTAGAATAAAGCAGCATAATTGCAAAAAAGCAGCCATTCAACAAAAAAAGGGACAAACTGAGAACTGTACAAGAAGACAGGCATTCACTACACATATCATTTACCTGTAGCAGTCAGTATGATAAGACACTGCTGAAGTCAGAAACTATGAAAACTCAAAACTGGAATTACAGTAACACATAGGAGTATCAAGAGTATAAAAAGGCAAGCCAAGTAGCAAACTCACATGAGAAAGTAAACTAGAAATGAAGGAGGGGCAGATCACAATTGTTGCCTGCTCACTGAAAATTATTTTCCATTGTTTGCTGAATCTGCACCTGGTATTACCTATCCTCAAGAAAAAAATACACAACCAAAAAAACAAATAGAAATCTGTCCACACCTCCCCCAGAGCAACACTAGAAATGCTGAGTGACTTCACCACAGAGGTTTCTGTGTTCTGTGTAGTTTCTGGAGCACAGTCTGGTTGCACACACAAAACTCTCTACACTGCTCAGAAATACCAAGAACACATAAAAACCCTTAGTTTACAGTGAGATAGTTTGACCCTGGCTAGATGCCAGGCACCCACCAAAGCTGCTGTATCACTCCCCTCCACAGGAGAGAGAAAATAAAATGAAGGGTTCATGAGTTAAGGACTGGGAGAGACCACTCACCGAATACCATCACAGACAGAAAAGACTCAACTTGGGGATATTAACTGAATTTATTACTACCAAAATCAGAGCAAGATAAGAAGTAGTAAAATAAATGTTAAAAACACCTTCCCCCACTCCTCCCTCCTTCTCAGCTCCACCGCCTCCCCAGAGTGGTGCAGGTAGACAGGCAATGGGGGTTATGGTCAGTTCATCACATTTTGTTTCTGCCACCCCTCAGGGAGGAGTCCTTCCCCTGCTCCTGTGTGGGGGCCCTCCCAAGGGCAACAGTTCCCCACGAGCTGCTGCACTGTGGTTCACTCTTCCACAGGGTGCAATCCTTCAGGCACAGCCTGCTCCCATGTGGGTCCCCCACAAGGTCACAAGCCCTACCAGGAAACCTGCTGCAGCGTGGGTTCCTCTCTTCACAAGTCTGCAGGTCCCTGCCAGGAGCCTGGTCCAGCACACATTTCCCACAGGTTCACACAGCCTCCTCTCAGGCATCCACCTGCTCCAGTGTGGGTCTCCTCCACGGGCTGCAGGCGGATCTTTGCATCCCCGTGGATCTCCAAGGGCTGCAGGGGCACAGCTGCTTCACCATGGGCTGCAGAGAAATCTCAGCCCCAGCACCTGGGGCAGCTCCTCCCCCTCCTTCTCCACTGACCTTGGCGTCTGCAGAGTTGTTCCTCTCACACATTCTCACCCCTCTGTTCTCTGGCCACAATTACTTCTGTGCAGTAACTTTATTTTTTATCTTCTTAAATCTGTTACCATAGAAGTGTTACCACCATTTCTGACTGTCTTGGCCTTTGCCAGTGGTGGGTCCACCCTGGTGACAGCTGGCATTGGCTCTGTCAGACATACAGGAATCTTCTGGCAGCTTCTCACAGAAGCCACCCCGTAGCCCTCCTGCTACCAAAACCTGGCCAAGCAAACCTAATACACACAGAGAAATACTGGAGAAATTCATCAATAAATCACGCCTTTCCCTTTTCCTTTCATAAAAATTGTTTTTAATAAAAAATATACAGTAAGCCCCGTTTACTGAATATTTCATGTTCACTTACTTGTTCTCAGCTGTAGTTATTACAATACAGTTGGGCAAATTCAGCCATTAAAAGTATTTCCACAGCCAACTACTTCACATTCAAACTTCTTTTAATTCTTTTGACCTAGCCATTGTTGTTCAGCATTAGAAGATGTAGTAAGCTAAGGAAGGGAGAAGGGCTTGTCTACCAAGGTAGCTAATCTTGAAAAGTCACTGCACTTCCAAATATTTATACCATGTTAAGTGCAAGAGGGGACAAGGCTGAAAGATGTGTTATGAAAACAAATGTTAGGAAATTACTCTCCAGAACAGAATACCGATCCCTATGCCCTTGATATTCAATGTGAGTTGCTGGTAACCATACAGATTTGTTTTCTTGTATTTTGTCTTTAAAATCTCACTAAAGTTAAGGTGATGCCTTGACAGACACTAGCAAATATTTTTGTTCCATTTATGAGTATCTGTCATAAAAGCATGTCACAGCTGAGCCTACTCTCACTAGAACACTTTACAGACAAAAAATTTAAGTACTTAAATTGCTTCTACCTAAAATGCCTCATTAGAAGTCTCTTTACCTTAAGTTGTGGTTCGTTTACAACAAGCCACACACACAAAATATCAGTCCAATAAGCACAGAACAGGGGGGGAGCTGGCATTACAAACCACTGAGACCTGTTCAGCACTTGGCAACCATACCTGCAATGCTGTTTTTCATCTTTTATCACTTAAAATTTATCTTTGGTCTGTCTGGATGGATGACATAAAGGCGGGAGCTAGCATTTAACACATAGCCAAGTAAAGACCAGACACTTGAGAACCAACCTAGCTGAAACTTCCCAAGTAAGCTCATGGACAAAATCCCAATGAAGTAGACACGTGGTATTCCAGAGGCCCCTGATGCTGAAGAGTCTGCTTGAACTGTATGGTCAGTTTCAAACACCTACATTTTTAAGTGATGCTGTTGTGTACACACAAAATATCAATGGCAGTCCTGAGGAAGAATATAAAGCAGCTCGAGAATAATCTGAATGAGCAGAACTAGAACTCGATTGATTTGATTTATAAAAGAACAACCTGGTATATGATTTTTTTAGCAAGGCAGACGTAAGCATTAAAGGAAAGCAGTGACTTCTTTCCTGAAAAATCTGTGATAAAAGACACAAATGCTAAAATGAGAAATATACATATTCTTTTTTCTAAGATTTATACTGAAACAAAAGGGACATTTTTTAAAACTTGTATCAGTGTCCATGGTTACAGATGCCTGAATAGATGAGCTGTACTGGGGGGCAAGGGATACCCAAAAAACAATCAACACCTTTAATTTGTTTCTACATATACAAAACCAACAACAAAGCCATGTCTGTATGCGTGTAATCTGCTTGGACAGATTAGATGTGAGATCTGTCTAATAACAGCTGGGGAGGAGACAAACCTTCAGGAAATAAAGATAATTTTGCTGTTTGTACAGAATAAGTCAGCCAGAGTCAGACACACACTAAACCACAACAATTAGCACAAATTTTCCAGAGCCTTAGAAACTACTTTCTGTCCGTAAAAACACTTTGTGGCCTTAACAGCTGAGGCTGTGGGTGGCGTAGGGCAGGCAGGCTGGTACTAGTCACCTCATCAGCACCTGCGTGTAAACCCCTCACTGTCTCCAGGCCTGCAGTCTGCAGGAGCACAGGCACACAGATGCAGCACCTATCACCACAACTGGTTCTAACTCGTTGTTTAGCTTATTTTGTGGTAATCACGTCAGGAAAACAAGTATGAGACACCTTCAGTCAGCAATCAGTCCTGCATTTTCCATTTTTTGTCCTACGTAAAATAATCTGGCCTTACGACAGTCACCATAGTTCCTTCAGTCTTCTGTAGCCTGAGACCTGCATGTCGCGAACCTCATCTTTCATCTGACCTTGTAAAAGCCATCCACAGGACCCCCTCCCAAGCAGACTTCTGAAGCTCAGGGGTGGGACTTAACTTCGCCATACAACTACATCAGCTGTAGGATGGCCCTAAGACTTTATTTCTTACCTGTCATGTGCCTGCGTTCCACTTAGTGCTTCCCTCTGTGGGTAACGCGATGCAACGCAGCGCAGACGGAGGGGCACCCCCACACTCAGGCTCCGCACGGCGCTGTGTCCGTGTGTGCGTGTGCCTGCTTGGGGAAACTGGGGACCCTTCGCTAGGTCTGACGCGCAGCCACACCGAGGTGTGTGTCAGACCTCATTTCCCGCAGGCCGCAGCCGCCTCTCCTCATCCCGGCACGACTCCCGTGTCTTTAAAAGGATGCCCTCTAGCGCAAGGCCTTTTCTGCTTCTGCCACTTCACTGAGTATCGAGTGCAAAATCTACTCACAGCAGCTGAGGTGAGACACGGTGCGGGGCTGGCTCAGGCACTGAGCACAGGACTGGAAGGCAACCACCAAACGCAAGGGGAAAAAAACTCCTACGAACCAATAGCATAGAACGAAAGTCTGATCTCACTGGTGCCATCTAAACAGCAACCACTAGGAATTGAAAACGACTCAAATGTCAGTGCGCTGGCTCCTAGTTAGTTTCTGCATGACAAACATCTTGTGAATCAAAACTACAATTTTAAATTCAATGCATCCTTTCTCCTAAACTTAAAACTGCAGCATGCCAAACAGCAATGTTAACTGTCTCTGTAAGTGAATATGCCATTTATTTTGCTCACTATAAATTAAGAACAGTGTTCAAACCTCAGACATTTCCCCTCTACTGCCACGCAGTGCCGGCGATCATCAGACCAGAGGGACCTGTATTTTAAGAATAACATTGAGGACCCGAGCCAGTTAATGTTGTTCTTGCTGAACTACAGCATTCACAGAAAGCAAACACCATAACCAGATTTGTTTGAACTGGCGCGTATTTTATGTTTATTATTATTTTACGGTATTCTCACATCTCTCATTATTATTAACTTTTATTCCAAACTGACAGCATAACTTCCTGCAAAGGCAACGGCAGCGATGTACAGAATTACACTAGCATATGAGTAAAAGAATACTGTGCCATTACAGATGCACCTAATACACTGTGTATCAGATATTAAACACTTTTCTTTCAGTTAGCAAAGCATTGTTTTGTTTGTTACTATGCTTATTATAAAGAGTATATGAATAAGTACATGTTAATAAGTAAACTAATGGCTGACTAAAGCATAGGTAATTAAATACCCCGGGTGCTTCTGAAAACATTGCCTTGCAGATATAATTCCAGTCTGTGTGTTTAAAATACATATCCAAACAAACTAATGTTGCAAACTGGAACAGAAAAGATACTTTTCATATGACTTTATCTTCACCTTAAAGACCAAAGGCAGATGAAATCTGCCTTCCATATACAAATAAAAACACATCCCGAGAACTGCGGAGCCCACCCTGCACCAGACATGTCCCTACCTACTGCATCAATGCCATGAGTTTTTGATGCCTACAGAAGGAGAGGGTTTCTGAGGGACTAAGCCCAGGAGCCCACGGCTGCAGCCTGCAGTGCAAGGCTTTGCGAGGGCATGTCGGCCACCATGGATACCACCAAGCTCCCTCACTCCTAAAACAAGGGCATTTGTCAGAAAAGGCTTCATAAAATTTCATCATTCCCAGCATCCTTTTCCCTTAAATGCTTCTCTGTCACATTAGATTAGAAAAGGAAAAAAAAACCATGATGGCAAACAAGAGAGATTTTGGTTGGCAGGCTTCTCGTTATTCATTTACTGTTTATTATTGATTTTTGTGCCTGTGCAGAAGGATCACGTGTGCACTGGAAAGAGGATGATGGTAATGTACAGAGGGCTCTGTATGCCAGGGAGCTCGTGGCCAGAGCAGCTGTCTGTGGGCTCTCTGTGGCTGGTTTTTGGATTTTGGGTTGTTTACTCCAGACTAAGAAAGTCTCCAATGTTCAGCCTGGACTAAACCACAAGCTCCAGCTCTAAGGGTCCACTGCCAAGATGCAAAGGGGTCATAACCCAGAGTGGAAGAGCTGAGATTCTGGGTGATCCCCAGGGTGGGAGCTGCCCTGCCAGTGAACCGAGCTGGGTCAGCATTCACAGCCACGGGCAGTATTCGCAACAACCGAGGGGCGGCTGCTCTCGCTCACCCACCGACAGCACGGGCCACCACAGCCCTGCAGCAGAGCGAAGAGCAGCGCCCAGACCCACACACGGCTGCCACCCGGCAACACGAACTCCTCTGCACCTAGGGAAGAACACATTTGTAAGGAAGATACTGTAGCATATTTATTTCAAGCCTGTATTACTAGCTCACCTAAGAAAGTAGCAAACAATGCTGATTAGTCCTGCATATCACTGACTCTGTACCCCAACTGATAGAGCTGTAGCCTCAAACACAAGGGGGACAGCACTGAATTTTATTACATATACATTACAAACATAAATATCATATGTAATGTAATATATATCAATATAATATATTTTGTATATAGAACATATTTTTAATATTACTATATATATTACTCAGAAACAAAAATAAAAACAATCGCTCAATGACATTATTCTTCCATTATCAGTCATTGCCAGTTTGAATGTGGCACGAAGAAAATTCGGGATTTTTAGATCTACCTGATTTACAGAAGAGAGTAGAACAGTACTTGAAGCACCCAAAGTTTTCAGCTGAGTGACTTATTAATTACGGGGTTTGGGTTATGTCATGTAAAATTCGTCACACTGTCAGAAAGCTTACAATACCTTGTAAAACTGAAAATTTATATTGCAACTTCAAGAGTTACAAAAATGTGTGGAAAGATAACTGATTAAGAAGTTTTAAACATAAAAGCAGCTGAGAAACTTTGCAGATTTGATTTAGACAGGTCAACTTCTTTTAATGCTAAATACCTTTATTTAACCTGCACTGCCATCAGTTCTCAGTGTCTTGATACCTGTCATGTTTCAAATCCAGGAAGGCAGTAAATGTGCAAGCTTATTTCAGATTGCTGGGAGGCGTGTGAGAGTCATTCACACTATATACCCTCTTCTATCAAGACTAATGTAAAAAAAAACTCTTGTGGCAACATTGTCATTTCCTTAACTCAGCAGGAGCTTTACCAACTGCTTCATGGAGACCAGAATTTCAACACAGACTTTCTCATAATAATGGAAAGTTAATTTCCGTTTCTACCTCATGACATTAATCTATCAGCTAAGGCCTTCAAATAAAGCAGTATCAGCCCTGTACAAGTAACACCCACAAGACCTGGGATGTTCAAAGACTTCCCTCTGCTTTGGTGAGGACAAAAGGCACAGAAATAAAATTGTATCTGGAAAAGTCAGACTAAGTTATAACTTAAGATCTGTATAAAAACAGTTAACATATATCACAACAAATCCAACAAACCAAGACTATTTCAACAAAATAAATAAGGACACAGCAAGGTAAAAAGCAGGTTATGTTAGTTTCCAAACCGAATACTTATTTCATTTTTGAATAGGAACAAAACTGTTGAATGTGGAGGAAAAAAAGTAATTAAAAGGCAAGAAAAGAGACACTGTGACAGAAGAGAGATACAATTCAAAGGAATTAACATGCTCAAGACATGGTTGAGTATAAGATTAAGACAATTTACAGAAAGCAACTTGCTGAAAGAAATTATGTTTGTAAAAGCAAGCCCCATATTGAGACAGTTTTAATAAACTTTTCAAACCCCCCAAATTATGCCAGAGTACTTCATATTTCTGTTTTTAATATGCAGACCCAAGCTACTGCACTATGAGGCAGTAATAGGTGAAACTTGCGAATTTTTAGGACAACAATAAATTAAGCAATGGAAGTACACAAAAAAATAGGATAAAACACAAAATAAATAAATCACGCCAGACCTATCAGATGTGCCCCTTTAAAAAAAATATTCAGTTCTCTTACTGAGAAAAATTAGTAGCTCTAAACTGTCTGGATTTCAGTAAGGTACTGACAGTGCTGTAGAAAGCTAGTTAAAACAGGAGAGGGAGAAACCTGCAGCCAGCCTGGGAGTGCTGGACAGTGTGGAGAGCACATGGAGCCACAAACTGAGCCTTACGGAGTATTTTCATTACCAAAATCAGGAGGTGCAGAAGGCACCTGGCCTGAGCTGCCAGAGACACCACATCAAAGTTAATGGGGCAAAAGGCAAGGAACCAGCAAGGAAGATTATTTCCAGTGGAAGATGAGAAGGATTCATTGCACTATATAAGGCAGTTCGTGAAGCTTCACCTTGGCGTACGATGTGGAGTGTAAAAACCCAGTTATGGAATGGCCAGAAAACTGAAAGAATAAACTACTACCAGCAGAATCAAGGACATCCAGCTGTTTTAGGAGAGCACGTGAGGACAGCCCAACTGACTCAATCTTATAAGGGAAGGACAGGCAGGAAAAGCCCCACAGGAGTGCATGGGGAACCAGTCTTCACGGTGGTGCTGCTGCTTCTGCAGGTGAAGGAGAGAGCTGTCACGAGCACAAACACGTGCAAGCCAGCCACAAATACATCTAAGCCAGAGCGAGAGCAAAGTTTCTGTCCATGAGAATTATCAAGTTCTGGAAAAAAAATCTTTCAGTGCAGCAATTTATGGGAAGATAATGTAAAATATGACTGAGGGTTGGAGTTGGGGACACAGAGAGGCCTGTACACCTGTCCCGTGCCACAGAGCACAGACTCTACATACTCCAGCGTGGAAACTCCACCTTCTGCGGAGCCGCTGACAAAACACTCTCAGCTGTAACACAGGCCAAGCCCTCCTGGCCAGGTCTGAGGAAATCCTGCGGCTCGGACACCCTCAGAAATCCTGGAGCTACTGAGAGCTCCCTGGGATTTGTGTTCTCCACAGCACTATGCGGCTTTTGCGGTGACTGCTAACACAGCTGTCATCAGCACTTTTAAACCGTAAACTCTTGACAAGAATTTCTGGGAAAATGTAGAACAATATTAACTGCTAAAGCAATTCATTTGTGCTTGTATCAATCCTCCTCTGTCCTGACCCAATGAGCTGGACAGTCAGACATAGGGACCAGAAGGCACTTTCATAACAACACAGCACAATACAGGAGCCTAATCTGAGCAGGCAGATAAATCCATCAAGTCAAGCACTACAGAGAAGACACTTCTGGCTTCTAATATCAGTAGCTGTGCATCAGTGCAGCCCTGCACAAGACATCCTCAGGTCCTTCTCTTCGCAGAGAGGGCTCATCAGCTCAGCTGCAGCATCCTGCTGCTGCACAAAGTTGGCTTCTGCTCAAGAAGTATCTTGAGTCTCACCTGGGGACTCTCTGTCCCCTTCTTCCCTGCACAGGGTATGGAAGGCCAGCTGCAAGCCCTCTCTGACAGGGCCTGGTTTAACCTTCTCTGTGAAAACTAAGGAAATGACTAGCCTGGGACTCTAACCTGAGGCTTGTGTAAAACATACCAGATGGGTACACTGCTATCAAGTTAACTTCAGTATTAAAAATAGCAAAAGAAATTTCACATGGATGATTAAGTGCATGAGTGGATCATGTAACCTTGCTTCAGACCAAGCCACGCTGTAAACAATTTTCAGTCCTCAGCAGAAACATACAGGACACGCCATGAAAACATTTAGTTACGTGAAGTTCAACATCTATGACACTCTCAGGTTACAAGCACATTTTCTTGAGAAATAAATGGCTGCCTTACAAAATAAAATGACGATGATGATAACAACATTTCTTGTGCTTTAAATTTGATCTCTGAGTGTCTTGCCACCGAGCACAAGACCCTATATTTCAACCTAACAGCCCTGACATTTAATAAGCCAAGTTTATTTGTAGAAAGTGAGCTGGAAGTTAAATCTCATGGTTGCAGTTGGCACACTATACAGAACAGGAACCTTAACGATGACTGCAGTTCATTTTTGCCCTATAGCTTTCATCCTTCTAACTGGTATATTTAAGTGCGCTTAATCACTTAAGCAATGAGTCTACCACAGTGACAAATCTCCAGTTTAGACTCTACAATAATAAATCTTTGTCTTCTCTCAACAGCTGGCGAGGTTTGATTTGGACTTTGAATTTAGGCCCTTTCCTCAGGCTTAACAGTTACAACTTGTTTGTTCTGTCTGCTGAAAGCATGACATGAACTCTTGTCTTTAAATGCATTATCGTTGCTTAAGCTTACTGTTCTTGGTGTTAAAATTGGTTGCCCTTCTGCAGTGCCTAAGACACACACAAAAAAAATCCAATTAGCCTGTGCTGGGATTTCACCAAGGAACTTTAACTCATTAGTATTTACACAGCATCACTGGTCCACATGACACTTCACAGACATGAGGATGAGCTGGAGTTTATAACACAATCTTTCAATACATGCCTCCAGTGCCACAAAGAGCTAATTTAAAAACAGGTGGAAGGAGCATTCAGACACCCCCTTTAACAGCCAACAGAGGAGTAACATCCCCACAAGCACCTCACAGGCTGTCCACAGGACCAGGGTAGGCATTATCCTAAATTCTATGACAGATGCCCTAAGTATGTTCCTGAAATAGCTCTGGTAAAAAAGGGCAAAACTTAGATGCGGTCATCAAATCACAAGAGGAAAAACTACCTTTGGACTGAAGCGACTGGGGACTCTGTCCCCCGTATTGCTACAGGCTCCCTGCAGTACCTTCGTAAACTATTCAGACCCAAGTCTTTGAGAACTCATGCGTGTTAATTACCTGTGCAGCAAAGGCCCAGGCCTATGCTCGCAGAACAAACCAAACCACTGAAGGTTTGCAGGATCAAGGTCTCATTTCCCTTTGCCTTAGTTCTTCCTGTACAGTTCAACAGAACTCTCAGTTGTATTCAACATTCTGACAGGTATCTGGAGCAGGGCCTTATTTTGCTAAATATAAAAAACCTTCTTAAATAACTGATCTTGGATAAAAAAAGGTGAATCCTGACTTGTTGTGACAGCCACATAAAAGACTTCATCAACTTCTGACAGCAATGTTCATTCCTTCAATCCAGAAGAAACGGCTTGGCCCTCCAACCTAAGTCACCACTAAAGTGGTTTTATTTGCTTTACCATTTGCCAACAAGACAAATAACTCTTAAGCACAGAGCTTGCCAGCTGACTGAACAGCGCACAGAAACCTTGGACTCAGCGGGGATTGCTCTCTGGCATGTGCACAAAAGTCCTGGGACACCTGAGACTATCAGAGCCTCTGTGCACAACATACCTGCACACCATCAGCAAGTGTTTTCAGATGGGTGTGGGGGTTTTTAAACCTCAGCATGGCAGTGTTTTAACTAGTCAGCTCTCCTGTTTATTATGGAGTAATAATAGTAAATAGTAAATAATAATTATTTATTATTAGATTTCAGTCCCAGTTTCCTCACTGAAGAGCCTGGCAATCCTCATCACACTGAGGGTCTTAATACTTTGAGAGCCAAAGATGAAGAGCCATAATATCCCTTGCCATATCCACTGGGTCCAAAGACACACCTTCAAAAATCTCTTATAAAAAATACTTAGCATGTGCATTCCTCTAGGTTCAGTTTGTAGCCACCCCTTTTAAGATCTCTCTTCCCTATATTAAAGGTTACTTTAGTACCTGTTACTTTCTTCCCACCACAGAGTTTACAGCATAAGCAACCACCTCTCTATTAATGTGAGGGCACTGCAATCAGCATGTCTCACAGCCAGCCTGTTTCTGCAGACCATTGATGATTCTGACAAGGTAACATGCATTTTAACTCCAAATATTTAGGAAGCTCACTATATGTTTGTCAGCTAGATTAAAGCTCTTACACCTCCTTAACTACTGTCAAGTAGCTTCTCTGTGATTAGACTAAACAGCTTGAGCTTCCTTAGGCTAACAGTGTGTTTTTACTAAACTCTCCATAGCTCCTGTCAGAGAATCCATTTTAAAACACAGGCAGGTCATTCCCTCTAAAATCCCTGTTTTATCCAGCGTCATCTTCTGAATTCCTGCCAGGTGCCGCTTTCAGGCAGGCATCACGACCTTCTCTTTTTCACTTAATGTACAGCCTTGGCACAGAATTATCTACTTTTTTCTCTCTTTTCAACCCTTGAGGCACTGACACCAGTTAGCACTTCTTCTGTCTTTCCCAAATGCAAATTTATGATCTGGATTTTTGCATTTGCTTTGCAAAATAACCACAAAAAATACCAATTTTAAGTTCTTTCTTTTATTCAGAATGGTGGTATTTTCACAGCCACTCAGACAATCAGGGCCCATGACCCCTGTGAACAATGGGGGGCTTATGCTCTTTTGGGCTAAATTTGTCCAGGCACTCAGGGGATGCCTTGGGAAAATCCCACTACACATATGCAGTTTTAGGAGCACTTCTGTAGATTTTCATCAGCACACAGAAGACATTAGGCTTCAGTTAGAAGCTGGCAGTACAGCACCATGGCTGCATATCGGTCAGTGTTACAGTAAGCTCACTCAAGATGTCAAATATTATTCTGAAGGCTCTGGCTTACATATTTCCCCTGAAATACTGACTGCAAATCTTCTAGAGCTTTGGCAGTAAGAAAGTAAATTTCTTCAAACAGTATTTTCTGAAGACCTCCCATTTCCTACAAACTTCACTCCATTCCCAGTATCTGATGCTGACTGAAAAATTAAGCTCAATCAAAAAGTCAAACCTGTGAAGAAATGTCAAAATTCATAGAGAACAAGTATTATTGTATACTGCATGCATCGGGCACTGATCCAGCAAGTTTTGATACAGCTTTTCCCCCAAGAACCCCTAGTTTAATCTACAAAGATTTGTCTACTTTTTGTCGAAAGTAACATAGTACTTTCATGCACATCATAATCTCTTCCATAAAAAATTAAAGGCAGAGTTTCCAAGTGTACCATGATGAAAATACACATGCTTAAAACAGTTAAAACCTGTTTTATAATAACCTCATGAATATTAGCCTACAGCAGTAAAAACTAATTTCTGCAAAACCCAAAAAGGCGGACCAAAGAAACCTCTAAGATCTAAACCCTGTCTGGAGGCTCAGCAGCAGCTAGGAATGCTTTGTGGTGCTGTAAGTGATACAGCTGAAGAGAGGAGTTAACAGTTAAGAAAACACTGCTTACTTTAATTCCACTAAGCAGAAAATAAGATCAGTATTTAGTAAATATTTAATTTACATTCTAAGAAATGCAAAAATTTATGCAAGTGATTTTGGGTCAGTGAGCAAACTATCTATCTGTAACTGATTCTGTGAATTTCATATGCAGGACTGATGCTGACCTTGCCAGAAGTGGTCATGCATTTGAAACTTTACTTTCAACAGTCAAGTTCTTAAAAATACTGCAAACCAAGCGGCATGGCACTTGCAGGGAGTTAAGAATTCTTCCACCTCCTTTGGTGGCATGAGAGTTTTGCTCCAGGTTTTCTTTCCACTCGCCCACCACCACACTGACTTCTGTAGCTCACACAGCAGATGCTTACAGGGAAACCCATCACAATGACGGCAGATTGCTTTGAAGAAAGGCCAAGCAATTACCAGCAAGTCTGCAAAACTAAAACTAACTGTCCTTCAGTTCTTCTCAAAAGAAAGAATCTGTTCACTGGTTTTCAAACCATTTGAAACTCCCTGGCCTTTGCCAGGTTAATGTTTTCCAACCCTCATGATTAACTGCCCTAGCTCAAATTTATGAAGGGGAACAATACCTCCTGACCATCTGTCAAGATGCTATCACAGCAAACACACCTCGACAGGCACGGTGGCTTTAGGGGCCGAGCACTGGCAGCCCCAGCCCCAGCACCTGCAGCCATGCCCCCCCAGCCCAGGCAAGACAAACCCCCAGGCGTCCAGTCCCCAAAAAATCCTGCTGTCCTAAGGGTGGTTTATCACGGCAGCTTGTGCACATGCAGCTCCACATGGCCAAATTAGCAGCAGCAGGAAAAAAGAGAAATTAGTTACATTTTAATAACAGGCAAATGTTTTCTGCTGCTACTTGAATTTGAGACCATGGGAATGAAAAGTTACTTTTTTTCTCACATTGCAGCTTATTGGAGCACATCGCACCAATGCGCAGCATAGATCTGCAGGGTCAGGAAGCCCAGAAAGGGAAGAGCAGAAAGATGAGATGAGCTTCACTGACAGCAGCCACCACCCTAAGACAGCACAGCCCAAACCTGAGAGGCA
Organism: Oriolus oriolus; assembly: GCA_013400235.1. Lineage (NCBI taxonomy): Eukaryota > Metazoa > Chordata > Aves > Passeriformes > Corvidae > Oriolus > Oriolus oriolus. The sequence goes on along the minus strand of VXBT01000184.1, from coordinate 559,673 downwards.
GGCTCCATCTCTTCATCTCCCACAGATTTCTGCTAATGAAATCACACTCAGCTTTCTTGCATGGTTTAGCACAAGATAGTTTCGTAAGATGGGACTTTTCCAAGTGCTTTGCTTCCTGCAGTCAGTGCAATGCACATGCTGGTGAACATATCTGAGGTGGGCCAGGCTGACTAAGAAAACCTCTCAATTTTGTGTCTTCTGAGAGACTGTTGGACAAAGAGAAAGTGTTGTTATCCTAATTTTACAGGACTTTGAAGGTGTCCAATTCACTGCCTGGCCACACATGCACAAACCACAGGGGTGAGTGGAGACCTGGTGATGGCCAGGGCTGCTAGCCCTGCTCCACACCAGCCTCTTCCCTCTCCAAATGGCCGGCACCATGCACAACGTTTCAGCTGATGAGTTTAAAGAAAACTCTATTACATGGTCACAAATCCCACATTAATTAAAATTTTAGTTATTTATTTCAGTAGGAATGTCATAATAATAATTTTTTACGAATCATAATGAAGAAATATACCGTGTTCCTCAGATAACAACTCTGTCCTAGCCACCACAAAGTGATGTAGTCTTCCTCTTCCAGCCATGGTTATCCTGGGCCTGCTGACCTCAGGGGCCTGGCAGGACAATTTTACTTCTTTCTTTCATTCTGCAGGCTTCTAACACTCCCTCTCTAGCAGCTCAGCTGGTAACACCACAGGACCTTGCTCCAGCACAGCGGAATAATAATACTCCACAGACACCAAGAGAGCCAGACTCAGCCCGGAGTATTTATTTTCCACACTTTTAGGAAATCAGTTTTTCTGATTTCTCCATCCTCGGCAAGCCAGAGGTTTCCTCCTGTCTGCCTGGTCACAAGCTAGTCACACTTAATGCTCTGGTCATTAAATCCATCTTTCTGTTGCACTTTGAAAGGGTAAATAAAATCATCAGAAACTGTTTAACTTCAGTGCCTCTTTCCTTCTTGGGATTTGACTACAAATCCAAACTCTTATGTCAGGAAAAACAAGCACATTTTTAGAAGAGGTGTGTCTTAGTTCAGATTAGTGTGGCATTCAGAAATCGTGCAAGTGCCAACATGGGAAGAAAATACAGCATGCTATATAAAATAGGCATGTTTAATTATTTTGGAATAAGATGATAACATCGGCTTCCTCAACTGCTTATTCTGTATTTAATATTCTAGCCTGGCATATTAAATGTCGTCTCTTGCTTCCTGCCTAATGGAACAATAGTTCAATACAACAGTATTGTATTGAACTATTAGTAATAGTTCAGTAGTTCAAACTGTTAGTAATAGTACAATAGTTCAAACTCTCCTATTCATAATTTTATTATTTGATCTGAATATCAAACTTTAAAAAAATGAAAAAAAACCCCAAAACCACATGAAACACCACAATCAAATTTAACATTAATATTTTTATATGACAGACTAGATTTCCGTTTGGTTATATCACAGTAACGTACTCCACTGAGGACGCTGAAATTATGCTTGACCAAACTGAGGACCTTCAAGCCTGGGAGCTCACTGAAACACACGGGATGACCAACATGCACTAATGCTTGGGGTGTGCACATCTGTACAACATCGAAAGAGGGAGAAAACACCCCACACTTCTTCTTAGCAAGACTTTCCGATACAAGTGACCAACCACCGGTCTATTTGGTGAAGCCATCTGCAATGACTCTGACTGCCAGCGGTGCACAGCCTGCTGCCCTGTCCTTGCCAAAAAGCAATTTAAGGCTGCATGAACACTAGAGACTCCTGTTTCTCCATCGGATTTGAAGAGTTTCAGACATGTGAATCCCAAAGGTTCCTTTATCAGCTGATCCAAGTTTGTTAAAAATTATTGCCTGATTAAGACAAAATTGAGTTTTGCCCTCTGCTTCTAGTCATCAATTATTGTAATTCTTTCCATGATTAAAAGGCCGTTTCTTTCTCTCCGTGACAATACCACCATGCTGTAATCTTATTCTGATGCTTCTCTCCAGCCCTGGAATAATTTTTCCACTGTCTTCTCCAGCTTTTCCACTTCCTTTTAAAAATACTGACACTTGGCATGGAAAAATAAAATCATACAGCAGTAGCAAGCACCAGGTCCCTGCGGCAGGTGCCCTCCCACACATGCCACACTAGTCCTTTGTATCACAGCAGCCCACTGTAGACTCTGTTTGAGGTGTTTGATCTAAATCTCTAAAACCTTTCTCAATCACTATTTCATGAAGTGCAAATCATACTTGTGGAACTGTGTGTTTTTTAACTGGCTGCCTAAGCCTGCCTCCGGTGGTACTGAAAACCAGTTTGTTTGACCTCAACTCATCAACAGATCCAGCTTGTTCTGGGAAAATGCCCAGTCACTGTTTTTAATCACCCTACTATTTCTTTATGTCATGCAGAAGTTTTAGTAGCAACATTCACAAATTTATTTTCACATCACCGAAATAAATTTGATTGGTATCACATCACCAGTTGCTGTGGTACTTTATGAGCAGCCTTAAACTAATGACAGTAGAATCCAACTGTAATCAGCTGGGGGGGGAACGACCCACAAGAAATCAAATCCATTTAAATTCATACACACAAGCTTTGAAACACTAAACAAAACAAAAAATGATCATGTTATTACCAGTACTAATATTTAAATAAATTCCATTTATGAACAGATGATGCACAAAGACCACACTGTGCCTATTGTTCTCCCCTGGTAACTCATTTTCATCATGCACTTCGGGACTTTCTTCAGCTTTTTTAACCGCCTCAGAGATTTCATATTGTCATTTTACTTGCATTTTGAGACATTTCAGTAAACCTCAAGATGACTCAGCTGGAGTAACATTTCAAATGAGAAAGTGCATCAAGAATTAGTTTGTTCAAACTAAGGAAGAAATCAAGAGGTGGTTGATTAGGTCTCAGATGGATGCCTGTAATTTTTGCCGACAGCAAAAATTATAATAGAAAGCATTCTGACATTTTTGCCTGACAACCATGGCCTGCAATGTTTACCTGGGACATATGCATTACATAAATTATTAAGAATCAAACAACAAGAATTACATCCTGTTCTAATCAGTGTGCAGCAATGTCAAAAGAAACAGGATATTGTTCAAAGACATATTCTGAAAATTTGACCAAAATTGCATCTAAAGTTTATAAACGCAATTTATAACTGCGTTTATGCTTAAAGTGAAAGCTGCCATATGCTGAACCTTCTTTTTTTTTTTTAATTCTTCTTTGATGCTGGAATTGCCA
>VXBT01000184.1:510923-550596 GCA_013400235.1 Oriolus oriolus | reverse complement strand
AAACAAACAAACAAAAACCCCCAAACCTATTTTCTTCTGCTGCTTTTTTGCCTGATTACTTTTTTCCCCTAAAAATGAGATGGGAATTTCACCCTGACTGCCAGCACACTTAGGCATCAAGGTGGGGCAGTGCCCCATCCCAAACACACATATTTGATAAAGCAAATTGTTTGATGTTTTTTAAAATCTATGGAAATATCTCCCAGGAGCACTTATGTATTTTTGTGAAGTGGACACACACATTTGTTGAGGCATTTTATTAAGCCTCTTTATGAAAGGTGGCGGAGCAAGACATGACAGTATTTGTACAGGATGATGTGTGCTTAGGATTCATAAAGGAATCATGTGAGCTGCGAGGTTGGCCCCTGGTCAAAAAAGAGCTCTCCACAAGTCAGAATCTGGCATCTGCATCCACACATGTTCTGTACGTCACGGGAGGCTGTGGGAGAAACAGGGAGGCAGAGACAGATGGCAAAAAGCCCGGAGGGAACCAGCACTGGTTTCTCCCTCCCCTACTGAGGTCGAGGAAAAGGACAAAAGCTCTGCTCCCCACATCCTTGCCTTGGACTGAAGCCAAACAGTAAATCTACTTTTTCTTTCTTTTTTTTTTTTTCAAGGAGATGCATTTGTGGGAAATGTAGAAGACATGGCCTTTTTTCACTGATTGGTATCTTGACCTTTTCTCTTTTAAGGAAAAATATGTTGAGCATGGTCTTCAATTTAGTGAGTGTTGATATTATATTTAATGAAAACCATTCTAAAGAGAGAAAAAGGTCTCAACTCCTCCCATGTGAAATCTGCAATTAGCAGAGTGTAGTTTATTTTTCCTCTAGCATTTGCAACACAGCATCTTTACCTGCTACATATCAGTAGAAGCACAGAAATCCACTGGCAGTTACATTTTACTTAATCTCCAGACATTCAGAGGAAGGAAACTGAGTAGTCACTGTGCTGGATCATGTACAGGTAATTATTGCTGCTTGAGGCTGGCAGCGATTACAGAGGACAAGAACAGCTCTGCCTGTGGGCAGGAAGGGATTGAGCAAGCCATGGAAGCAGGTAGCATCTAAATGGCATGTCAGTTACCCATACCACAGCTATGGGAGCCAAATCTTGTTAAACCTTTGCAAAATCGAGTACCAAAATACCCTTTTGCCTTGTCTGATGCAATTCTTTTCTGCTTTGCTTGCTTGTCTTGCCTCTCCACACCCATCCAGTATGTCATTGCTGAGAAAATCTCCCTCACAGAGCCTCTTCTTCTTACCCTCTCCACAGATGAAGGTCTCTGTGAGCTCATCTTTAAACTTGGGCTACAGAACAATTGTCTGCCTTACATGTTTGCTTCATCATGTCCTGCTTTCTTCCCTCCTTTGCTGTTCAGTTTTGCTTGAGCTGTTCTTGCTGGGTCACAGCCTTCTGTCTTCTGCACCCAGCAGTCATTCTTCAGATTCAAATACCTTTCTCACAGCATGCTGTAATTCAGTCCATCCTGCCTCCCCTTTTAGCAGCGATGCTGCTGACTGAATCAGTTGCTCTGCAGGGCAGCAGGGAAGAGGAACAAGATGAAAACCCTAGTGGGCAAGCAGGGAGCTTCACCCATACACTTCTGTTCCGCTTGGCCTTTCCTAAGCTCGCTGGCAAGGCACAAATAGCCGTATTGAAAGGGCTTTTCCTTACTCAAAAAACTAGGAGAGATTCTGAGAAAAGGATATAGTAATGGTTGGTGCTCACCTTGTGTGGTGATTTCCACCACAAGACTGCCACAGGATTGTAGCAAGCCCATCAGCTGCATTGAAAACCCACTGTTGCAGATAACCTTGGATCCTCTTTTACTGGGTATGGTACTTTGTTGGTAACTTTCGTTATTCCTAGGACAATAATCCTTGATTGTGAGATTACCCAGGTTGCCCAGTTTCTCAGTGTTGTCATCACCTGTGTTTGGACACCAGGCACTGGGTTACCACTCTCTGTCAGCAGCTACAATCTGGGTAGCAACTTTACTATGTCTGAAAGGATCTTACCCAGAGATAAATCCAGGTAGCTGGATTTATTCCTTGGGAAATTATATACTGGCACACTCCCCCCATTCTTCATTTACATTCAGGTGGAGTAACTCTGGCCACATCATGCTGGTAGGACTACAAGGCACACTGTTTCCAGCTGAAAGAGCAAAGGAGAGGTAGACAAGTTTTTAAAGGGAAGATGAGGGCTCACTAAGTTTAGTAATGAACTGGGAAAAGACACATACTAATTACTGATTTTAACAAATTCTATTGCACCCAGAGAATCAGCCATGCAGAAACCTTTGCCTTGCAGCAAAGCCTTGGAACACGAGCAGCACTTCAATTCTTCGTGAGCATATGGCATTTACTTTCTTAGCAGCACCTCTCAGGTCTAGCCTTCTGCAGTTGAGCTGGCTTCTGGCACCAAAGACAGCTAAAGAACCCTTCATATTCAGTACACGCCTACAGGAACTTTAAACAGGCTCTTGAATGACTCACACTTTTCTGATACTCTGGAAGTAATTCTGGCTAGCTTGGTGGAGGAGACCTGTCCCTACACACACTGAGACATATGGAAAGTGCTTGCATGGATGTTACACCAGCTACCATCCAGTTTTCACCAGGTGAGATGCACCTCAGAGCTTTTCAGCTCTGACTGATCGTTGATTCCTTTTCCTTTCCATAGAAAAAAGGTAGGAAAGAAGCATATTATGTGCTTCCTAGCACAAGACAGGGTCGTACATTCCAACTCCTCAGTTTTAAGTGATGCCAGTACCTACTGAAAAACAGATTGCCTGTTGTTGGCACAATATCCCAGATCACAAGGATTCAGTTCATCACCCTGGAAAAGTGCACAGCAGCCCCTGTCTTTTCATGCCAAGATGCTCTCCGTTCAGAATCCATGTGCTGGCTGGTCCACATCATTAGGATACAGATGGTCTCATTTTTGTACACTTCCAGTGCTTGCTTTGTCAGTAGAGAAGGATAACATCAGGCACACATACCTAGCAGTGGCTGGTTGGTTGGTTTTATCTCCTTAATTTAGCATGGGTTTTAAAATTCCTAATAGCTGATGAAGACAATACTAGAGAATATTATTGCAATCAAGACCAGATTCTAGCAAAAGGAAATCCAAGTACCAGCTTAATATCATGATAGCCTGCAGTATCATCAGGGCTGAAATGAACAATATGCAGAGAAAAACAAGCATCTCAAAATGTGCAGAAACCAAAAAGCAGGATGTAAGGAAATTACTCAGAGTATTGGGTTTCACGTAGAAATTGGGAGTTGCGCTATTCAATCCTTAATCTAAAAGCTACAGTCTGGAGACACTCTTCAAATATATAAAACATGTTGCAAAGAGAATGGGAAAAAGCCTTTCTGCATGCCTACAGATAAGATAAAAAAGGTCAAGATCTGGCATGGTAGATTTGTCTTTTCCTACTATCTACCTTAATACTAATAATACCAAAACCTACAAGAACTTGGAGCGGAAGGATAATCTTTAATAATTTATTTCAGAGCAGACAAATCTGTCCTGCCACATACAGTTGAGACACAGGTGATGGTGCCAGACTGGAAAAAAAAAAACAAGATAAGCTTTCGCATTCCATTCAAGGATTTCTAACACCACTATTTTTCAGAAACCTTCCAACTGAATACTGAACTTCGGAATCTGTAACCTAAACTGCTTTTTGGTTAATCAGTCTTGCTACCTATTGTTCCTGTTGTTCCAGTGAAGTTAAAGACTTGCAAAGCTTACCAGTTTTACAGCATCCAGAAGTTGGTTTGACAGTCACGTGTCACGTGAAAGGAAAGAACAGAACAGATTTTTCTTCCTGCTACTTAGTTTAAAACTGCTAATGGCTCCTGAAAGCTCAGAGTTCTACTCCAGTGCGTATGCAGGTATTAACCTTAAGTGTCACAGTGAAGTTGAAAATGTATGTATTTAACAAATCTGCTTCTATTTTGAATATTGATTCATTTAATAATTACCTTGCTCCTTTTCCAAGTCTATTTCCCTAATTTTCAAATTATGTGGAAGTTAGACCCAGGTCACTGTACAAATAGCAGGTTATTAACAGAAGGGCCACCAGGGCATTTGGGACATCAGCCTTAGTTGTGCCTGGGTTAAGACAGACTGTGCCGGGACAGGGAGAACAGCTCGATCAACGCTTGCAGCACGTGTGCCCAGACAGGTGGGCACAGAGGCTGCAGCTCATGGGCACTGTACAGTGCCGACTTTGGCTGCGAGTGCTGTGCCAGCCTCCATCAAACCCGTGCTCCTGGAGTGCAACTTTAATTGAACTGACCCTTTCCTCAGAGCTGCAGCATCAGGCTCCCTGTCACGGGCTGAACAGGAACTGTGGTTGAGTGGAAACACATGGCACCTTTCTTCCTTAAAGAAAATCATAATTGATTGCAGTCTTGTATTTTATCATCTTACTGACACATCTTGTGTTACAACTGGATGTGCTGCCTCACCTGGGAAAAAGCAGCATGACAGCATTCCAAATCCCAGGGCTAATCTCTGGGCCTCTTGCTGCACAGTTTGATCTTCTAGCACTTTCACAGCACAGCAATAACTTCAATGTTTTTGCCTTTGGGCATCTAACTTTTAGTACCCAGCCTCTGCAACAGAAGCAACACCAGCACCCACCACCCAAGAAAGCCGGAACACTGTGCAGGGAGGCTGCTTGAGCAGGCACAAAGAAACACTTTCCATCCACTGCAGCCCAAGAGAATGAAAGGTAAGTATTTTTCCTGCACTCAAGAGCTTGTGGCTGTAATTTTCAATTAGGTTCATAAACACTTTGTCTGCAGAAGAGGAGATAGCCTCGTTTCCTTTGAGCCAGTTATAAGAACATTTGCTCCAGGGAAGCTGAATCCCTTCTTTGCCTCAGGGGACTAAAACTCACTTCTCTGTGTTTGAAGAAGGTAGCTTAGGTTCCAGATACACCACAAGCACACTGCTGCACTGTAATTGGCAAGGCCTCTGGGGGCACTTCTACTTCCTTAAGAAAGAGATAGTGAGCATGTTTCTCTGAATCCCTCTTCACAACGCTGCTTGTCTTGCATTCATAGTGGTGTAGCAAAGCTGCAGCTTAGCCTTCTATATTATTATTTTAAAGTAAATTCTGAAATAATCTTGAAAGGTAACTCAAACTGAGTTGCATACTGGGAAGCTACTTATTAAAGGAAGTACTCTCAATTCTTTCACTGATGCCTAAAACAGCTGTACTCAGTATACACCTGAAACTGAAAATGATGAAACACATTTAAAGGTAAAATGAAATTACTACAAATCATTATGGGCATATGGTGGTGTCCTTCCAAACCATCCAACCAATTACAATATACCTACTTTAGCAGGTGTATTTACAACCTATTAAGCTGGAAATTGTTTCTGATCTGACATTATTTCAAACTGCAGCTAGTCAGGCAAAAGTCCCGACATGCTCCTCGTGACTGAGGAGGAACAAACCTGACAGATTTGCCCCATCACAACTTTACTGATTTGCAAAGAAAAGATGCACAGGAAAGTCTAAATGTATTTATAGCATGTATCCTTTAAGACAATGTTTATCACTCTGACCCTTTTTTCCGATGAGCACATGGCTAACATCATGCTGAGCAATACCTGTTACAGGTAAGTAAGTCACAGTAGCAGAGGAAAATATTGCTAATAAGAGAACCTACCAAGTATTAAACATTCATTTTCACAGAAGGAATAAAGTGCATGTTCACAGTTCCTTTCTTTCAGCTGTAAAAGAAAAAATTGACCTTTTTGGTTAAAATCTGATGCAAATTTTCCCCTTAAAAAAAGTTCAGAGTTGACATTGTCACACAAAAATTGACACTTCAAGGTTATGAACAAACTAAGTTTAATCTAAACCTAGTTTACAATTGCATCAGATGAAGAACAGTTTCAGTCTTTCCAGTCAACAAATGCAGCAGAAGCTATGTCCGTGTCAGCAAGTAATTCAATACGATAGGAGTGAACCCACAGAATCAAACAGCTGATGAAACTTCTATACCTACAGTATTTACAGTCTGGAAATGTGAAGGCCCAGTTTTGTCTGAAGCTCCAGGCATCCTCAACACATAGGTAGGTGGTTTCAAGCTGCCTGAAAGAAACCACTGCTATGGACTCAGGTCACCATTCAGAGCTAGAGGGCACCTGGTGCACACTCAGAGCCCAGGTCCCAGTTCTGAGTTCTCCAAAAGGAAGTGAACTCAAGAGCACCAAAAAGGCTTTGACAGCCAAACCAGTCTGTGGAAAGTGGGGTAAGAGAGGGATTTCCAAACTGCACAAACTGCACTGCTGCCATAGATGCAGCTGGAGCCATCCCCAAAGAGAACATATCTCTCAGGATGTTCAGCCTCACACAATGCTTTTAACCCTGGCTGAGTGACCATTTACTAATGAACTGCGCTGCAGTGTTCCCAGTGGAACCAGATGGCAGAATTATTGTTATCAGCATGTAGAGCCATAAGCAGCAGTAGCCATGTTATCAAAATTACAATGATTTTAAAGTTTCATTCTACCCACAGTATGAATTTTACGACAGACATACAAAAAGGGGCTGCTCAGGAGAACCTGAAAGCAGAATTGCCACTCCTGTTGCAGATGTTCACAAAGAACAGCTGCTTACTTGCAGAAGATAAAAATTCCTTCATATAAAGGGGCACTAAGATGCATAAGATGTAATACACTTCAAAAACACAAGCATTTTACAAGTCCATTTTACAAGCCATAATGTCTATTACATCAATATTGAACAATACAAAGCTTGTCTTTATATTTAAAAATAGAATATAAACAAATAGTAGTTCACATTAGGACAATTGCCACAGCAAAATTTTTCAGAGAAAGTGCTTTACCTACAGAAAATACCCTAAAGCCTACCAAGCAAGCTCTAAAATTCTCTGATTTAAAAGTGGTAGGGATAGAAGCAAAGTTCAAGTGACATCCAAAACTTTGCTAGAAATCAAGAACTCCAAATGTGCCATGTTCCTCAGCTGATAGTCAGGTCAGCTTCATCTGGGGAGTCATTACCCCTAAATATGATACAGCACACCATTTTGAAAAAGTAACAGAATAGTTGATTTACTTACAAATGGCTTTATTGGAGCTATAACTTAATAAATTTGATGTTCAAGGTGTAAATTTGTCTCACAGACTAAAAATTAACACAAGAAAAAACATAATACAGATCTACTTATGTTATCCAACTGGTAGAACTGAACCTGAAAGAAGCAATTATTTCAAGATAAGGAATTAAGACTATCACAGGACTGAATAAACAGAGAGGGAAATACAGTAACAGAGTACTTCACAGTAAAATACCTCTTTATTAGGAATATATTTAAAACTAGCTCTTTATTTCAGGTAAGAAAAATAGCATTCTGACTTTTAGTCAGTGCTGATTCTGGTCATATGCAACATTCTAAACAGCTAGAAAAGTTATTTGCACTGTTGTTGCCCATTAACAATTCTCCTAACAGTCCATTCACTGCCTTTTTTTACCTTGTTCTTAAATATGCTGGAAGAAATTCTTCAAATAGGGTTTGTATTTAGATCTTAATTAAGACTGACAGACTGACTTGACAGTGGCTCAGCGTTTGTTATTAGCTCACATGCAGCTTTTATGAGCTAATTTGAAGAAAACAACATGGTTCAGGAGCTGAACTACAAAGACAATTGAGAGGGCAACTATCCAGGAAGACTGTGGTAAAACAAATCCCACTCATCTACTATACAGTTTAGTACTGTAAAGTAGCAGCAGTTTCAAGAACTTCTATACCTCTGTATAAGAGAGCACTGAAGAACGGAATATTGGGGTATTGCTATTAAAATTCAAACAGCAACCTACTTCATATGTACATTTTTATACTCAGTACAAGTCTAGACTCTCTCTATGCTGTAACTTAACAGTTTAAGGTAATTCATTAGATCATGCTGTAAACAAAGACATAAAACCATTGTGTAAGCTTTACTGGTTTAGGAGTGTGTATAAACATCTGCCTCCTCAAAAATAAAAAGCTGTGTAATTTTCCGTCATGATCATACAAGTAGCATATTGTAAAACAAGTTTTTATCCAATTAAAAATGAAATCTATGCATTTTATGGAAGTGTTACACAGCATTTGTAACCAAGTCTGTGTTTTTAGATACCTGACATCCATTTTCAAAATGAGATATATCAGACAGGGAAAGTATTCTCCAGACAAATGTATTAATTTTTGGTCTTGGAATTTCTTCTATCCTCTGCAGCCAATATGAAGCCAAAATACATCTGTTTTAAGTAGACTTCCATATGCAGATGCTTTTTAAATGCAGATGAAAACTATAATGATATTACAATCCCTAAATACACAAGTTTGTGGTTGTTTTAAGCAGAATTTTAAAAATATTTAAAACCACCAAAAATAGGCTATATCAGGAAGCAATCTGATACTCAAATAAATAGAAAATTTGCGTTTTAATGTCACATTGAATTTTAGTACATTTCAATCCAAGAAAAAAAATAAACAGACATAGTAATGAGTACATGATTATATATATTACAATATGCCTTGTTATAATACATCTGTAGCTTTACGATAAAAAAACCCTGGAGGGCAGATGGAGTTTGAGCTCATTTGAGTAATTGTCAGAACAAAGCATTAAATGCATTTCTGGAGTAAGTACTTTTATTTCATTTCAAAACCTCAAAACAGCATTAGACCTCAGCCTTTTCTTTAAAAAAAAAAATAGCTACCATGGGGCTAGCTAAGTATGTCTTCTGACAGGTTTAAATGATACAGAAAATGCTTTTCCCAATTTTACATACAGTGAAAGGACAGATGATTTCAAAATCAGCACCTATGGCTAACTCTATGTTGACCTTGACCTAGAAATGCATGTTACTGATCTCCACAAGGAATCCAGCAAATTTTGCAAGTTGTCCATTGTACATGAAAGCAAGAGGAAGGGTTATCATATGCAAAAATATTTTTTCCAACTGTTCTTAATGTGTAATTGAAAACTAAAGGCATGGTCTCTTCATTGTAAAAAAATAAAGGTACAACGGAAACTCTAAAGGAAGATATTCAGCTATAGTGAAGTTGCAACCCTCTGAAAGGAAGGAAAAAGAAGAAAAGTCAATTAGCTAAGCTTTGTGCTCTAACCAAACTACTTACAGTGATTTTCAATGGCAAAAGCCCATGCTGACTGGGTGATTTGACAGTTCCAAATATTTTTTCAAATAATTTTTATTTGTATACAAGGACACTAAAATGATCCAGTCATGCAATGTTCACTTTAAGCATTCTGCATCTCTTTTCCAATCTTATAGCTAAGGATCTTGTTCCAGTCAATCTTGGTGCGGGTAACTGGCAACTGTCGACGTAAGGCCTTGAAAGTAGTGTCCGACATAGTCTGATAGTTCTCACTGATAGCAGTCTGCCAAACACAAAGTCACACAAAACAGAGACATGTGAAGAACACAACTTGCATGCCATATAAACATTCAGTGACTCAGGGGCCTGCTACCTCCTGAACAGGCCTAATAAAAATATGCTAAATTGAAATAATATTTAATGAAGGAAAGCTGCTAGATATGGATTGAGACTATGTGAAGAAAATTAGTGAGACATGTAATAAACCTGGCCATAGCCAAGGTGTTTCAGCAAACTACAGTGTGGTTAATCAGCAGCATGAATAAAATGCTGATCAGAGTTAGCTCATACATCATTAATTCCAGACTGGAAAGTCTTCCACTGTTTTTCCTGTGGGGATGCTAAAGTCAGTCCACAACATTGTGTGAACTTGAATATAATGCATACTATAGATACTTCAAACGTTTTTATGAAGAGTATTTCTTTCAAACTGACAGAACACTGTGTCTGAAATTTACCTTATGTTCAAGGACTGAATGAACACGTATCCACTTCTGCAGAGGGTATCCAGAACAGTTACACTTTTCTGACTTTGAAATGACTACTTGGAATAAGTAATGCCTATAGTCATATTTAGCAAAACTGTCTAACAGAGCAGCCTCTGAACAGAATCTGTACAAAAATTCCACTTAGGGAATGCACTAATGCTTTAAGACACCAGAACTGCTGATACTTCATCATGCAAGGAACTTTTCCACTCTCAAAAAATCACTGACGGTTGTGATGTTAAGCAGGTGAGCACCATCACCAGAAGGTATGGAAAGGCAATACAGAGTTAACAGCAGCATGTAATCTGTTTATATGGAACTGCATTATCTTGCTAGTTATAGAATACTAGCTTTGGTTAATTATATGGTAATGCTATAAATATGAGTAAGAATACAGTATTTTTTTCCGACATACCTGATATTCATTTTCTGCAGCCTCTACAATTTTTATAAATTCCTTTGCTGTCTGGGCTTCATTCTAGGAAAAAAGCATTTGAATTAGGTCTGATACACAGCATAATTCTAGGAGCAGGTGGATTATGTTTTTCCTATAGTTATGAGTGGTATCAGGTAGACTCAATGAGAACACTTGACCGTTCAGTAGCTAAACCAAAACTGAACATTCATCCAAAAGGCATATCCCCATATTACGATGATGATGTTAGAAAAATAAAATCAAACTGTAACAAGTGTAAAGATTGCAATGAAGCTCATATTTTGTTTAAGAATTCTACAGTATGATAAAAAGACAAACGGAGCAGATCAGCATTTGGAAATATGACAATGCCCACTGAAGTCTCTAAAAACATGCAAAGTACGGATAACAACATTATCGATGCTACATTTCCAGTACAAATTCAAGAAAACTTCAAGAACATCAGCTGACCCAGAAGTTACAGTACAATATAACCACGAAACCAAACCAGATTTGTTCATCACTAAACATTCTGAATCTGGAGACTAAGCTGAGGAAAACACTAGAATTTATATACTTGGTATTCTAAAACCATCCCCAAATACCTCCTGCAAAAATGAAGGTGCAAATTTCATCATGACTGATAAGGATGAGGTCAGAAAAGAAACTGTTTAAGGATGCAAGTGGGTGTTTTTTTTAAAAATAAAATATGCCCCATCAGTCAATCTGGAGGCAAGTTTGCTGAAGTGCTTAAAAGAAGTCTCCAAAAGGAAGTGAGGGTTCATGAATTTCCAAACTTCCAACTTAGCATTGGAGACATTCCTAAGTGTGCTTTTGCAGAAACTGCTGAAAGTTAGGAGTGTCCTTGTCCCATGTAGTCCCTCATTCCTGCAAATGGAAAGACTTGGTGAAAACTCTGATAGCTTCAACTGTAACTGGTTCAAAGTTTCAGTGAAACTGCACCTAACAGCTGTGAAACTGCTCCTGGACACTGCAAGAGACATGAAGAAGAAGGCAGAGACAAAGTAGATGAACAAAGGAAAAGGTTTCAACTTTTCAGTGAAGTGAGGAAGAATTCAGAGGTATGCGGTCTTATTTGTCTCAGAGGAAAACAAGGGATAAGAAAATAACCTTCAGCAAGATTATTCATAGCTCTAGCAACAAGAGAACTCTTCACTCATTTGTTTCTGTTGTGCCCGTTAATGGTTTTAAAATGGGTTCTCTGACAAACAACAAAAAAGAGGAGTCATTGAGGCTCCTTTTAATTTACCTACCTTTTCTTCTTCTGTGTGAAATAAGAATTTGTACAGCCTCTGCCCTCTTTGATGCTCAAAGCCAAGGTTAAAAATGGGTAACTAGCAGCATACTTGCTTTTGTTTTAGCTAAGTTATGTAAAAGATGCTTTCCTACTCATGGGTCTGCTGCTTCTTTACTGAATTGCAAAACAGGATTAAGTTTCTTCCCAATAGTAAGTGAAGCAAAAACTATTGAAAGGAGGACTGCATCCACATAACCTTCCCTGAAGCAACTCTTACTTGAATGAAAGACTAAATAGATCCCTTTGCTCTGGGGGGTCAGAAGTAATTTTTTATCTACAGCTCCAGAAGTGTTATCAGTTGGCACCACATTCCCCCATTTTTTATGGTGCTATTGCAACTGAAAAGTCAACAAGCCTTGCTTTATATTAACAAACAATGTTCTTTACTGATGAATTGAGCTATTGAGCCAAATCGGCCACTGCTAGTCGTTATCATTAAAATGCTTCCACTGTTCACTTTTACAATTTCTCTTTGCCAGTTTAACCTCACTGTCTTAAATTTTATTAAAAAAGACTCCAACAGAAAATCTTGCTGTTTATAAACACAATTATAGACATATTATTTCAGAAGTAGTAGCTGCTCATGGTGGAACATTACCAATCCTTGAAAGATACATCTGGTACTCCTTCCAAACAATTTTTATTTCTATTGTTTGCTCCTCATTACTATAATAATCCATTTGGTAAGAAGTTGAAAAAAATGATGCTTTAAATATAAAGTGGGTTATGATTCTCAAGTTGAAGCATCTCTAAAAGGGCTTTTTGTACAGAACAGCAAGACATTGTCAGCACCAGTTACAGACGGAGAAAATAAAGGGAGAATACCCACTACTGCTTCTCAACTGGTACCATTTGTTTACTATTTTAGCATACTGGTATTCTTCCAGCCAGCAAAGGAGGCAATCTCCTAGAGATTGCAGTACTAAAGTCAGTTGTTTTAACTCAAACCTCCTTCATATTCAAAAAATTCTATAGGTCACTCTACAGACCAAAGTTTAAATAAATAAGTGCAGGAAGACTGCCAACAAGCTAATTAAAGTTTTAAAATCAAAGTTAATGTAGCTTATATAAGCCACATGCAAGCATACATTAATTGCTTTTTACTTTTTTTTTTTTAACACTAGCTACATATTAGGTAGAAGTAGTAAATAAGTAAATACTACTTATAAAATATTTGTAAATTTGGACATTAATTCCCATATATGTAGAAGAACAAACTTCTCAGACTTCTGAGCTTTTTTAAGCTTGCTTCTATTTTTAATTTTAGAAGTCACTTCAATATACACACTAAGGTCTTTAAAGGTCACTTACAGACACTGTTAGAGAATCTTGTATGTCTTTATGGCTCACCAGCTGAACATTACCATCTTCATAGTAGTGAACCTAGAGAAAATGAAACAAAGAACCTCATATTAACTTTTACAAATCAAAAACATACAGAAAAATCAAAGTGTTGTGTTATTTATGGTAGTAAGAAGCCTCTACAAATCAACCAAAACCACATACAAAATGTTACAGAACAAAAGCAAATAGGAAAACCAAAATAATGTAGAATTTACTATTTTTGAGGGGGAATACTGAAGAAGCTACTCTGGAAACGTTTTTGTGTTGATGTGCCTTAAGTAGTATTTCAAACAAAGAAGTTTAGGTTTTGATTAACATCATGAAGATGACAACACCTTATTTATTTGACCTTACTAGAAACTCTTGAAATAAATAGACTATTCTAAATGGTGAAGATATATTTAACATTAGAATAGTTTTGAGAAGGTTTCAGGATGCCGTGAAGTTTTTCTGCTTCCTCAAACTGTTTTCTAGGGATAGTGCAACATTAAGCTTCCCTTTCTAGCTCTCCTTGGGTTTGATATTTTCCTCTATTAGATATGGCTCATACCAAAAGCTGGCATTTATCTAGACAAAGCAGTTCCCAAGGTTAGATAGCAAAGCAGAATGAAATTATTTTTTCTTGAAATGCTGTATCCACAGAACAGCTTCCTTGATTATTTTGCAGGAGACCACTAAAACTCTACTCAAGATAAGTTTAGTACTTTTAAATTCAGTTGGGACAGATATGAAAACATTTAGTTCCTAATACAACTGTTGGAAAACTTAAAAATCAGGAAGCATATATAAAACTACATGTGATCATTAACAATAATTGATATAGAAGCTGTGCAGGTCATTGACATTTAAATGAGCGTCTTTGAAGATTTTTTTACAATTTTGATAAGGTCAAGATAGTCAACATAGCTGATGTTATGAGAAAATGAAACATTTGTTTCTCACTCTATTAGACAACATAACATAATTTTGAGATTAATGCACAATAGTATAATTTCCTATGCATTATGATCATATGTGCAAAAGACCCTCAACTTTATAAATAACAGAAGAAACATGACACACAGCAAGACAGCTGCAATACCACACAAAGGAAAGGTTTCCTATATAAGTAAAACATTATTGCCTGTGGTTCCATCTTACAGGATTATTTTGCTTATTGTCAAATACTTGTTTTGCAACAAAAGGTATCAACCTAACTGTTGCAGTGCACCTTTTAGAGGCAAAAGGTTTCTATTGCATCAGAAACCCCAAAAAAGGGCAAACGGCCACAATTTTCCATCTACCCTAAACCGTGGCTGGCCTGATTTTGCTGCAGTGCTTCTCCCATCTGACCCACTGGACCCCTGACCTGTAGGTCTGTCACTTCTGTAAGCCTATGGGACAATACCCCTTGTAATCCCACCCAACTTAGCTGTTAAATACCCCTGGTTCCCAAAGTCACATGCTCTTTCTTTTCTTCCCCTGGGGTGAGTGCTTTTGTTAGCATTTGCCTTGGGTGCCTTTTGTTTATTATTTTCATGTTATTAAACATTTTTATTTTGGAAGCAAGAGATCTAGCCCATCTCTCTTTTAAGCCACGGCCTTTCTCGCTACAAAAATCTACCTTTGAGGTTATTACAATTACTCAGCTGGAAGTCAGATCTTCCCGGGCAAACCAGCAGAGTTTATAATTGTAACACCTAACCACAAAAGAAGTTTCTTTTCAAATCAAACAATGCTGGGTAAAACTTCCGCCAGTCTTTTCCAATCCATTTCTTAAAAGATGAGAAGTGCTTACTCAGTGCACAATTCTAAGAACTCCCAAGGTAGCAGCAGAACCCAAAGAAATTAAGTGTTCCCCTTGTCCACCACGATTCACTGCAAGAGAGCCCAACCTCCCCTGTGCTCTGAGGCCAACACCAGCACAAACATCTTACCCTGTGTCACTGAGTCTTAAAAGAGATGGAGAGTCAAATCTAATTCTGGGATGTGTTAAACAAAATATGAGAAGTAACTGTTCTGTACTATACCTCACTGCTGACATCCTTCTAGAATGCTAGGTCTGGGTTCAGAAGACTACAAGAAGGAGGATGTTTATGAACAGAACCTCTTGGAAAGGTTAACTAAGGAGGGATGAGAATAACAAATTATCTAAGAGATAAAATTAGTAACCAGTACACTTATCAGTTGTTTTCCATGCACAGTTGGAGCATGTTAAATACCGAGGGACATAGTTTTAGTAAAAGGCTCTGCTGTTGCTTTTCCCCTCACATATAATTAAAGAAAATTACACAGAAGAGATTACAACAATTGAGAATCTCCTATATTAGAATTTATTAATAGAATTTTAAAAAAAAGGAAGAAATTGTGCAAATGATCTTAAAAATACTGAAGACACCTGAAGATAGCAGGTGATGCTGCAATTTCCCCAACTTATTAATAAAAGGTCTTATCAGAAACAGGGCAATAGTGTATTGCTGTCAAAGATTTTGCAAAAGACATTGAAATTTCAGTACTCTCAAATTTTACTGATGCTGTAGAGGCTTCATTTTCTAGAAAAATATTGTGCTCCTTAAAAAAAAATTTAAAGCACTTTTTTTGTTTGTTTCTTTTGAGTGGTGAAGAGGGAGCACTCCCACATACACTGAAGAAATTTTACAGTTTCTAAGAATTTAAAACTGAGTTCAAAATTCCTTGGTGAAACAAGTCATTTCTACACAAGCAAAAAAGTAGAACTTTTCATCACTCTCCAGAACAGACTTTCAAGAATATAAATAATTATTTGATTAATTATTTGAAATAGTACTAAAAGACAAAATCATCTGGTGCCCAAACTAAAAAACCGATTAGAACCTGAATAAATTCCTAATTCAGACTATTTTTTAGGCTGCTGCCCTAACCTTTCCAAGAATCATGTGGACTTCTGCTTCCTTGGTCTGGAAAACCTCTTGAGACATTTAACCAAAAATGCATGCTGTGGAGAAAATGCCTGCTTTGCTGCAAGTTGGATTTAAGTGACAAAGTCTTGAGAAGCCTAGAAGTTAGTTAAGGTGCTGCTTACCATGACTGTTGTGATCTGACAACAAAATAATGGCTGTTCACATTTTGACTATCATTCCAAATGTTACAGAACTGGCACTAGCATGGGAAAGTGGATTCAGGGTCCCCTTGCTTGGGTGAATCTGAACACAGCTACCACATCCTAAAATAGCATCCTAGCCTCAGACTAGAAAAACATTCCTTGCACCTTCCTTGTGCAATCATCACTGAGCAGTAAGGACAAGCAAAACTCATGGGGGCATAAAAACAGCAAGAAAAAGAAACTTGACTCTGTCTCGTAAAAAAAAAAAAAAGTACTACACAGAAAGTCAGACTGCACTAAGTTTCTAGGCCTTGATCCCAGAACTGTTCCAATAAACTGCTACAATGTATGTGTACACATTCCAGGGAACCAATCCAGGAAGTCAAGTCTCCCTGCCTACCACATGACAGTCAGACTTCCACCTGCCTGGAATTCTTCCTTTCTGAACGCTCTAGAGCCAACAGGAAAGCCAAATGCTGAATGAAGAAGACAACAGATTCAAAAATTTCTGATGGTGGAATTGGTGTTTCCACCTTTCTGAACAATAGGATAACATGAAAAAAACCCTGTTATCAGTTAAAATGAAAAAAAAAAAAATTCTGCTTCAGAATGAGCCTACCCCAAGGAAAGGCTTTTCTCACTGTGAATTCAAGAGACAGGAAACCAGAGAGGAATATGCCTAGCTGACGTGAATACACGAATCATTACATTAAACACATATTGTATGTTTTTAAGGATTAGATAAATATGCAAATTAAGTCACTGACACTTAACTGAATGAGCATTGCTGCCTTGCTTATTGGGTCCCCATTTTCCCTTAACATATTTGATACGCTGGCCTGAGTCTCCCTCGATAATGACTGGACCCTTTACGGCTCAGGACACAGTTTGAGATAAGCATACCTGAATTTTCAAGATGCCAGCCACTTGAGTGGTTGAAGGGGTGATTGTAAACTTCCATTCTGACCTCCAACGGCCATTCCTTAAAAAAACCAATAAAACAGAAATTGAATGTCACCCCACTGGTTATGAAAAAAAAATCCTAATATACAACTGATAGTCAAAGGAAACCAGAGAATGAAATTTGCAGTGCAACTACATATGCAGAAAATCCTCCCCTAAAGATTCAGCCAAAACATTTAACCTCAGTTTTCAATGGGGACCAAGGAGATTTATAATTAACAAACTTTTAACAGTAGGACTTAACTTCTGAAAACACCTAAAGCCTCCAGTGTTCTTTCTCTGTTGTAGTATTAGTTAGGCACACACAGTCAGTATTTTGTTTCTCGGACCTGGATGACATGCTAGATCAGCCAAAGTCACACTTCACCTCAGGCTATCAAAAACTTGAATGGAAGGAACATTAAAGTAGCAAGACTTTATGCTGTGTTTAACTGTAACTAGGCATTTCAACTCTTCTAGCATTTCCCTTCCAGGACAATAAGTTCCTTCCAGTTTCCTTCCACAAATTCAGAATCCTTGCCAAAATGCTTAAAGGGTGTTCCAAACACCCAGAAAACAGTTTGAGGAGAGTATGGTGTAGTTTCACCTAATTTCTTTCCTGTAAACTAGACATTTTCTTATTTAGCTACAAGGTTAGTGGATTAGGTTAGTACTATAGAGCTTTATTAAGAATGCAGTGCAGCTGTCCATGATTTGTCTTGTGTTTGCACTTAAAAAAGGAAAAAAAGTTGATACTATAGGTTCCAATCTTGCTAATGTTAGGTGTAGATTCCAGTGCATTCAACAAGGGGAAAGACATAAAATATTAAAATTAACTGCTACTGATGAATCTATATAATCATACATCTTAGATAGTAACAATGGTAACTCAACTATAAAGCCATTGGTTATTATTTCAGACAATATCCAAATTATCACTGGACATATAGACTAAGACAATTCAGCAGATTGTTGGCATTGCTAAGAAAACTGAAAGGGTTGCCCAACTCAGAGACACTAGTACTACTAATAGCCTCACAGACTGACCCACTGATTATGAGAAAGCTTATGTGCTGGATTCTACCTTAGGTACAGTTCTAGCTTCTGAATGCCTGGGATTCAATGGCTAGCTAACAGATTTGTTTGCTTCTCAGCCACGCTGTGGTCCCTTGAAGTTAAGATGACCACAGTGTTTCCACTCTGGGATATCTTTTTTGTCCTTAAGTTGCTATTAAAAAAAATTAAAAATTCAAGTTAATAAGGATTTTTCTGTAAGAAATGCTCTCAGGTAAAAACAACACCACTTCTTTATTTAGCTCAGCTGACTTAGAATGTTTTGTAAGGGATTAACTTTCCTTTTCTTTCTTTAATAAGCTATCTATCCTACTACGTTGTTAGTATTTCAAATAATCACAAAGTATTTTTCTTTGGCATATATTGGTTTGCTATTACCCAACAAACTTACTCTCATAGTAGGCTGACAGACTTCTAAATGCCTAAAAAGCTGGAACACCTTGAGAATAAATACTGGCTGTGGCTTGAGCTGGATATGCAGCCACACAGCTGCATAAATGAGGAATCTGGTTAACTTGGAATCCATTCCTCCATCTCTAAATCTCCCAAACCATTATCCATTTATTACAACTTGCTAAGGACAAGACTTAAAGTCTGACTACCCCTGAAAAACTCTTAAAAACATGGTCAGTATTTACGCATAGATGCCCAATACATAACTTTAATAAAGAAAACTTCCAAGAAAGATTTTCTCCATCTATAAAAGGTTGGTGCATATCTGTTCCTCTTCTTTAAAGACTACAAAATAATTACTTGGAATATCAAAATTCATTCATACTTCCAAACTAAAAAGAAAATCAGTATTACTTCAAGTTACTTTTAATATTTATGTAAAACATGCAGACTTAACTAGTCAAGTTTAAGTCAATAGGAAAAAATATTTATTAGCTATGCAAATTCAATAAAAATCAGTGTACTGGGCAAATAATTCAACCGATACATACATATGCTGAAATTATTATGGATATGTAATATCCACCTTCAGAATCAAAACCCAAAGATTTCTGTACTTCCATTCATTACCTCTGGGATTACTAAATAAATTGCAAGCAGATGCAAAATAGCAAACCAAATAACACTGAAATAGCTTATATATGCAGTTGTCTGAAGAAAGGTATCTTTAGGATATAACCTGCTTAACCCATTCCTGATACTGTGACATTTTATGTCACCTCTGGCCAGTTTCCTGTATGGAGCTATCCAAAGGTCACTCCAGACTGTGGAAAACATCATTCAACTACGTCCAGAAAAAAAAAAAAGAAAGCTGCAGTTCATAAGAGTTTATTTCATCTAAAATCACCTTTATCTGTCTTACCCCCAAAATTAATTACTTAAGTCCCACCATAAAGTGATTTTTGGTCACCTCCTTTCTCTGAGAAATTCAAACCAGAAGGAGCTGTTTTTATTCTGTCGGTCACAAAGGAAGCAAAACAAGCCGAAACAACTGCATTAGGGAATACAGCCATGAGTGTTGGTGTCAGTGGGATGGACAGGAAAATTAATCATGTATGTCATGTGTGTGATATGGAATCTTGCAAAGCTCTGCAAAGGAGATGCAGGCACACAGTCTGCCATTTTACTTACCACAAAGGAAGGGATTTCTGCAGTTTTGGCATAAAAACTTGGGAATGGGATGGAGGGAGAAAAAAGGTCCCATATAAGATATGCATCCACCTTCTTTGAACTAAGGATTATCAGTGTAATGGCACTTACTCAGTTTGCTGTATTTTACTGTGGATCCATACAAAAACTTACCAAAAATTTTTTGCTTGAAACTGATGGCTCTCTATGCATGCTATAATGGTTTGCTGTCCATCAATTGTTTTACCATACACCTTAATTAGGAAAAAAAAAGAAAGAAGCAAAAAAAAGAACAGAGTCAAAGTTTCAGTAGATCTTGCTCAAACTGCTTAGATATCTGGTTCTACTGTTGTTACATAAACTGTAAAATTTCATTTTATAACCATTATGGTTATACATAATATTCTGCACATGAAACATTAAAGTATTTATTACAATGCAGAAAAATCTAAGACTAAAAAATGTGAAGGTCAGTCATCTTAACTACATTACATATATGATGAACTCATTTTTCTGCCACTACAGGAATTTTAAGCCTTTAACAGTGACTACTGAGACAATATATGTATTACCAGCTGGGTTTCAAACACCAGTTATTCTACCAACTATATGACAATTTAAACCAGTACAGAATAGCAAAAAGGTGATTAAAAGGGTGGGTTTGGTCCTCTGTTCTGCTTTATCCCCCCCAAATCAAATACTACTAAAAGATACCTCAGTGAACATCCAATCTGGTTTCCTTTACAGGAACTGGAACTCATCTGACTGCCTGGGGATCCAATTCAACTTGTTAACCTGGCAATTGATTTACTTTTTTTCCCCCTAGTTAATTTTTCTGTCATGTCAACATTAAGCACAGAACAGCTATCAGCAGATCAGTTTGCTGAGATTTAAATAGTCATAGGGCTTGTAACAGCAAGCAAATGCTATTTTAGTCCAGACTAAGAGGTTTTATTTTAAGAAGCTATCAGAACCACCAATTCTGGTGGTAAGAATATGTCACTTGGATATATAGGAGACATGATGGAGCAAAACCAGTCTGCTTTACTAAGACAGTTTTGTCAGTAAACCAAGCCAATGCAGACATTTCTGTGTTGTGGAATTTTTCTCCCCTTCTAAGCAACCAGCCAGATAGCCAGGATCAGCAGGATCAACCTGCAGTAGTACACAAAAGGTCTAAATGCTTTAAGAAATTTAAACAAAAATGCTTAAATACAGAAGTAAATCTTCACTATGACCTGCAGTAACCACCCACTAATAAGCCAAAAGCCGAAACATTAAATTTCTGAAGCTTTCCCTCATTTCCCATGAATCCCTGACAGGAATAAATTCTTTACAGTCAATACTGCCTATCTTTCTGGTTTACAAATAGCTCCCTTTTAAAACTTGTATCTATGCATAGTGGTACAGTGGTTATGTAATTTAGCACTTACTGTGCAGACACCATTTGGATAGTGTTCCTTCACATATGCTTTCATTGCTGTTTCCACTGAATTTCTCCAGGACTCTATGGCATTTTCAACTTCATGGGGTCTAGGATCAGTAGCCTCCTTTCTTAAGTGATCAAATTTAAAAGAAATCTTGTTCTTGGGATCCAGAAATTTTCCATTTCCCAAATCACCATGTTCTGTTATCAAAACCTGTATTGTAAAATTAGTTAATAACATTTGCTATTCAATTAAAAAAAAAAATGCCATGCCAAATCTAATTATATCCCGAATTTAATGGGATATCACATCCAAAGACTTACATTTTAAACAAAATATGCATATAGCAAGAGAGGAGAAGGTGAATATGACACACTGCCTCAGAAAAAAAAAATCTTGACTCTTACCCTCTTACTGCAACAAACAATGCAAAATAAAAATTCATGTCTTTTACTGCTAAAGATGGAGCAAATTGTTTTTACAGCTACAAAACACTGAATTCAGCCAAGATCACAGACTAAAATTTCAAGCTCTTTAGATACCCTTAAGTGATTAACTTATGGGACTGGTACTACTGAAGGGGCACAATCTCCATGTTTTGGTAGGGAAGATGCATTTCTTTTAATTTTCTTGCCAAGAACTATTGCAATACCACAACATCTTCAACAGTTTAAGGAAGATTGCAAGTATTTAATTGTATTTAATTCATACCTGTTCGTCATAACCGTCAATTTTCACAGGAGTAAACTGGTCCAAGTTGTACTGTGCAAATGCACTACGAGAGAAAAAAAAGCAATAAAAGCCTGCATCAGGCACAATCTTTTTACTTAGCAGCAGTTAAGAGATCTGAATAATAGCTAATAATCTGGGCAATGATGCATTAAAAAATTGTATCAATGCTTTACCTAGCAGGCCAAAATTCTTGGAAATCCCTTTGTTTTACCCAGTGCTTGTATGACAGATTCCAACCACCATTACACAAAAATTTACATTCAGAAGTGTCACTGTTGTACCGGGGACGGCAAGAAATGACACAGGCTCGATCCAGGAAGAAATGGAATTATTTATTAATTTACAGACTCGTTTATATATCTTAGTTCGCTTGAATGGCATAAGGTTATTGGTCCTTGACCATCCACCTCTTAGAATGATTGGTTAAACACTACAACACCCATTTCAAAATATTTCTCCAGCCAGTATCACGACAATACTGCGTAACAATCTTGCACCTGCAAGATAAAGGGATTGGTTTACAAAAAGCTCTAACTGGTTTTAGCCAGCATCCGTGTGAAAGCAAGGACTTTCACATGGACGCTGGCTTTCAGAAAGCTGGAAAATCTCCCCGCGACCAAGCCTTCAGCATCCACACAGAAGTACCCTGATACATAACAAATACATAAGCTTTTAAATTCCATAGGAATCCAACCTACTAAGGCAGACATCTCCACTCTTACAGATGAAACTGATTTTGGCATGAAAGTACAGTAGGCATAATGTTCTGATATAAAAGTAGGGTCTAAGGAAGCAGTATCTTACAGATGTTCAAGTCATATCCACCATGAAACAGAAAATGAAGTTGCTCTAATCATTAGGATACAATACAGATCTCTCCTCTGCCAAGAATTTAATCTTGATTGAAGATGCCCAACACACACAATAGGGTTTTACTTGCCAAGCACACATCTTTTCAATGAACTGCTTACTGATTATGCGAGTCCTACTGAAAAAACATCTTCTTTTTATGCAACTGAGTATGTGACATCTGGTACTTACTGGGCTGCTCCTTCCCTGAGAAGATTGTCATTATTAAGCAGCAACCGAACATCTGAAAAGAGGTATTTACAACATATAAGTACAGTTCATTCAGAAACTTGTTTCAGTCACATAAGAAATGTCAACAGACTCTACAAAACAAAAAAACCCAAACCACTAGAGATTACTAGGTAGAAAATTTATTGCTTCGTATTTTATAATTTTGACTGAACAAAATGAAAATAATAGTATAGAAATGGATCTCTTCCAAGACAATCTGGCAAACAGATATAAGCTCTATTCTACAGGCTATAGGAATCTGTCAATCTAGTTTTTAGAGAAGGTCTGGATGAGAACAGCACAGAATTCTACCAAGTTTCCTTTAAAATGTATATTACCAACTCCCTCACACTATATTATTGTTACTGTATTCTGATGACACTGATATTGTATGTATGTATTGAACTTACTGTTTTTTAAGCCTTATCCTATTTAGTCTCATTCCTTAATGACACTTACTAGGCAGAGGATTATACATCACAATAGCCTTTCTTCTACCATGATAAAAGAAACATATGAATATAGAAAAAATTCAATTCTCTCCTCAGAATTACTTCATATTTACTGTGCAGAAAAGTTCTTATTTATGTACCTGACTTTACTAGGCACTGCTTTAATAACAATTTAATTCACTGCTCATTAACTAACCAATTATTAGTCTTGCGAGAACATATTTAATCACTTCTAAATATTTCCAAGGTATCATTCAAGTGAAAAGAAAAAAAAATCTAGAATATATTTAAGGTTCTTTTTTCTTTAAAAAACAAACAAGCAAATCCTCCTGAAATAAACCAAACTCCCCCACCCAAACCAAAACACAAAATACCCCAAAGGAAAAAACACCCCACATACTCAAAAAACCCCACACGAAACCAACCAAACAAACCCACAATTTACAGAATTGGAATCCAAAGCTTTCTCTCTCTTTTTAAGAAGGCAGTCTAAATTTCATTGAACACTGGTCAGGCATTTGTGATCAAATGTTCGTTAAGTGTTGTCAAACATATTGTACTCTGATATTGAGCAGGTAGTTGCGACTATGAACTAGCATAACAATAAAGTTTATAAGCAGTACTACTCTAAGAAATTGTAATAATCTTCAGAAAGCTGAGTTGGTAAGCTGCTCACTTCAAAAATGAAGTACTAATTAGTTTTAAATAATAATCAGCTGGCCACAGTTTAATTAAGAACAAGGTACTTGTAAAAGCATTGTATTCTTTAATAAACTTAAGCTCTCTCCAGTCTGACACTGACTAAAGGTTTAGTACACTAAATTTACTTCTTTACTTAAACAGCTTCAGAAACATTTGTAAGCCACAGCTATAAAGCATGCCTTTTTATATGATATGTATGCCCAAATATCTTGATGACAGACAAACCACATTTTTTTTAAAAAAATAACATCTTAGGTAAAGTTCAGACAACAATAGTTGAAAGAAGCTTACTTTAAGTTTCCTTTCAGTTTACCAATACACTCGGTAAAATGAAGTGTGCCCAGAATTTAAAGGTTAGAAATGTTTGGAGAAGATTAATATTCTTTCCACAACTGGCATTAGGCAGTAGTCTTTCGTGTATTCAGGATTAAGTATCTGTAATGATATTCCTTCCTTAAAAGAAGGACCATTTTAATTTCAGCTAGTTTAGTTTTTGTTGAAAAATAGAATTGTCTATCAAAGTTAAAAAACAAAAGTATGTGTCTTCTAAACAGAAACCCTTGTAACTGTTAATTCATGACTCACTGAAAAGAGAGACCAAGCTCATTCTCACATCACAAAGAAAAGTAGTACTTTCCTTGTTTTGCATTTAAACTTCAAGCTGTCTTGTGACTGCAAAGCTTATCATGCCTTTATAGCATGATATACATATACATGTATACATATACAAAACCAGCCCTTATAGCAAGGGAGCTGCTACAACATAAGCTACATGAAATTCAGGAGAATAATCAGCAATGCAATTTTGGATATAGATGCCTTAAATGAAAGGACAGAGCAGACAGATACTCACCATTGAACACCTCATTGAATTCCCCAGGAGGAGCATGAATTATGAATTTTGCTGCTATACGCACCTTAAATACAAAAACAATCATGTGGTTGTATACACTTGCATTCATTCCTGTTCAAAGCAGTCATGCATTATGTAGTTTTAATAGCCAGACATGAAATTGCACAACTCCCACTGTTTCACATATTTGTTCACATTATTTTAACTACTTGGTTTTTATTAAAAACACAAAATATAAAGTTCCACCTCTTCAAACAGAATAGAGATTATATGTGATGGAAGCAGATGGAGAAATTGAGTCACTCATGTTTTCTATTACTGGCAAACAAGAAAAGATGAACATAACAAATAAGATTAATAATATATACACAATCTATTTCAGCTTTCAGTCCATGGATGCCTGGGAATCAACACACAATCCAAGAGAGCCAAAAACCATGATGAAGATACATTTAATCTTCAAAGCGTCTCTTCTGTTTTACTATACATTATATGGTTCTATACTTGCCAAAAGGTCCACAGTTAGACAGTAACTGATAGATTAAACAAGCTTAAAAACACTCCATAGACACTAAAGCATGTAATTTCACCTGCATCTACCTAAGATCTCTTAGTACCACAGTCCCAGCAGATAAAGCTTAGAAAAGCCTTGAGGTCTCATTTAGTAATTAATGGCCTTCAGCCACAACTTCTTGCAGAGAAAACACAGCATAAGCCAGTATTTCCAGTAAAAGTATGCACACCTGCCCTGGCTTTCTCTCTCCCTCTGCTTGCACAAGCCCTGGTACAATAGCACAGTGAGCAAAATCAGAAAAGTTATTGCTCTTTTTTTTTCAGACCAGGTCCCTGAGCTGATTCACTACACAGCTACAGACACATGTGCTTGCAAAAAACCCACAAAAATACTTTGTAAATGTGAAACAACTTTAAAACTTCTCAACTATTACCTTACTTGCAGAATGTCGCTCAGCGGACACACTTTCATTCATTCTTCTTTCCCCCTTGCACTGTTAAAGGCACCCATTATAAAAACTAACTAAATATTGCTTCCCTAACTTAACCTCACAGAAGTTCCTATCCTTTACAGTTGTCCAAGTTCACCAAACACTTAAAGCTCTCTTGCATCCTTGATGTAGTGTTGCTATTCAAATGCAGGATACTACCTGAACCAGAGTTCCCCTTTCCAACACCATCCATTCATGTATCTATGCAATAAAGAGCTGGAAGATTCAGTGTCTGGGAGCACTGTTTGAAATTAAGGTGTTTGAGAAGCGCACACTCCATTAACAAATATCTAAAAATAACCAAAGAATGCTTTACATTTATGCATTTATTTGTATTTGAATCTACAAAAGAACTGTCTGAGCATGCTAGAGCTCTTGAACTGACAGAAAACAGCTTTACAACTGCGGGTAGCAATACAGCCAGTGTTTGGGCCCCTGGCTCTTGACAGGGCCGAAATCTCAGGCAACAGTCTCCAGGAGAGATGGTTCAAGCTAAAGTGTCCTGGGAGAGCACTTAGCTGCCTCATTAACAGTGTTCAACCCTTATGAGATCCCATGTGACCAGCCCAGGCAGCTTTCAGACCACTAACAGCACACAACCATTCAGAGCTGGATAATGGAGGTGGAAAAGTGGTCAGTTCCCAACTTTCTAACCTAAACGCTGCATTATGGATTGCAGACAGCCTTTGTCTGCCACCTCAAATACCTGCCATCAGATCTCCTCTTTCCATGTAAACGTGAACTTGCATTATACTGAGATAAATGCCACAGAGTTCACTCTTCTCAAAAGAGGCACAGAGAGGCAAGAGTGCCTTTTTCTATGGCTACTTATTAAAACAACTTGGATTGTCTCCTTTGAATTAAAAGAATGTAAACTCATCTGCATTACCAACATTATTCGAACCACCAATCTTCACACTCCTCTGCCTCTCCTGCTGAAGTCAAGGCACCGTACTCAGCTCAGTGCTCAAGCCAAAGCAATATAAAGAATGTGAAATAAAGCTAACCTATGGTATTGTTAAAGCACTCATGAAGGAGAAGGGCAAGACAGGCTCCAAGGTTCTATCACCAGCACATTTTATCAAATGATCAATTCTGCTGGTTTTGGCTGGGGCAGAACTAATTTTCTTAAGAGTGGCTGGTAGGAGACTGTTTCGGATTTGTGCTGAACACAGTGTTGATAACAGCTGGTTTTGTTGTTGCTGAGCAGGGCTTACACAGAGCCAAGGCCTTTTCTGCTTTTCATACTGACACACGGGCGAGGAAGTTGGGGGGTACATGGGAGGTTGGGAGGAGACACAATGGGGACAAGTGACCCCAAGTGACCAAGGGATACTCCAGCACGTATCAAATCATGCTCAGTATATAAAGTGGGGGGAAGAAAGAGAAAGGGGGAGGCGGGGTGGGGAGGGAGATTTTGGAGTGATGGCGTTTGACCTCCCAAGTCACCGTTACATGTGATGGGGCTCTGCTCTCCTGGAGATGGCTGAACATGGGAAGCAGTGAATTAATTCCGTGTTCAGCTTTGCTTGCATGCACACCTTTTACCTTCCTTATTAAACTATGTTTATCTCAACCCATGAGTTTTCCCACTCTTACCCTTCTGATTCTCTCCCCAATCCCACTGGTGGGGCAGTGACTGAGTGTCTGCATGGGGCTTGGTGGCTGACTGGTGTTAAACCATGACACCAATTAATAGGGTCAAGGATCAGGCCTGAAGAGCAAGTATTCATGTGTGATTTCAGCACGACTATCACCAGGCTGACTCCCAGCTCAAGATGAAGGAACACCATTTCTTGGTTCCTTGACTTCAGGTGAACAGGACTGCTTACCCCTGCCAAGGCCAGGTTAGCTCTGGGCAAGCAGAGGAACAAGACTTAGAGACATTTAGGGTTGTGAAATAACAGGTCCATCAGTTTTGGGTTGGCAGCAGCTATAAAAGCAAAATTAAGCAAAACATGGATACCCAAACTGCACTCTGAATGACCACACGCTTTAAACTGGTAACATCTGTAAGGTGAGACATTAGGTCTATACTAAAACTGGACTACTACCTCATTTTCAGCTGTTCTGGTAACATAAATCTGGTTTTGCTTGTTTTTTTCCACTATCAGTAAAAACTATTCTTACCAGTCAGATTAGCTACACCATAAGTAAATATTCATTCAAAAGCATTCAGTAGAAACAGATGTCCTCAGGACAGACCAACCTAGACATTACTTTTTACAAACATTTTACTAGTAAATTCAGTAAAAATCTAACATGTTTTCAGAAGTTGAGAGCGTGTCAGCTAAGACACTCTCTGTATTTTGCTAACCTGCCTTTGTGAAGCCAATTTAAAAGTAATCCACTTTCCTTCAGCAGTTAAACTGAATTAACTTCCTTGTGATGAGTATCTGATAAAGCCATTATTTCCCCAATTCATAAATACAGGAAGCCCACATAAAAGAATTAAAGCCAATAGTCTTACTTAACACATTAGAACTGAAAAGCACTTACAGATTTATTGCCACTGAATTTTTACAGAAATAAATGCTCTAAAGGAGGCTTCTGTTTTTGAAACCCAGACTGACACTGAAGGATAAATGAATGCACTTCCATGAGCCTCTATGAGATGAAAATCTCCCCCCGCCTTGGCAGCAAAAAGCCTCTGGCTCAGCTATCACTTGGGGAAGCACAATTAAAACAAAGGGTAGTCCATATAAAGTATGATGTTTATGGGCAACTAAAAGAAGATAAATTACAAATGCACATAACTTGTAATACAAAGTGACAGACAAAAAGCTAAACCGCACTTCATTCAAACTGAGATAGGAAGTTATATCTGCTGAAAACAGTTTTAAGAAAACAAATCAATCAGGTGCATTACAGTTGCAACCGATGCTGATTATTCAATGCGTTGAGACTTTTAAAAATTGATTTGAGCAAGCCCAAACACAAACATCATAATATTTTAAGAATCTAAATGACAAACCCTTTTTCCATTCAAGAGAACTGCACCTTTACACACAGTACAAGAAACTTATACATGTATCAGCAAGTAACAAAAAATTGTTACAGTTGAGTCTTTCTTTAGAAAACTCAAAGACATAAAATACCTGAAGTTTCTCCACTTATTACTGTAGTTACTACCAAAACACTACCTAAAGTTTACTACAGTGTTTTATTGATATAGATTTGATCTACAGGCAGTTTTCAGCTGCAAGTCTTCAGAGTGGCAAGAAACTATAAACCTCAGACTTCACTAATCCAGAACATCTGATCACCGGTGGTTTACAAAAAACCAGGTTTTACCACAAGGCTATGTAAGGAACCACACATTTACGATATTAAATTTCTTGAATGCAAAAAACCCCAATCTAAATATGTTTTTGTGAATCGTGTCTTTGTGCAGGTTTGAGCATTAATTTGGGCAAATCATACAGAAGGTAAGAGCAAGTTAAAAAACAAAAAAAAGTATAAAAAAAAGACTTCTGAAACACTGAGAAGGGAAGCGTTCCCCACTGCAGTCACTCTCTTTATCCAGTTTTCACATTTACACCACTCTCAGTCTTGCTTAAATGGAAGTCTGGTCTCAGTAGGTAAGAGCTAGCAAGATTTACTTTCACAATTCAAGTGAAGCCAAATGCTATCCATCACATCAGTTAAAAGTTTAACAAACCTACAAGCTTTTTGATTTTATTAAGTAAACTATTTCAATTAAGTAAAAATCCAGACAGAGAAGCCTAGCAAAAGAGAAAAGGACAGGTTTGTTGTATGTGATGAACACGGTTATTAGGCATTATGCCTAATTCTTCATTCTGCTACAGATTAAAACAGTTGGTCTATCAACAAATGCCTACACTCAGTAACAACAATATTTGCAGTTTTCAGACTACACAAGCAAAGAGCAATGTAGTAATGTACAGAATTGTGACAGTTATGCTAAATCTATCTTTTTTCCATACTTCTGCCTTTATTTCACAATTTAATTTCTCTCAACTCATGACACCCATCAGGTACATAGAGAAATCCTACTTCTCTATCTTTTCCAGCCTAAGACATTCTGAAGTTTATTTTATTTTTAAGAAGTTATACACAGTGGCTTCAAATGCCCCCAGATCGCTCTTCCTGTTCCTGGCACATGTGACACTGGTTGGAGAAGCCTGACCTTGTGTGCTGTATGTGCCTATATATGGTCAGGAATACGTGCTCCCACTGTAGGACTCCACAGTGCCACTGTCAGCTCCGCCAAGGCAGCTCGCTGCTCGGACTCTGCTAAGGGGCATCTAACAATAACAGGATCATTACAACTCTCCCTCTTTCATTTTTCTTTTCCCCCTTTTAACTAAACTGAAACGCAGTAATTTCAGAGTTGTATTTGCTAGGCACCCTGACAGCTCACTCCTTCAACCAGCATCCATGCTGCACAGAAAACCATGCTGATAAGCAACACGCTGTGAAACCACACACTCACCCCAACTCTTTCCTACACATCTCTTATTTCAAATTCAGAAACTCAGCTGTGAACTCTTTGCAGCAGGGAGACCCACCCCTTCCTCTACACTCATAACAAGTTAAAGTTCACTGCTCCACAGCAATAAAAATGAAATAGTGAAATAGATACTAAAAGCCCTTTTTACCTAAGAAATTGCATTAAAATTTGGGGGTGGGGGGGAGGGGGAAGGAGGAAGAGGAATGGCATGCAAAAGATTCTCATAATAATTTCCACTCAAAGACAACTTTGTTGCTAATCACAGGGGAATAAAAAGAGCTTCTCGAAGTTACTTTTATCAGTGTTACAGCAGGCTCAAAGCATTGTATATCATGTATTTACATTCTGGATTCCCGAGGGTACCCTTGCTATCTTATGACACACAATAAATCTCCCACTCAGAGAAACCTGTGTTTGGCAAAAAAAGATGATGAGATATCACATCCAGAAGAGAGCTCCAGGAACAGTAGAGTCTAGAGAGCTCTGTTCTCAGAGTCATGCCTTCTGATGTAGTTCTTGTTGAAAACCTGTCTGCAGGCAGCTAAACAAATGGCTTTGTCCTGACCCACTTAACTCCGTTCACAGGTAGCTACAGGATTTTGTCACAATTAGTTCATAGTTACATAAATATTATCACAGACTGATTTAAATGGGCAAGTTTCAATTCTCTCAAGATCTGTAATTCACACTCAGAATAACAAGGGATACTGCTTATACTCACTGGAGTGATACTGGACATAAGACTTACCTAGTTTTATTTAGTTCTGAGTTTGATTCAAACTTGTGGTTTGAGTTCAGCTTGAGCTGTGCTATTATTTTTCAATATGCAGCTTTGTTGTTCCTTAGAAAGCAAAACTGCTCTGACACCTATCACTCAAAATAAATTTTGCATTGACATACATAACACATCAAGGAGCACAGTCTAAGGTTCAAATATTTGCAAGATACAATGCTTGATGTTCTGTCCAAACATCAACATAGTTTTTGAGTTTTTAAACCCTTCAGTGTTTAAAGAAAATGTAACTGGCTTCTCCTTTGGACAACTAGACATTTGGTAGTACCGGCTCCAATTGCTCATTAAGTCTTTAGATTAGATACTTCCCAGAATGTTACACCAGTATTTTTACAAATTCCTATGTGTCATCAGGGCTCACTTATTTCTGTGAGTATTCAGACAAGCAAATTGATCTAGCTAAAGAACAGCTTTAGAAGGTGGTAAGAAGACAGCAACCAATTTAGCTAAAAAAGAGCTTTAAATAATTATTGCTTCTTGCTGCTGACAGTTTAGTGAGGCAAAAAAACCTTTAAACACCCGGACAAGCTCCAAGAACAAAAATGTGAGAAAGGGATTACCCCATGTCAGCAGCAAACTGCCTTCGCAGCATCTCACGAAACCTCGCTATACCCACAGGTATTACTTCCAATAGCAAAGCAGCATCCCCAAACGTGCATCATCTCACATGAACATGGAACAAAGGCAGCGACTCTGGCAGACAGGGAGTGAATACAACAGTAATGTTGCAGCTGCTTTCCTACCAAGCTCAACCAAAAATGCACCGTAGTATCCAATTCACTTCTGCTTCTAGAAGAGCTAAGGAAGAAAACCCTGTAAAAATGTGGTTCTGTGGCACAGGAAAGGAGGGGCACATTCCATACCTATGGCTTTGACTCAACAGACATTTCCTTAATAGCAATGCCTAAAGCTGCATTGCATCTGGGGAACATGTGTTTTCCTCAATTATTTTTAATACACAAGTATTTAAGAATATGTAACTGATGCCTTTTCCTGGTCTTACAATTAAGAGAGCTGAACACAGTTAAGAGGGGAAAAGGGTTTCATCTTGGTATTTATTTAAGGATCCTCAGGTGCGCCAAAATGCACATCGAAATGCACCCCAAAATCCCCACCAATGAAAATGGCCACCCACAATGTGATGTGTATACAATTATATGCCTTGCAAAAATTAGCATATCTATCACAGATTCCCCAATGAGGGACTCGAGCGAGACCCCCCATCTAAGGAACCTTCCCCCTGGATGGGCCTATCTTTGTTTACAGAATGTGTTCTGGAGAGGACCTTGGTTTCTGGGGTTTCCAGAATGTTTGGTCTCTTGGCTTAATGGGATACTGGGTCTAAGGGAAGTTATCAAACTTAAAGAATTATAGCTATGTAGGCTAAAAGCACTAAGAATACATAAAAGCTATATAAAAGAGTGTATAAAAGGGGTACAAAAGAAAAACCAAAAATCATCATGGCATCATAACACTACCAGCACTTAATAGTGGTGCAAAAAGCAAATCTTACACAATGTGTGGTACTTTAGCTGCATTCTTTCTACCTGATGACCAGACTTGAACAATCAGATTTACTATCACAAAAATAACTACTTTGAAAGGTGGTGGATGCTTCACCGTAGGGCCTTTTAGCAGCAGAGTATCTAAATATCATAAAAGTCTCCATCTTAAAATCATTTTACACACCACATCATATTAAGAAGGATTTAAAAAACCCAAACTCAAGACAGGACTCCTGAAAGTCATTGTATCAGGCACAGGTAGCAAAAAGGAATACGAAAGCAATGGATGCTACCTGGATAATACACAAGACTAACCATAAAAAAATTAGGGAAGATAAATCTCCCCCATGTAATTTTGCAGTGACTTTTATTACTCCTGATTATATAAAATTGGAAACCTTTTCTTAGATATATTTATATGCAGCTATTTATGTATATATTGTATAATGTATATATTTATACACAACTATTTATAGTTATATATAAATATATACAATAGCAGCTGAGCAACTGCATACTTAGCTTATGGATTGACAACAGATAAGCAGCATAAAAAATTATTTCCTTGCAAAAGTCATTTACTGAAAACCGAAATAGTAAAATTTTACATTTAATGAAAAGCAAATGCATTAACTTTTATTTGAGAAGTAAATGGTACAAGAAATGGCTAACTAAGACTTCACAAAGAAAGAAACCAACAGTACCATCTCCCACATAAAAACCTAAGACTTCCTGTTACAGGGACATCAACATACATGATGCTCAGCTGCAGCAATGAGCCCTCTCTTTCTCAGCAGTCTTTACAAAGTGGTATCCACTGTAAGCTAAAAAGCACTTGGTTCGTATTTGCAATGTATGCTTCTACTACAAAGCCCAAGTTTTTAAAGTGATTCTTCCTCCTACCCTAAGATCATTTGTTATAATGAGATACTCCGAGGACATCAAGCTCAGATTCAATAGCAGTGGGGAGAGAAGAGGAACATACCAGAGCTTGCTCTGATGCCTTAGGTCTTAACTCTTATATTTTTCAAAATTCTGTATTCCTAGTGTGTAACTCTGAACTGCCTTGCAGCCTGTTAGCTGCTGTTCTCTCATGCTAAGATAGACATAACAAAGCCTCTCCAGGCTTGCTCTTCAAGGACACCCAGACTGTCCTAGGCCCAAAATGTGTAACCCAGCATCTTGAGAAGGGGGGAAAGCTGAGGGGTGGTTACATTGTTAGCTAAAGTTTAATTGGTGAATTTATGCTGATATGCAAATGGACCAAACCTATAAAAATGTGAAGAACTCGTGACTTATCATCCATCCTGGGTGTAGCTTTTGGCCTGCCCAGGGTGTACCTCTGAAGGCCTTTCGAATAAATATTCACCTTTATTCCCTTACTCCTGTCTAGTCTCTGTTTCCAGGTTTGCCTCTTTAGGCATCAGCTCTATGAAAAATGACAGAATAAGGTACCACCTTAACTGTTATGTCTTCCCCTCCCAATTCCAGTGTCTTACAATTCTCTCTCAAAGTTACCAATTCAAAGTTTTAATGCCTTCTGAAAAGTTAAGAAAGTATTTGAAGTGTTTTACATTCCATAAGCTTTTTTACTCAAGGATTAAAAAAGTAATTGCCATATGCTCAAAAACTTGCTTTCATTTCTCACCAAGCACTTCAAACTCCTTTACATCCCACTTTCAGAACCTGAAAGTGAATAGTATCCAGGGCTGCCTGTAAAAAATACAAGCATTTGCTAAATAATGCAGCTAAAACTCTTTTCCTATTCTTTTTTTTACTGTCAAAATTGAAACCAACCGAAAACAGAATTTCACAGCAGAACTGTAGGTTGAAGACTGTATTGGTAGGCAATAGAACCATATAACAGAACCATCTATTATATCATAAATTAATGTCTCCAGTTTCATCACTGTATTTGCCAATAACTTGTTCTATTACTCTATTTTTGCTTCAATTTGTTTCCCTTATCTACTAAAACTATGAGGTTTCCTAGGCAGCAAGCTTCTGCAAGAAGTTTTGAGAGTACAAAGGCAGCAAGAAGGGGGCTTTTGATGGTCCTGAGGTGCCACTGCATTATAAATACTCCCTAACATGGTAGAAGTCATAATCCCCAAAGGGTATCTGATTTCTTCAAATTAGTACTAAGGAAAGAATATATGACCTGAAATTTTAGAGATCACTGATCTTTTATTTATAATAACAGGTTTCATTCGTATTCAACTTCAAGTAATTACTTTTAACTTGTCAAAAAGGCAAACAATTTTGCTTTGCACAGTAACTTACTATGGAGGTACACAGTGAAAGACAAGCAGCATCTAACACAAGTTGCAACAATTATGTATTAGGCAAAGTTTCTGACCATGGGCTTAGACAAATATTGCAACACCTCACCCATAGAGCCAGTATAGTCTCTCTCCTTGGAGATACCCAAAACTCAAAGTGCAACCCCACGCAACCTTATCTAAGCTGGCCCATTTTGACGAAGCAGCGTTTGAGTTACCTTCAGAAATTTCTTCCAGCCAGTATGACTGTAGAAATAAACCAAGTTATTATTTGCAGTTACACATACAGTATATGATGGCTTCTTCAGATAGTGTTTAACACTTTTCCCAAGAAAGTGATTCAAGTATCTGTTCTGTCCTTCAATCTCACTGGTATTGATGCATTTTTAATTAAAAAAAAAAACCAACTAACTCAAGACAATACACTATCTTCACACACATTTTCATGTATATTCTGAGATGGACACGAAAATCTTAGATCTTGGAAGGCCTCCAATACCGAGAATTACATGTCAGTCTGAAAAGCACTCCTAACTTCCTCATTCTTATTAAAGAATTTCATCAAAATGTTATCAAAGGACACTTGCAAGATTTTAAGTTTACTTTATAGACTACAGTGCAATTATATGCAGAAAATGTTATTCAAATGCAGCTCCTACTCATCTACAGTCTCCAAGTCTCATTTGACACAATTCTGAAAGTCAGAATTATAAATCCTTTCAAAATGAACGATGCAGAACGATGCAGGAGTTGCTTTAACACATGTAAATTAGAAAAGTAAAATTTTTTCTGTCAAAAATTCTGCTTATGCTTCCAAAGCAGTTTCAAGAAAAAGGTTTTTATTTGCATTGAGAAAAGTACCTGAGCCTCCCACATTGGTGGCCTTGTACATGTAAGTGCAATCTGCTGTCAATGTATTAAGTTTTAAAGACAATGTTACAGGTGAGAGATGCATTTTATTGACATAGACTTTTCATTCCAAAGCACTGACTTAAGAAATGGGTCTTCCTTAATCTGACAAAACTATACTGCAGAGTTTAGTTTAACTTTATAAACTAAATTAGCTGTCAACATCTACAAATCTAAGAAGTTACAAAGTTACCCAGTGTAGCACGAAATACCTGGAAGCCATCCAGGCTCACTTTCACAAATGGGACTACTTCCTCATTATAAGAGAAGTTTATTCTAATCACACCCCATCTTCCTGAAAAAGTGAAACTACTGAGATATAAGCTTACTGAAAGAGGTGTAGTTTCTTTTTTAAAAAATTATGTTTGACAATTCCCGTATTTATTATGTTCAGCATTTTAATGAATGCAAGAGATAACTTAGTATTCAAAAATTTCATGTGTTATCCTTTCCTCCCTAAAGGCATCCTGATTTTCTTAGGCTTTCTCTCAAGTCATACACAGCTATTTAACTCCTGTGCTTTGCAGATCACACTAAAACAAAAAAAAAACCTCAACCAAACCTACAATAAACATGTCCCCTCGAGTCACTAAAAATAGACTGCAAAACACTAGTTTTATGATTTAAAGAGCTTTAGTGTTGTGTTTCATTTGTGCCCTTGTTTGAGTATTTACATTAGGAAATACAACTTTTATACTAAAATCAGTACCTTTCATCAATCATGGCCTATATTCATGTAGATAAATTGTACCTTTAATATTCCCACTAATATGCTTATTAAAAATATTTTTATATATGTTTATTAGTTTGTTGTAGCTACAGGTAAGAAAACAATTTCTAGATAAACTGGAATAAAATTGAACTACAAAAAATGGTTACTAGAGTTCAACAAAACTGCTTCAAATATCCTGGATACATAAACAGGTTTTGCATTGAAAACTTGTTTTGTGATGATGCATTATCTGTAGGAAGGGTGCAGAAGTGATGACTATGTTGCTTGAGAGTTCAGGCCTTCAAGATTTCCACCTCTCACACCCCATTTTTAAATAAACAAACAAACTCATGTTACTCAACATACCTAAAAGCTCCTGAACCTTCAGTGACCTACATGAATAACGCAACTACAACACACTGTGGATCACAAAAGCTGTCTTTAGTACTGAAAAATCACTGCTCCTGGATGCTAAAACCAGTAACCTTCACTGGCAATGGTTCAACTTCAGATCTTTGGATCTACACAAATCTTGCACACCTTATTTGCTACAAACAGTCCTCAGACTTTTTTTAAAAAGCTTGTTCAAATTTACTGTCACACTGTCATCATTGAAAGAAAAACAAGGCTTCAAAAATCTCGGCAAAAATGTGAATTTTTGTGAACAAGATTGATTTCAAAACCATTTATGCAATCTTGAATATTGAAATAATGCTCTTTCTGGCTCTTCTCCTTCCTTGGTTTTAAAAATCCTTTACCTGAACTGTAACAATCCGGTTTGCCATTTTTCCAATAATGCCCCTTTCTATATTCTCAATTATGCTAAACACTGTAAGTATTAAACTTGAATTATGCCACTGCTAAACACAGTCATCTTAAATCTAGTAATAGTAAGGTATATGGAACTGCTTACTGCTGTTGCAACACTTAAATCTTTTGACTAAACATGAAGCAAGATATGAATCAAAGACCTTTCTGAACTTGTCCTATCATTACATCACTTGATCTCCTACTTATTTGTGCTCATACATTGTTATTAGAAGTCTTAGACAAAAAAGTTCTGTTATTTGGTTCACCTTCTTTCCTCCTTGAATTTTAGGAGTTTCAGGGTTCTCATTATGTCTCTACTGAAATTATGTACAAAACTATACCACCACCATCTGCATCAGCCTTCAACACTATCAGTTCTGTATCACGGGAGGAAAGTATATAAAGGAGCAATGTGATTTGCTTCTCATGAAAATCAATGTTTACCTCTTTGCATCTACTCCTGCATTTATTTATAGTCTCAGCTGGATGAGTGAGAAGGGTGTGTTTGTCAAATGTTACCCAGCTGATTTTAAGCGCAGTAAAACAGAATACTCAAAATAACATTTTTATTGTACACACAATAAAAGCACAACTTAATGCATCAGAAATAAAATCTTAAGGTATCACAAAATCTACATGCATGTTGCCTGCTTTTCCATGGGTTTGCAGTGTTACCCATCTTTGCTTTCTTAGCCAATAAAATATACTCTCAGGCTTGGAAAATTCCACTCATACAGGACAATCAATTTTATACGGGCCTGATAGAGAAATCAATTTAAATTTACAATGGATGAGTGCTCATTCTATTCACTTACACCGAGGCAGGAAGAGTCTCTCTGAGTGTCTGCACTCATTTTCAGAGAAAAGAAAAACTGAAATTAGTGGGTGGAAGAAAGTTCAGAACTTAACTCCATCAGCCACAAAAGTACAGGCAGCGCTTCCAAGACCATACAGAGACAAGATAAAACTGTTATTCTGTCTTTTATTATTTGACAGGACAAGAAGCAATGGGCACAAAATGAAACACAGGAGGTGCCATCTGAGCACAAGGAAACACTTTTTTACTGCAAGGGTGACCAAACACTGCCACAGGTCATCCAAGGAAGTTGTGGAGTCTGCATCCCTAGAGATTTCCAAAAGCCATCTGCACATATTCCTGGGCAGCCTGCTCTAGATGACTACAGAATGATGTCCAAGGATCCCTTCCAATCTTAAACACTCAGTGATGTGGATACAAGATAACTTGTAGTTATCTTGACTACAAGATAGCTTGTAGTTAAAGTATTTTCAGCATACCCTCTAGAACACGATACCTGAATAATGTAACTTGTATTTTCTATAAGCGGCTAGAAAAAAAACAATTACCACTTACACTTCTGGATCACGTTACTACTTGTGCCACCAGAGAGGTGGCATTAAAATGTGAATTAAGTAGAGGAGGGCACAGTCTTCAAACCCCTCGGGAAGAAGACAGCAAGATCCTGGTGCTATGCACTCCTAGGCATACCAGTGCATCTCTAGTTATAAAACATGGTCGAACAGAAAATCTGCCTTTCTGTGACCACTTAGATATTTTAGACATCCTTCTAACTTCAAATAAGTTTGAAACTTAAGTTTGAAATGCCTTCCACATTTGAGTCATCATACAACCTCCACAGACACGAAAATATAAATTTTTAAATTGTAAAGTGAGCAAGAGTGTGCATTACATAAAGGCCTGAGCAGTGCACCAGCACCATGTACACAGAAACACCACACCCTAGCTTGGAAACAGGCAGCTGCCGTGAAGCTGGATCCCACAGAGGATGACAAGGAGCAGTGATAACTGAGGTCTCAAAAAACATCCTGCTCCTTTTGAGACTTTTCTGGAAAAATCTGCCTTAAATTTGAGTTTCCAACAGCCACGAAAAGAACACATGTACATCTCGCTAACACAGTCCCTCTGCTCCTTGACCTCACACTTCCCCAATTACTGCCTCCTAGCAGAGAGCAACATAGCCTTCCTCATCCCCACAGCTCCTTCCTCTCCTAAATCACATGTATCCCATCTTCCCCCGGAGCCTGCGGGAGTGCCTGGGGACGGCGGGCCGGGTGCTTCGGAGCAGCCGGCTGGCACGGGCACGGCGCTTCGGGAACGGGAAGTGGAGGTGGGGGAAGGGAAAGCCCTTCCGCGTCTCTTCTGCCTCTCCCTGCCGTCCCCGCGCCCCGCACGCCGGGCGGGTGCGGCCGCGGGGACCGGCAGAGAGGCCGATGCCCCCGCCAGGCCCCG
>VXBT01000184.1:399059-509824 GCA_013400235.1 Oriolus oriolus | reverse complement strand
CCACCCCGCTGCCCTGATCCAGCCGGTCGCTGCGACCCTGTCCAGGGCCCTGGTCCTCCCGTCCGAGCGCCCACTCCCCGCGTGTCCGGTGCCGTTGCCATGGGAGCCGCGCCCCTCCGGGAGCCGCGCAGGCTCGCTGAGACCCAGCCCAGACACAGGCAGCGAGCGCACCCCCTGCCCCCTGGACACCAACAGCACCGCCCCGACTCACCGGTGGTAACGCTCTCTTTTTCCCTCTGTCCCCCCTTTCTCCTGTCCCACAGTCCTTTCCATTTTCCTTTCTTCTTTTCTGTCTCTTCTAGCTCTCTTTCGTTTTGGCAACTCCTTTTCCTTCTTATTTTCATTACCAATAAATGGTTCTCAGATACAAGGTTTGCCTCATTTGGCTTAGTTTCTTTCTTGACCACCCATTTTTAAAAGAACTCTCTGCAGTTCCCCGCA
This sequence comes from Oriolus oriolus, assembly GCA_013400235.1. Lineage (NCBI taxonomy): Eukaryota > Metazoa > Chordata > Aves > Passeriformes > Corvidae > Oriolus > Oriolus oriolus. Next base: position 509,383 of record VXBT01000184.1, on the reverse strand, counting down.
GTGATCATCCAGATCTGTCTTTCTTGCATGAGTATTTGTATACAAATGCTGCCAATGTGCAGTAGAGCAAAATATGCCCATACCTTTAGAATTTTTCAGGGCTCTCACTCTAGATGCTGTAAGAGGACTGTTGCATGAAAATGAAGGTAAGTGAAATTGGACAAGAAGTTTTTTAAGCCAAATGTGGGTATTACAATGGCACACGAAAATATCAGTATATGATGAAAACATGTAAATGAAAATAAGTAAAAATAATTAATGTGTAGGTTGGACAACATGGCTGATTCAGGACAGTTGAAGAGAGACTTAAAATACCTGAAGCCATGGAGGATAAAGATAATGGACAGTTGTGTATTTATGTCAGAAACTAGATAAAGGACAACCAAAGCTGATGTTTGAAAAGACCATTGCTAGGTTTAGAGTGTAGAACAGAAAATGTGCATCTAAGGGATATGTGGGTTTTGAACATTTTACATATATTATTTGGACTCAATAATAAAAGGTAATGGTCTGTAGCAGGGAACAGCATTGTGCAACATTCAGTGTCATGCAACAGGACTTTATAACTTCCACCGAGGAGTCCTGAGAATAACTGCCTGAGGTCTGTGAAAGGCTCCTGTTAATTTTTAACACACCTTGGGATTTGCCAGCTGGGGGATATTGCCATGGGTGTTGCTTTATTTAATATGTATCAGGAAGATAGTTCAAAAAGGCAGACCTTCTCAAATAAATGTGATCAGTTTTCTTATAAGCTAATACATCTATCTGTTGAATGTACCATGTTTACACCAGATTTTTTCTTAGAAGCTTGCTGGAACTAACATGATGAAGTGGATGATTCAGGGGAGGATGGTGTAGTCATCATAGAAACTGATGTGACTCTTCTTAATAGTACCCTCACAGGTACTTTACTGTGACCTTAGGACTTAATGGGAAACGAATAATCATGCAGAAATAAGTATTTGTCTCGCTTTGTGACTCAGTATTTTGGAGTGTTTGTGTGTCTTCTTAGGAAGAATATGGAAATTTCAGAGGAATTTTAAAGGAGGACTAAAAATAATCCTGGTCATGCAGAAAAAATTTCAGGATGTGAGGCTTAAGGATGTCAAGACTGAGAAGTGATTTCAGATATAGCAGTGATACATGAGTTAGTTTGGAATTTATATGCATCTTCTATGAAGTCATATATCTCTACTTGCTGTCTTAAATTGAATACAGCCAATTTCCAACCAGTAAGTCTCGTATATAAAATTCATTTTTTTTATGTGTCAGTGTCTCTACACATTGATCAAAGGCTAATTTGCACTATAATCACATACAGAACAGCAAAATATCCTATTGCTTACTAGCTAGCTCGTGTCTTAGCAGGAGTGTAGTCACACTATATGAAGCTCACCATGGGCTGGCAGATGTCTCTGATGAACAGCATGTGGTTTACAGATGTAGTGAGAGAAAAATAAGTTAATTACAAAAAGAACCTACCCCCGCTCCCCAAACAACGACTATTGAATTTTACTTAATCTGATCAGACATAGTAGAGCTACCAATCAATACTTTGCTGTTTTGCTCTACTGCTTCTGTCATTTTTTTCTGTATTGGCTCTGTAGAGCCAAACCCCTGGCCCTTGAGTAGCATTGGGAGGGAGAGCACAGCACTCCTTACTGCAAGGTCTCCCTGCAGGGCTACCAAAATGGCTTGAGAAAAGTGCAGTTTCTGTGCTAAAGCCATCCTGAAGACTGCCAAGGAGGTGATAGGGCAAAGTGGTTAGCACAGCACGCCTCTGTTCTTCTGCGCTGGCCCTGAAGATTGAGATAAACAAAGCAGAAAAAAATAATTACATTTTTATTCTTCTTATTCAAGGCAGGTGATTGACGTTTTATCTATTGCATCTGCTCTAAGGACAAACTCACGAGAGGTGTATTCGGGGCCTACTTGTTTAACCTGGAGGATGTACTACAGGATGTACTACATTCTGCTTTCTAGGACAAAGGTGGACTCTGGCCAAGCTCTGAGCCTGGCTCAGATGGTGCTCCTGGCAGTAGGAGAGGAGGAGTGCCCAGAAAGGTGTGGCAGGCTGTGTCCCTGCTGCCTGCTCCTTTCAATGGGAAGCACCTTCTTGCATCCTGATACATATTGGAATAAATCCTCACATTCCTGTGAGTTGGTAGGAGACATACTCCAGTTCCTGAGATTCTTAAGTATGTATCAGATCTTAGGGCTTTGGGAACTGTCTGCCAAATTGTGTCCGTATGTTTTGGGACGTAGTATTTGCAAACCTCTCAATTTGCTCTTTGTACCTTAGAGATCCTTAGCAGTGAAAGCAAATAGGCTTGTTCTAGGGAAGCTGAATGATAAATCCTTACAATAGCGTTGGAAAGAAAGCTGTGACAGGAAGAAAAATATAAATCAGGTATAACTGTAGAGCAAGCCTGAGACAGAGCTTCCTTGTCAGATAGCACTTAGGATATTTTAGGCCCTAACAGATATGCAACGGAACGACTCAGTAGCTCTTCATCTACTGTGGAGGTGCCTCTTAGAATCATGGAACAGCCCAGCTTGGAAGGGATCTTGAAAGATCGACTGGTCCAACCTTTTGGGGGAAAAGGAGCGTAAATGAGATTTGTCTAGTGCCCTTTCCAACTGGACTTTCCAATTGCCCCATCTTGGAGGTTGTTCCAGTTAATGTTTGTTCTCAGTGTAAAAATGTCTTTCCTATAGCAAGATTTTTGTTGATACCTTAGAATTTACTGTGATTTGGTTTTTTGCTCATCAATTCATGGTCTTGCTTACTGTGGCATTTTTAAAATTGTTACGCAATTCTTTATGGTTTACAACTGTAATACTTTTATAAATTTTGTTAATTTTGCACTGTATTTTATGTTTTTCATGGAGACTATGGATGTCATGACAAACTGGATAGTTAGAGTCTATTGCTTTTGTCAGTTAGAGGGGTCTTTATTAACACATTTACCTTAGAAGCTCTTTTTAAGTTCCTCACAGGATTGCATTCAGATCTTATCCATGCTTGCTTTGTGACTTCCTATTCTGTTTCTATTCTTGGGAATTTTCTCAACTTCTTTCTTCACCCCATCCCGTGCATGAATAGTCAGCTATATAACTTACTTTATATAATTCAAATCCAAAGTCTAGTATTTGCCTTTCTTTTGACATGTACCTATGTTTTAGAAAGTAGATACCGATGCTGTTAGTTAGATTTATCTTGAAATGCAAGCCAGTAGTTTAGTTTAGTGCTTGCAACAAGATTTAGTTCTCCCATAAATTGAGGTACTTTTAAACAGGGTGGAATTATTTATTTGCGATACAAAATTTTTATCCAGGGATGGGAACGTGCAAAAGGGGGGTGAAAAAGAGCAAGTGTTGAGCATTTTAGAGAGGGGCAACCAAAGGAAGGAGATACACCTAGTTCTTGTTGGCTGCTACTCCAGTTCCAACAGAGACAGGGAAGCATGGGAGCAATGGTCAATAGTGCAGAAACATCTGCAAAGAGCTGAAGTCAACAAGAAGATAAGGATGAAGTGCTGCATACTGAACCATCTACTTTTGATTCTAGTCAGTCTCAAACTAGCGTTGCAAATGAGCGATGCTTGTATATTCTAAATTATGTACAGATTTTCAAAGGTGCTAAAAATTTCACATTCTGCTGATTCTGTAGCCTGTATTCTTCAGACATAGGGGATCTGATTGTAGGTTTCTCCTAATGTGTTAGTTATCTTTGCTATCTTAGTATGTTAGCTTTTTAAAAGCCACAGTGTTAGCTATTAAAATATTGTCTATAGGGGCCAACTTCTTTTCTTTACCTGTCCTTTGACTCCTTCAATGTGTTGTTTGGTAAAGCTGTCAGACTTGCAAAAGTTCTTAATCCAAAATTCCCTGAAGAAAGAATCCTGATTTCCTTCTGAAATGTAAAAGGAAGTACTGTCAAGCGAAGAAGATGAGTGACTTCTTATAAAACATCTTTCATTACAGAAAATCTTCTCTCATTTCTGATGCAATGTGATGAACAACTGAGTAACGAAAGTGCATTCTAAAAATGTTCTTGAAGTTAGCAGTGCATGATGGATTGCCAGAACTGAGGAATTTTAAGGGTTTAAATAACAACACCAGAGTTTGAAGGGAAAATAGGACAACTAGAGAAGTTTTCTGTAGCATTGTTTACAGTGTCTATGGAGAAGTTGCTAACTTAAACAATCTGTACTAAAGTGCTAAACATTTTGTTAATAAATTATATCATAGCCATGTGCTGTGATAGTGCTTTGGAAAGATGAGTATTGGCATGTCCATTTTACAGCCTGTTTTAAAAGGATAAATAAATTTGTTATAGACAGGTTCAGCTAGAGGCTTTCAAGGAGAACATTATGGATTGCAAACAGTTCAAAGAATAATCAGGGACTGGAAAATGCAAGCAATCCAATCTCTGATTGGTTTTATTAGCAAAAATACTTCTTAAATGTTTGTAGGTACTTTCTGGGATATCAGAAGGTTGTTAATGGGATGTTTTGGTGTATTAGAATACAGGATTCATGGCTAGTAGTTAAAACAGGAAAAATTCAGGTTAAAAATGAACTTAATATTTAAACTTAATTGTCAGAGCAGTTAACTACTGGAATGATTTAACCAAGGCAACACTGATACTAGCAATTTTAGACTGACCATTTTTCTAGAAGATACATTCTCCAATTCAGCGAGGACTTAAGTAGTCTTGTGGCCTGTGTTGCAGGAGAAAGTAGGAAGGAATATCCTGAAGCAATCCTTCCTGACACTGTATGGCATGATTCTCTGGACCCTTTTCCTTTTCAGCATCTGATGGAGAGAAATTGAAGCAAGAATGGAAGCGGCTCCATGGAAGAGATGAAGAAGAGAAAGGATAGTTTGAATATAATGAACTGAATCCAGTGAGAATGGAATACAAAAAGGAGAGAAAAAATGTACCAGAGAAATTACTGAGGATAGAGTGGGTATTAATGAAATGGGAAATATCATGGTCAAATGAATAATCTGTAAAAAAGTTTAGTTGCATATTTAAAACTGGATTATTGGGGAGTATTTTTGATACTTAACTGATAAACACCTGAGTCTCAGCTCATGACCCTCAGTTTCCACCAGCAGGGAGAAATAAGCACTCCAAAGGTGAGATTCTTCTGACCTAGTTAAGACACCTGTCTTAGGACAAGATTATTGTCTATATGAGTTCAGACTGTCTAAATATTAGGCCCCTGTATTATGAGAGCCAAATTCCCTTTTACTGTTGGAAGATAAAAAGGAAAGAAGGTGATGGACCAGTGAAGAGGCACAAGAGCTAAGGGAAGAACACAAGGGGCAATAAAGTTAAAAAGCTAAGGGAAAGGAGAAGACTACACTTATAGTTCAGCACTGCTCTGTGCTCCCCAGGGAACCTGTACTCAGAGAGGTAAATCATGTATTTATGCACAAAGGACTTTGTACCAAGAGGGTTGTATTTCTGTACTGCCTTTATTGCAGCTCCTACTCAGACATCAGGAATGCCATATCAGTAGCTACTGATAATATGGAGATAGAGCAGGATTAGGATTAACAAAGGAAGAGGACAGGCTGGCAATTAGGAAACAGGCCAGAATCAAAGTGTAAGGGTTCTGCATCCCATAAAGGCTAAAGAGGGCCTTAAGATAACAGTGTGCCTTACAGCAAGTCCAAACCTTCTCCAGCCTGAACCAGTCTCGCTCTCTTTTGGTGTACGTATTTGTTTGCCTTTGCTTTGTACCAGGATAGGTTGAGAAAGCAGCAATGGTACCAGGAGAAAGCAAAACTGAGGAAAGCAAAGGAGCTGAAGCACTGCTTGCCCCAGCCATCAAATTGTTACAGAGATAGAACAGTAGCTCACAGGATTTGAGCAGCTACATGATTTTGGAAGGCTCTATGAGAAAACACAAAAAATTCCTCTCCTTCCCTCTCACTGAGCCTGGTTTTTGCTTATAATTTTAGTCATTCCCCTCTCAAAAAAAAAAAAAAAGGAAGTGTAGTCTTCTAGCTGGATTTATTTACTTTCGTTCTAAAGGAGACATTATTTGGCAATTTTATTTTTCAACAGGAAATGGTAAATGTGCTGATTTGTTTAATGAAGTTGAGATTCACTGTAGGAGTCCAAATTCCTTTTTTGTTTTACTTGCAGTAGAACTGAATGTCTTATGTAGATAAAATCTCAGTAAAGATAAACCTCTCAAGCACATGTAAGTAAAGAGCTGAGAATTTCTGGGCTAGTGTAGAGAAAAATGCCTCACAGAGTCAGTGGTACTTCATGCTGCTTAACAGTGGTGTGGGGCCTTAATTTTTGATCTTATGCACATATTGGAAGAAATAGTAGGAAGAGAAGTTTGGATTTTGAAATAAAACAATGTAATTTTATTTTTGAATGTTGGGCCTCTGAATGAGATGCAACATAAGCACTTGAGCACACTTGCTTCTGACCTCAATAAAAGTCCTGAATACTAAATACTTGTGAAAATTAGGACAGTGTCTGAATGTTCATGTGGGAACATTACTTCTGTTATCTACTTTTGAAACAGTTGCCATGTTGTGTATTGATAAAATTGCATTGATCTATTAAAAGAGGTTTGTTTTGTTTGTGGGTTTTTTTGTTGTTGTTGTTTTGTTTTCCCTTTTTTTGTTGTTGTTCTGCAGTGTTCTGTTTAATTGAAGACTGGTTAAGACAGTGGTGCAATTTGTAGCAGTCAGAACTCACCTGTGGCCTTAGACCCCGAGATATGCTTCATTGGAAGATCTGTCATTTCTTAACACTGCACTGGAACAAAGTGAAACCCCATTAGATGTAAAAGATACTGGAGAATTTATCTTGCCATTCTACTTTAGCAAAAGGAGTCCTATATATGACTGTGGTAATTGCATTGTTCTCAGTTTTCTGTTGCTATAGAAATTTGAGACTACAAGACAGCCAAGATTTCACCCACATGGATTCTGAAGCTGATGATGACTGTGGATCAGGTCAGGGAAATTAAATGATCAGGAATCAAGGAGGGTTACAGATAAATGGCAGTGTGTCTGTGGGAGGGAATGCTAAGTTTTATATGACTATAGATTGTTCCAAGATAGCATTCAACTTGTTTGACTTAAATCTCCCCACATTTTCTTATTCTGAGGCCTCAATTTTACACTTAATTTGGTTTATAATGGTACAGAGGTCTGTTGTGAAGAGCAAGATTAGTATCAAAGGCATAACAAAGATAGTGCAGGAATTATCCATTGTATTAATCAACAAATGCTTGTTTTGAGCTCAGCTGTGACCAGCTTCACGGGCTTCATATTGACAAACCCTTATTCAATTGTTTAAAAGGAAGAATTCCTACCCCTTCCCCCAAGTATTTCCACTGTTGATTATCTCTGTGGGAATGAGGTTTTGTTTAGATTAACAATTCTGTCTATTCCTGAGAAGTTTGTAAAAACGGAAAATGCTTTTTGTTGTCGTTGCAGTAAATTGGGTTATAGGGATGGTTCTCCCTCAACTGTCATAAAGACAATTGACAAATGTCTAATGCAAACCCAGAGAAAATACATCCCACCATAATATCTTCAGCAATCTCCCAAGAAGTAATTTTTTTGGTTAAAAAGAACAACTCAGAAAAAAAGTAACACAAAGATTGAAGGTCTGATTTTACTAGTTTTATTTCTCCAAGCTCAAGAAATTCACAGAGGAGTAAAATATAATGCTTACTCTGAAAAAAATGCTGTCTTTTTCCTCCCTGTGGCAGTTTAGCAAGCATTTTGTGTGCACAAACTGGGAATGGAAGATCTTAGAACTGGAACTGTATTTTGGTATTAATTAATAACTCACTAAATTATTTTAATATCTAAATGAACTATTTTGAACAAAAGAAAATGCTTTTGATCCTGAAAGGGAACAAAGTGTTATTCTACATGTGCTTTAACCAGTTTTCCAGTTTTTAGAGAATTGCATTTGCTACATACCTGTGCCTGTTTCAACTCCTGTTGCTGTGTTATAATGATATTCCCGACTGATATGGATCAGTATTAGTCTGAGAGAAAGCCTCATGTACATACTTTCCAAATGATAAGCTCGGGCTTTTGCAATCTGTGGAAAGTGCAAATACTGTGCTCCACTTCCTTCCTCACAGTAAAACTTTGAAGTTCTGGTTTTAGTCTCTCGTGTCAGATCAGGAAATGCAGCAAAAAAAAGGAGTCTCTGTTGTGATGTGTAGGATGAAATGATGAAGAGATACAAACAGAAGTGGTATATCTAGATATGTAAGGTAACACCATCCAGTGTGATGAAGAGGGTTCTCTAGTCTCCTTATTATTTCTTTTTTAAATTTTTGTGGCCCTCAAAGTAACTTTTAGGGAAAGAGGGAAAGAAGAGCAGCAAGGAGCCTTTATAGATGTTTCAGGCGCAACACAGGACAAGACAGAGTTTTCTTGGAAGTTTAATGGTAGGAGAAGATGAGAGTTTGATAACCTTTGAAAGACCTAGAAGGAATGATGGTAAGACACAGGTGGACCACTGCCATCCTGTGTTGCTTGCTGACATGGTGATATGAACAGCTGTTTCTAAACCTGGTTGACCTTACTTACAGAACTGCTGTAACTGAGTCCAGCTTCCTCATACAACTTGTGTCATCACACGTTGTTTTCTGGCCGTCCCCTTGTGTAGCACGTGATGGTTGGACCTGTATGTGTTAATTTCTGGTAGTTTTAGCTCTTCATTGCCACTTGTTTCTGGGTTTGGCTTTACATTCCCTTTAGTCATGGTCTTTGGTCTGAGCCACATCAGATTGCCAATTCCACAATTGCTCCCTGCCTTGTGTGCTGGGAGTTCTCCTGAGAGCCAGGGAAGAAGGAGAAGACCTGGGAAAGGAATGGGGAAATGGGAAGGTGGGGAGAAAAGGGAAGCAGATCTCATGTCATTTTTTTCCTTACAGCCTATTACCCTTCACAGTTTCCATGTAATTTAGACTGTCTCTTGTGGGCTGTATTCCAGGGAAGGATTTTTCAAATGGTCTGTTAATAAACCCTTTATTGAGTCATGAAAGTCTGTTGCAGCTCTCTAAACCTGGCAGAACTGGGGTTTTGTCATGTGTGTGGTGGACAGCCTGGTGGGGTCACATGCTGGTGACAGCCTTGCACATGGCAGAGGCTGGGAAGGACAGTGGCAAGGGCCTGATCCTGCCCACGGCACAAAGTGGGGAGGAATGGACTAAATGGTCTATTTCATTCCAAGGGTTTTATGTTTTAACATTTACAGTAATTTCTCTTGGCCAAGCAAAACAAAACAAAAGGGAAACCAAAACAAATAGCGAAGTGTTTTCAGTGGGTGTCGATGGACTAGTTCCCCTGATGTCAGGGGGGAAGCTGATGAATAAAGCCGCAAAATCTGAAGGATGTGTGCTTGACTTCTGTGCATGCTGCACACATCTGTGTGCCCAATGTCAACTGAGACGTGCCTGACACCATATTTTATGGATTAAAGATTAGTGATACCAGGCTATAGGTACAAAAAAACCCTGGTGAAATATGACTCCTTAGGGTAGAAGGGAATCTGAGGCAATTGGCATAGAGATTGTAATCTTTCTTTTCCTGATGCAGGATATACAGCCATAATTTTAGGGTCTCTTTTGTAGTTTAAGGCAATTTATATTAAAAACTGACAATGAGTGTACATTAACCTAGTGTAGAGGGCCAAGTATGATTCTAGATGGAGTGGGAAGGCTGTATAGGGTTTTGGGAAAAGGGAGCTGAATCAGTATTCAGTTTACCTGAAAGGGAGCCCTGGATGTGTGTATGGACTGGGGAATGAAATGCTGGAAAGCAGCGCTGCAGAAAGGGGCCTGGGGGTCCTGGTCGATGGCAAGTTGAATCTGAGTCAGCAGTGCCCTGGCAGCCAGGAGGGACACCCGTGTCCTGGGGGGCATCAGGCACAGCATCACCAGCCGGGCAAGGGAGGGGATTGTCCCGCTCTGCTCTGCACTGGGGCGGCCTCACCTTGCGTCCTGTGTGCAGTTTTGGGTGCCACAATATATGAAAGATATAAAGCTTTAGAGAGCATCCAAAGGAGGGCAACAAGATGGTGAAGGGCCTTGAGGGGAAGCCGTATGAGGAGTGGCTGAGGTCACTTGGTCTGTTCAGCCTGGAGAAGAGGAGACTGAGGGGAGACCTCACTGCAGTTACAACTTCCTCCTGAGGGGGAGAGGAGGGGCNTCACAGCACCAGCCTGCCAGAGTTCAAGAAGCATTTGGACAATGCTCTCAGGCACATGGTGTGACTTTTGGGATGTTCAGTGCAGGGCCAGGAGTTTGTCTTTGATGATCCTTGTGGGTCCCTTCCAACTCAGCACATTCTCTTATTCTAATAAAAAGCCTTGAAACATATGCAGAAATTTTTGTCTATTTCAATAGATTTTTTTTTGCATATTATAAAGATTATGGTTTGGGTTGGAAAAGACCTTAAAGATCAACTAGTTGCACCCTCTCCCAATACCCCCTTCTCCTGCCCCTCCAGTGGGCAGGGATACTTTCTACTAGAGCAGGTTGTTCAAAGCCCCATCCAGCCCAGCCTTCAGCACTTCCAGGGATGGGGCATTCACAGCTTCTCTAACCTGTTCCATTGTCTCACCACCCTCACAGTGAAGAATTTCTTCCCAATATCTAATCTAAACCTACCTTCTTTCAGTTTAAAGCCATTCTCCCTTTTCCTGTCACTCCATGCCCTTGTAAAAAGTCCCTCTCCAGCTTTCTTGTAGGCCCCTTTAGTTACTGGAAGGACGCTGTAAGCTCTCCTTGGAGTCTTCTCCAGGCTGAACAACTCCTCTTTCAGCCTAAATAACATCTAAAAATAACAGAGATGTTTCAGTGTAGCTGTTTTGAAACAAAATGGTTTAGAACCTGAGAATTACTGTCAACATAGAACTTTATTTCAGTTAATTCACAGTCAGTAGTTTAATCTACTGAGTAGATTTAATGTGAGGTTTTATTAATAATACAAATGTAAATATGATGTAAGACTGTCTTCGCCTGAAAGTTGTATATTCCCCAGTGGTAAGCCTCGGGACTTCAGGCATGTAATTAATGTGGCATTAATTTATCAGTCGTTTTCCGTTAGCATTAGGAAATAGTGAAATAAAGAATTATGTGATTCCGTGTGATGCTCTGATCACAGCGGGGCACTAGATGGCACTGTTGGTTTTAGTTTTACTGCTGCCTCTTCTCGGGAACTTGTCTTAATTAGCTCCTTTTGAAAACAAACATGCTGTTTCAACAGAGGGTCAGTGTACATTGTTCTGGGCTGCTGCTTTTATATTTGTAGTCATGTAATCAATATGTTGGAAGGGTAATTAATTTTTAACTTCAAGCCAATTGTAGATCAAATGCCACTAGAGTTACTGGGTGGAGACAGTTTAATTTCCTTTGAAGCAATGATACTGATTAGCTGTAAAGGGTTTGCAGTGAGTTGCTAGAAATCCAGAAGACCTTTTGCTTTGAAATATTGGTGTTAACTTTAAAGTAACACCATTACTGTACTCCAGATTAATGAGTTGTGGCATAATTCTGATAAAGTTGCACTCATGTGCTTGCTATATTTTGTCCTGTCAATTCCTATTTCAAAGCAGCTCTATTTGCTTTAACTGTTCCATTCCTATCAAAGGAATGGTACAAAGTAAGCATTAAGTTGATCAAACTGACTTTCTGCTTTTTATCTCTGTTCCCTCATTATCTGTCTTTGGGGACTCCAGAGGCCCATGGCTAAGGATGAGATGTGACCATCTGTACTGCAGCATGTAGGAAGGATGCCACGAGAAGCTGGGGTATTCTTTGAAATCTCTCCAACCCATGCTTGTTGGATATGCTGGTGTCCTGGCCTCCTGTCCCTTTGTCCTATTGTCTAGGGCAGCTCTGTCTCTCTCTCAGGTTCCTTACTTTGAGATACTTGCTAGCTCAGTACCTCCAGTGCTTTCAGCCCATCCCCTTGATGCGTCCTTGTCCTCTGAGCTAACCTTCCTTGAACATATTTTCATCTGTTCTCTCTCTTTCATCTTCTTCTTTGTCTCTGTACTTCAACATTCAACAAACTGGAATCTCCACGCTCGGCTCTCTATCCCTGTCTTACAATTTAACATCTTCCTCCTCCTTTTTGCAATCAGTAAATGAGCCATTTTTATGGGTAGGCTATTGATCACTTCTCTGGCTGTCTGGATTCTTTCTGATCTTGTGTCTTTGCTTTACATTACATAAAAATTTCTCTATAGGCTCTGACTATCCACTCTTGGGCAAGTCTCAGAGCCTCTCTGCTGTCCTCATCTTTGTTGATCTCTTGGCTGACTTTTGAGACTTTGATCATTTAATTGGATTTCATGCTGAGTAAAACCATGGGCACTGGTTTAATCTGAATTTAAACTTTTGTTTAGTCTAACATTAAAAAATAAGGTCAATTTCAACCCAAAAATTATTTCCCTTTCTCTTAAAAAAGCCATCCTCTTGGATTTTTATGTTTAGACTATTAATTGAATTCAGTCTGGCCTGAGCAAATATTTCTGTCCTTTTGAGTCATATTTTTGAGTAAATCTTATCAATTAATGGAACTATGTTACTGAGCTGTGCTGCAAATGTCTCTGGTTTCTGCTGGAACCAAGAATAGTCCTCAGTATCGATGGACATAGCCATCAGATATTGAAACTTGTCAGAATTTTAACCTTTTCAGGAAGACAAAACATCATAATTAGGATAATGATCAGCAGAGGTTAGGGTCCATGCCATTACATTTTCTGTCAGAAATTAATATTGTGACTAATAAAGGCAGGACTGCAGTTACTGCAGCAGACTGTTCTGTAGACTGTAGCCTACAGTTGTTTGTAAGATATTAGATTAAGATCATGAAATTTATTCTAGTTTTGAGACAAACTAGAGATGGATATATGCAACATACAAGAAGACTGAAAACTCAATTATCATAACCACAAGAACTGAAAAGAAAAATCTGTGCTGTCTTCCTGTCTGCCAGTTCCACAGGATCCATTTCTCCAGCGATCTTAGTCACAGTGCTTCAGAGAAGTACTTTTGTCAAATCTGGCCGTTTTGGGTGGTGGTGGGGTGGCAGAGTAACATATCTCAATGTATTTACAGTAGAGGGAGCTGGTGTTCAATGCACATGCCTGAGTTTTAACTGCTGTGCCAGTCTTTATACAGAATATGCCATTTCCAGTGTGTGTGTAAGCACTGCTGAGGAAGCAGCTTCTCTCAGGGGTTTGAGTGGGACACCTCTTCATCCCTTGCCCAGTGGCTGCAGTCTGCCTTGGAGCTCTGTCAGAGTCAGTGGCCTCAGAGAGCACTTGTTAGAAGGAGACACCTCCTGGGGCCCTTGAGCATCTTTTCCATGCATCAGGTTTGACATGAAGGAGCGACTGGCAGGAGTGTTGGTATAACATTGCAAATGTGGAACCTCAGTGCGCCTCCTCCCTTACCTACCCCAGTCTGATGTTTCCATCTTTCCAAATATCATAACTTCCTATTGCACTGTGAACAATGTCTCTATTGTGCTCTTAACTTTGCTTCCTGAATCTGGCCTGACCCATCCATGAATAAGTGCTCAAGAAATTCCTTTTTGACCAGCTCCCTTTTTAGAAGCAAGAGATCACTCATTCTTTGGTATTGCCCGGCTGGATTATGCAAGTTATTCAAAGTTAATAGATCAAAGTTAATTAAAATAGGCACAAAGGAAGTGTGAAACCACTGAATACATATGTATTAAAAAATATGTATTATGTAAAATGAATGTAATATTCATTTAAGTGAATTTTATTAGTTAATGCAGGCTAAAGGACTGAAGGATTAGGGTTCCAACTAACTTGAGTTCCTGCTCCTGGCTTTGCTGTAGCTCTTTGGTTAAAAGTTGTCCTCTTGAGGCAGCTTTCCTGACTGCAGCAGTTCAACTGAGGTAATCACAAAAGAATGAGTTAGGGGAGGGACATCACCTCAAGACAAAAGTAGGATATAGACTTAAAAAAAAGAGGACTCAGTGCATTGCAGACCCATCTAACTTGTATGACCAGAAAGATCCTTGAGCAAGTTATTTATTTGCCTTGTTAGCACCTAGAGCCACATTTCTCAATCTGTTTGTGGAAAAAACCTCTAAGCATGAAATGTGCTGTAGTACATTGTTTGTCCAGACAAACATTATTGGTGACTTAATTTAGCCGTGAGCAACACAACCACTGATCTAATCACTCTATAAAGTGGTACATTTTGAGAGTACCAAGTTTATCCTTGGCACCACACTTTAGAAAGAAAGAAATAAAGACTGACTGGGAAGAACCAGCAAGAAGAAATGTAATATGTTAAGAAAATAAAGGCTATGACTAACAGTTGAAAAGAACTTTTTATCTGAGAAAAGATGCAATTAAGATGGGACATCTTTGCTTAAATTTTTTCTATAAATAACCTGGCAGTTGTTTGTTGGCTATGTAGCCAGTGTTGGGGCAAAAAGAAGGATATGGGTCTCATACTGGGTGAGAAAGATTTAGAAAAGAAATCCAGGAGAACTTTTTGCACTATGCGAATAATGAAACCTTGAAATCCTTGTAGCTTGTACAAGTGGGTTTTTTACAATAAAACCATACACAAATGTTTGCCAAGGCAGCTTAAGTGTGTTCACCCTATCTTAGTGACCTGGGTTGGACCAAATAATCTCCTGACATGTCTTCCAGCCCTGTATTTCTGTGCAAGTAGTTTGAAATGCATTTATGAAAAGCACTCTCTCCAAACTAGGTATTCATTATAATAAACGAAAGCTTGTATCTCCAAAATTGGTTCTTTCTGATAATTCTCTGGTCAGCTTTCCTCCTCATGCCTTGGCACTAGATGTTATCATAGCAGGCTGAAATTTTCATTAGCTGTTTAAACAGAGAAATGTTTGATTAGAAGGAAAGAAGGAGGCTTTTTTGATGACATTTCTACAATTTTCAGTATTTCCTAATCACAAATAATTGTGCTATTAATTTCCTTAACCAGTCTTCCTCAGAGTGATTGATTTTTGAGCTGTATGCTGTAGTCTGCATTACTGGTTAATACCTTCCTGTTGAACAATGTACTGATGTTAGCTGATCACAGAGGTAGGATGGATTTGATGCTTCTTCAACAACCTTTTATCAGTTTTCCCTTGTCTTGAGTTAAAAATGATTGTAGACTGAGGAACATCTCTCATACTCTCTAAGTGTAGCTTGGCTCTGGGGGAAGATATGATATATATGCACTCTGTACCTAAAGAAAACCCACTGCACAACATAAGTGTCTGCATTTGTGGATACCTTTCACGTACATGAAAAACACAACACTGGCATTGCAAAACATAGATAAGCCAAAGCAGCAGCCCTCCTTGTTCAGATCTCCTGTATCTGACAGCTTACTGCTCAGTTCTGCTTTACTACTGAACAGAAGTTCCCTTGCAACCGTGCAAATCTGTCACTTTACGCTCAGATATTTGGAACTTGCAGTACATCTGGGAAGTGAAAAAATGCTGGGAAATGTTTCAGGTCTTGCAGTTGAGCACTTCAAACAGATGGCTTTCTTCCAGAGAGAGCTCTTCCAGCTTTTAAAATTACTCCTCATAAAATTTAACCTAGCTATTCAGGGGTAGCAGTAAGAGTGGTGGGGAGGAGTGGCATTAAACTTGTAGAAAATAGTGTTGGGTGCCTTGAGCAGTAAAATCCTTTGATTTTCTTGCAGTCTCTAATTTCCTGATTGTGGCTGAATGTAGGAATGATGGACAAAGTTTCTACATTCTCATTCAGGTGGTAAAGGAAGTTTGGTGGGTTGTTTTTTGTTGTTTTCTTTTACAGTGAAATGAGACCTTGTTGATTTGAATTTAGGTTGAAAATACCAGAGTGTTGTTCCTGTATGTTGTACTTTATGAATGAGTCATGAGTCTGTTTTATACTATCTGCTTGGCAGACTAGTGCAGAAGCACAGTATGAAAACTATGATCTAAACCAAGCATTTCATTAAGCAAAGACATTTGT
Organism: Oriolus oriolus; assembly: GCA_013400235.1. NCBI lineage: Eukaryota > Metazoa > Chordata > Aves > Passeriformes > Corvidae > Oriolus > Oriolus oriolus. Next base: position 493,353 of record VXBT01000184.1, on the reverse strand, counting down.
TACTGGCTTTTCAATATGGGCCATTAACCTTCATGGACACTACTTTCCCTGCATTGAAGTTACTATTTTAACACCGTTCACCATTTTATGCAGTGAAATATACAACTACCTAAAGTTTAATGCAGTCATGGTAAGTACTATAAGGACTTTGGAGGGAGGGGGCTTGGGAGAAGTTCTGTGTCAATAATGATTTGTTCAGCACAGTAGTAATAATATAAACATATTGTTCATCACCATCCAGACCTTGTTTTCCTATTTAGGATTGTCTACAGAGAATAATATTGGGTCGGTATTTGTACACAAAACCTCCATGTGATGATGCCTTCTTGGTAGTGTTTGAAGATACTAGTCCAGGACAAAGTATTTGGTAAATCAGTTTTGGCACACAAAAGAATCCTCAAATACTGCAGAGACATGTAATTTCTGCTAAATAACCCAAAATCAGTTTGCCTTGACTCAAACTCAGCTTTCAGAAGAAACAAAACCTATTTCAAGGTGCCCAGATTGGCTAATAGAAAAGAACTCCCTTCATTTATCCAGATGGATTGGCAGATGCATTTTGAAGCTTCTAGACATATGACAGATTTAAACACATTTTAAAAAATTTACTTCGTATTTTTGTGATGGTCTTAAGAAAACCCTGCTGACACAAATTAACAATAAGATTCCTAGCAAATGTATTTAATCACTGTTATTGCAGATGTACAGGCATTTTTTCAGGATATTTTTGAGTAAACTTAATATTCATAAAAAGAAGTAGAAATAGTTCTGATGTAGATGCCCTTTGTTTACCTGCATTTCATACAGCAAGGTTACACCTTTCAATGAGGTGAGTTTGTTTTCATCACTTCAGTGACGTGATTCATGGGCACTGCATGGGCCTGACAATTTTTTACCCTCTTCCCATCTGATTCAGAGCTACTGTTCAAAAGTTCTGACAATAGCTGTAACAATTTGGAGCTTAAAGGTATATGGAGGACACAGCAGTGCTGGAGCATTTTTACAATTATGGAGCTATTGACCTTTGAGGGAAACGTTTCAATGCTACTGCAGTTCTTGTGGCCAGGTGGCACATGTATCACGTAGGCATGGCTAATGATTTAATAGACCAGGTAATCTCAAGATACATTTCCAGTAACTGACGGTGAATGAAGAAGCTATTAATTTAATTACCTTGTTCTACAAAATGGAAAAGTTACATGGTGAAAGTGTTTTTAACTTCTGATCATGGTTGTCGTTCCTGTAGCAATCTTGTCTTCTAAGGTTTGCTTAAAGAAATTGATAACAAGAATTGGAGTTGGATGTGACTCATTCCTTGCCACATTCCACTTGCTGACTTGAGAGTGTATGTGTTGTCACATCTTCTCATGTGCTTGCCATCAATTCTCTACCATGAGCTCCAACAGGCTGCAGCTCCGCTGTGTTTCTTAAATTGCCTTTATGTTATATTGAGCCACACAAGATAGAGAATATACCACTGTTGTCTGGAGGCCTTTTTTCCTTCCTAATTAAATTTCAAACTCTATTTTTAGCATTTGCATTCAGTTTTGTCACACTTGCAAAGCATGCCAGCTGTCCCAGCGAGCTGCAGCCTCCTGGCAGCTGAGGTGTCCATGTTTGGTCATGCACCCTAAAGTTTTGGCAATAACATTTTTCACATCTTAAAGGAGGATATTCAACTGTCATTTGTGCCAGAGAGGGTCTCAATGTGCACTTGATAATTAGAACCTGGCAAGTGTTAATGCATGGTGTTTGTAGAAATGCACAGAGCCTCAGAGGCCCGAGCAAGGATGCCTTCCCTGTTGAGTTGTCATAATCAATGCAAGAAAACGTTCGGCAGATTCTAATGAACCTCCAAACAGAGCTGGGCTGCATCAGAGTACTTACTGCTGAAACAGAGAAGCGCATGGAAACCAGAGGGTCTCCCTGGGCTGAATATGGCAAGGATTTACCTTCTGCTGAGGGCCTCTCCCCAGGCATACTATTGTTTGTAGTGAGGTGGCTGCTGGTTCTTGAAAGGAAAGCACCAAATTAAGAGTAACAGCAGCCAGGGAAGCAGATTTTCTTACAAAACAGAAATCTTTTCTGTCCCGCAGGAGGTCATAGAGTGGCTACAAGTGCTTAACCTTAATCAGAAAGGCTCTTTGGTATCCTCACTGGAAGTGATTACACCTGTAGTTTTAGCAGGTGGATGGGGATTGCAAAAGGCAAATTCAGGTTTAGTGTCAGAGCAGAGTTCTGGGGTGAGAGACTGATTTCTGCTGGGCTGGTCTGTTGAGTCAATAAAGTTGCTCTGAGTTCTCCCTGCTGTCTGTAAGATCACAATTTCTTGGAAATGTTTTTACTAATCAGTTTGGCACAATCCTAAATTTCCTGTGTCTTTCTTTCATGCTCGGAATACTCAGTTCATGACCTATTTATTAAAAATAATGGGAATTGGAATTTTCAGGCATAGATGTTTTGCTTAGTGAGTAAAAATCCTATTATGTTTTCTATTTCATTTATCTGCTATGACCTTTTCCTCTGAAATAGTATTATGGCTGAATCCCAGAAATGAAATTTCTGAGGGGAGAGTTTCATGTTTAGGTATAAAATTATTTTGAGGTCCTTTTGCAGTTGCTCACCTGCGCTGCTTTTGCCACTGTAACTCAGATTGCACCCTCATAATTTATTTACATAAAGCATGTAGGTCTCTTCTTCATGACTGATTTTAACACCAGAGACAGAAAATTAGCAATATGCAAAGCCTTAGCAACCCAGTCGTACTGTGTACCATTTTTCTTTGTTTTGGAAACCTTTAATGTTGTTGGATATATTAAAAATCTTCCTTAATAGAGGCAAATTACTCTCAATGGATTAAAAATCTTCCTAAATAAAGGCAAATGACTCTCAATGGCTAAGTTAATAAAAAAAAGTTGGTGTGAAATCAGCAGGAAAATTTCTGTGGGGTGAGGATATCCCTCCCTACTTTTCAGTCTCTTGGCTTTTGTGTAGGGTACCTGTTATGCAATGTTTTGACCGTGGGCCCCATCCACTGATAATATTCCTGTGGTGGGAAGCCTGCCAGTGTAAGTCAGCTGCAGAGCTGCTGCAGTGTGTACCTGGTATAAACAAAATTACTAGGATGAAAAACTGAGCATGGGAAGCTTGTGATTCTGTTGACCCTTTCAAAAACGCAGTATATAGCATCCCTGAGAAATCATGAGAAGTAATCAGAGGAATGTGTTACAAATCTGGTATTTAAGTTCAGACCATCATTTGACTGTGTGTTACGCTGGTTTAGATTGAAGACTCTGGTATTTATAGCAGACCGTGTTAAAACCTTGGAGATTTTTTACTGACTTTTCAGGGAAATCCTGAAAATTTATTGGAAAATAAATTAAATGTAAGTAATTAGAATAAAAAATTGATTGGTCTTGTGATATAGCAGGATGTTTTCATTCTTAGCTACTATTTTCAATGCCTTTTTCACAGAATAAGAGAATATTTAGTATTAAAAGGGACCTCTGGAGATCATCTAGTCTGAACTTTTCCCTGAAATATACTTTGAGTTGAAACTGAGCATATATATTTTTTGTTAAGAAGTAAATGTGTCTTTAGAAAATGTGTTTTGATGTTGCATTTTCCTGATATTTTGCAATGACAAGAGCATATAAATCCTGTTTTTAATCAGCTGAGATCACAGAATTAACTAGGTTGAAGAAGATCTTTGAGATTATCGAGTCCAGTCTACGACCTATCACCATCTTTTCAACTAGACCATGGCACTGAGTGCCACATCCAGTCTTTTTTAAAACACCTCCAGGGATGGTGACTCCACCACCTTCCTGGGCAGCCCACTCCAATGCCCAATCACTCTCTGTGAAGAACTTCTTCCTAACATTCAGCCTAAACCTCCCCTGGCGCAGCTTAAGACTGCGTCCTCTTGTCCTGTCTCTGGTTGCCTGGGAGAAGAGACCAACCCCCACCTGGCTACAGCCTCCTTTCAGGTGGTTGTAGGGAGCAATAAGGTCTCCCCTGAGCCTCTCTTCTCCAGGCTAAACAACCCCAGCTCCCTCAGCTGCTCCTCACAGGACTTGTGTTCCAGACCTTTCACCAGCCTGGTTGCCCTTCTCTGGACATGCTTCAGCATCTCAACATCCTTCCTAAATTGGGGGGCCAGAACTGGACACAGCACTCAAGGTGAGGCCTCACCAGTGCTGAGTGCAGGAAAGGAATCACTTCCCTAGTCCTGCTACACTATTGCTGATCCAACCCAGGATGCCACTGGCCTTCTTGGCCACCTGGGCACACACTGGCTCATGTTCAGTCTGCCGTCAATCAGATGTTGTGCATTGAAATATTTTTGAGTGAGTTAAGTACAAAATGTTCCCCTGAGATAAGACAGTGGAGAAATAAGCTTCTAGTGTTGTCTGACTTAAGAGTGGCACAGGACAGTGTTTGTGGCAGTGTTTGTGGGGCACCCAATTAAAAATACTCTTCACAAAAAGAAACTTGTGAATTCAGTGGCAGACATCTTATGTAACTGGGAGGAAACGTGTGGGAGGAGGGTGGGGCTGGCTCCTCTTGCTCCAGGAGAACCAAGAGCCCCACGGACTGCAATGCCTTCTCTCTTCAGGTGTCACAGATACAAAACACCTTGCAGACACGAAACGCGGGATGGATGACCCTGAGGGACACAGATTAAGGTACTTGAAATTTCTTGTGGATCCTGGCTGATTAGGGACTTGGATACCAAACACAAGTGCTGGCATCCTTGTTGGGCCACGCAGATAGTTATAAATTTTGAAGCTAAATTCCAAGCTTCAAATGCCACCCCAGCTCCAAGTGCATGAAGAATTTTAAGGCTTTGTATGGGTACAGTCTGTGGTTAGGCAAGAGGCTTCCAATTTAAACAGATTATGCCATAGCGGTTGACGACAAATATTCAGCACCTTTCTCTAGCATATTAATGGGTAGGAGGCTGATGAACTGTGTGATTTATTGGTGCACTCTGTATTTTTATGTTTCTGAGTTTTTTCCTGTCTCCACAGTTTCACAGGTTGCTCTTCCCATGTTAGTCAGAAGAAGCATACAGACAGACTTGTCAGTTTAACAGTCAATGTGAACAGTAATTATTGCACTAGGAGTGTAAAGTATTACAATAATTCATTTTAATAACATGTTTATTAGGTCATAACAACAACTATAAACATAAGTACCATTCAGCTCTTTGCAGATATATGAACTTACTAACATCAAATCTTTACCAGAATCACATATTCTTACAGGTGTCCCAGACACAACACTAACTTTATTAAGCAAAAGTTCATAAATAGTAAAAATGTCCTCTGTTTCACATTGCAGCATTCCTCAAGCGTGTACGTACAAGTTTGGAGTAACTTCTCCAAATCTATGTGTCATAAACTTCCTTATCTGTTTTAACAACCATAGAGATGATTTTTTTTTGCCTGCAGCAAAGCCTTTTGTCCTTGAGCAATCTACAATTAGTATCACTCTCAGCAGACATGAAAGTTCATTTCTGAAATGAAAGTGGTGATGAAACACAATACAATATTATCTGCTCATAGCTTGCCTACACACTCTGCCCTCATTATAAATCTTTCAGTTATAACACAGTCTTCCAAGAACAATATATCTCCTTTATATCAGTTCTTTATCTGCACTACCTCTCTTTGAAGATCTTAAAATGGTTGGCCTGCAGCAATGGAGATATTATACTAAGGGTGGAGTGTGTTTACAGTCAGTTCTTTTCCTTTTTAATATTTACACAGTATTTCTTAAGGTTGCTACAATTTATGAATCATGTACATTGACAAACATTTTCTGAAATGTTCACAGTGCAGTATTTTATGGCCTAACCAAACTTCGTAAATGTCATTAAAAATAAATTTTTTATTTTAATATAAAAATAGAATACTTTATGTGTTTACACCAACAAACCCAGTTCTATCCTATTCTAAACAAGCTATACAGTAGTATGCACAGAATTCCACAGGAACAGAAATGACATGTGATGTTTGCCCTAAAGTTATAGTACTCTTCCCTAATGAATGGAAGTTTTATTTACTATCTCTTTTCAAAACTGTTTCTCTGGTTATAACAGCATTAAAAGTAGGTATCATAATTCACTGGGTTGTGTGATCCAAGACGAGAGTAAAGAGGGCCTAAAGCCATTTCATCTTTTGATCAGTCTTCTCTGCTCTTCAGGGCTAGTATGAAGAAGTTACTGATATGCCTGCTATGGTGGTGTCTTTTTAGGTCAGGGCTGCCTGCAACACCTCCGCTCTTTACTCACCTTTGTCAGCAGCTCCACCCAAGGGTAGGTGGCAGAGCTTCAGCAGCTCCACCCAAGGGTAGGTGGCAGAGCTTCAGCAGCTCACCAAGTGACTCACCAGACAGCAGCCTTCAAGTTTTCATTCTCATAGTGATTCATTCTTTATTGAAAGAAATGGAGGCTTTGCATTTTTCAGCAAGAGATCTGTTGCTATAGGCTGTTTGACTCAAAGAAATGGTTGAATGTTGGAATAATGTTGACACTAGGAATGCTCCAAGCTAGATGATTTTCTCTTTGTTTTTTGTACTGACTATATAAGAGATCTGGTAAGGTTGACATAGAATCAGAGAATCATCGAATGGCCTGGGTTGGAAGGGACTTTGAAAATCGTCCAGTTCCAGACCCTCTGCTGTGGGTACATTGATGAATGTTGAACCTTCCGGGGAAGAGGCATTCACAACTTCCCTGGACAACGAGTACCAGTGCATCACCACCCTCACTGTAAAGAATTTTTTCCCAATATCTAATTTAAACCTACTCTCTTTCAATTTACACTCATTGCTCCTTGTTCTGTTACTACATGCCTTTGTAAATCGTCTTGTTCCATATTTCCTGTAAGTTTCCTTCAGGTACTGGAAGGCCACAATTAGGACACCCCAAAGCCTTCTCTCTTCCAGGCTAAAGAATCCCAATTCTCCCAGCCTTTCCCCACTGGAGAGGTGCTCCAACTCTTTAACCACCATGGTGGCCTCCCCTGGACTCGCTCCAGCAGACTGATGTCCTTCCTGAGATGAGGCCCCAGAGCTGGATGCAGCACTCCAGGCGGGGTCTCGCCAGAGTGGAGCAGTGGGGCAGAATCCCCTCCCTTGAGTGGCTGGCCACGCTGCTTTTGGTGCAGCCCAGGATACAACTGGCTTTCTGGGCTGGGAGGGCACTTTGCCTGACCATGTCCAGCCTCTCATGCACCCCAAGTCCTTCTTGGCAGGGCCGCTCTGGATCTGTTCATCCCCCAGTCTGCGTTGATACAGGGGGTTGCCCTGACCCAGCTGCAGCACCTTGCACTTGGTCCTGTTAAAACTCATGACAATCCCACCATCCTGCTTCTTGAGCTTGTCCAGGTCCCTCTGGATGGCATCCCAGCCTTCAACTGCACCACTCAGCTTTGTGTCACCTGCAAATTTGCTGAGGGTGCACTTGAGCCCTTTGTCTATGCCATTGATGAAGACATTAAATAACACCGGTCCCCATGCAGACCCCTGAGAGACACCACTTGTCACTGACGTCCATTGGGACTCTGAGCCATTGCCTGCTATCCTCGGGATGTGATTGTCCAAACAACTTCTTATCCATCCAACATTCCACCCATCGAATCCATCTCTCTCCAGTTTAGAGAGAAGGACGTTGTGGGGGACCATGTCAAAGGCTTTACAGAAGCCCAGATAAATGATAGCTGGTAGCACTTCCCTTGTTTACTGACGTAGTCACTCCATCATAGAAGGCCACTAGGTTGGTCAGGAAGGACTTGCCCTTGGAGAAGTTTTGCTGGTGTCTTGAATCCTGGTGAAGGACCGCCCCGTCATTCATGTACCTTCTAGGAAGATCTGTTCCATGACCTTCCCAGGCACAGAGGTGAGGCTGACAGTTTGGTAGTCGCCAGGGTTGTTCTTTGTTCTCTTCTTAAAGATAGGTACACTGTTCCCCTTTTTCCAGTCACCTGGGACATCCTCTGACTGCCATGACTTTTTGAATATCATGGGGAGTGGCTCGGCAACTGCAATCAGCCAATTCCTTCAGGACTCTGGGATACATTTTGTCAGGTCCCACAGACTTGTGCACATTCAGGTTCCCTGGGTGGTCATGAACCTGGTCTTTGCTTACAGTGGGAGGGGCTTTGCTCTCCCAGTCCTCATCCTGTCATCCATCCACTCAAGAGGTGTGGGAAGAGAGGTTGCCATTGAAGACTGAGGGAAGAAAGTTAAGTACCTCAGTCTTCTCATCCACTAGCATTGTTTAACAGAGGGGGAACACCTTCTTTGACCTTATTTTCTGATAAATGAGAGAGTAGAAGCCCTTTCTGTTATTCCTTGCATCCCTTGCCAGGTTCACCTTGCCAGGTTCCAGTTTTACCTTGGCCTTCCTCACCCACTCCCTACACAATCGTACTTTTCTATACTTATTTTACTGCACACCATTTCTTGATTTTGATTTCTGTTACCATGAGGCTGACTATCTTGGCTGCCTAAGTTCTTAGAACTTTGTTGATGTAGTTCAAAAATCCAAAGTTTGCCCCATGTGGGATGAAAATACATTTTAAACTCTTGTAACTCCCATTGCTTTTCTTGGCCTTTTGTGTGAAAACCATTTCTGCACCGCTCGTTATCCTAAAGTACATACACAGTAACAGTCCTTCCAGCCGTACTGATTGATATTCTGCTTTCATGGCATTAATGATGAATCTTTGTTCTTGGGTCTGAGCACACATTAATGACAGTTTGTGGGAACCAGCTCTGGATGGTAGCACATCACATTTCCATTTGGTAAATTGATGCAGTTCTCCAAATACTTGGAAATTACTGTGATGGTTTATGGAATCCCGTATCCTTAAACAATATGATGTCGTGTCCTTGTACTAGTGCAAGTCGGGCAACAACATAAATATGTGCAACAGTGTTCTCACAAAGACCGGGCAGTAAAAACTAGTGGAAAAAATGTTTTGCTTTTTGTTCATACAACTAAGAATGGATTTTCCTCAATTTCAGACATACCTGTCATGTGTCAACATCCACATCTGTGTTGTCTTGTGATGATAAAAGAGAAGGATAGGGAGCAATGCACTTCACATTGACATAAGTAGCATTGACATGAACATAATGTTCCCCAATAAAAGTGGAGAAGATTGTTGATATTTTTGAAACAAGTTCAGAAAATGCTGGACGCATCTCAGGTTTTGGATGCCAGCACTTCAGCATGACTTCATACCTGCCATTGAAATAAAAGAAGTGTTCAATTATGAAATCACATAAAAAGAAGAAAAACCCCAACCATCTCTTTCTTCCCACAGTCTCAATTACTGTACTACCAGAATCATCAGCATTTGCACAAGCCTTTGCAAACTGTTTACTTACAGTGGATCAGGGCAGTATTCAGGTTGCAGCAGCCTTCTTCCTTGTAGTAAGTAAACAGTTATATCAAAAGAATTTACATCAGGATAAGGTGGTGCCCCTCGTGTCATAAGTTCCCATAACAATACACCAAAGGACCACTAAGAAAACAAAGATATAAATAAAAAGTTAAAGGGTTGGAGTGCTTTACATTCCTGTTTTAGAAGATGCTTTGACAGATTTAAGCATTCAACTGCATGGATTTTCCTTTGAAAAGTTGTTTTACTGCATTCAGCTTTCTTTTAAGTGGGCTAATAAATACTGTAGGTACTTGAGGAGTCACTTAAATAAGAGCCAGAGAATCTCAACTAAGTAAATGAAAGAAAATAAAAGCCCATAGGCCTGCTACTTTGCTGGTATAAACTGGCAGACCTCTTTTGAGGTTAATGGAGCTCTGCCAGTTTACATGAGCTGATGATCTGACTAACTCTGTGTAAATACGTGCTGAAGACAATATACATGGTGAAAATTCTATGCATCACAGGTTAATCTGAATCTGGATTGAAAGGAGAGCTAAAATACAAAGCAATCCAGCCAAATGACTTCATCTTAACAGTATTTTCTTCATAAATGGCCAGGTAATATTTGAGATTGCTGTAGGCAGCCAGTAAGTATTTATAAAGCAAATAAAGTATTTTGGAGAACTATTAACTTTTACGAGTCTCCATGTTAACCTGTTCTGTCAAGCTTTCCAGAGCCCCTCCTATAGCAGGGTTCAGCTCCAACCTAGCTTCTTGAAATGTCCGTAGTTTCCCTTGGAACAGGGTTAAACTCCTAATTCTTCCCTGAGCAGTAAGATATAATCAGGTCAACAACTTCTTGCTTTGTGATTGGGACAAATACACTTTTTGGATGTAGAAAGAGTCTTTTATTCTTATGTGAACTAAAGTTAGATTCAAATATAAGTTTTGATTTGGAGTTGTTCCATTAATTAAATACTAGAAAGGTGCCTCAGGCAATATAAAAGAAATAAAGAGGTGATACAAATATGTTTGTACATTACCACATCTGACTTTGTTGTGAACTTCTGAGTTTGTAAACTTTCTAAAGCCATCCATTTCACTGGCAGTTTAGCTCCTGTTTTATTGTGCACACTGTAGTATTCTTTATCATAGACGTCTCTAGCAAGACCAAAATCAGCAACTTTGACAGTGAATTTTTCATCCAACCTAGAGAAATGACAAAAGGTATTATTTGCAACTGAGCAGGCAAGATTTACCGTGATGGTGGATAGTAACGACTGACGTAAATTTTTGAGACTGTGACTTTGGATGGCAGTACTTTATTTTGGATCTATGAACTAATGTAACACTGAAACAAAAAGTGCAGAAAAGTATATTTGACACCCATTTAATGCAGTGAATGAACTCAGGAAATTACTGATATTGTTTTGATAATACAATTCGAATTACAGTTATTTTAAAACAATTGCTATGTATAAAAAGATTTTTGCTAATAGCTTATGCATCCTGATTGAGTGCTACATCATTTCTTCCACAGCTGTTTTTCCTTCTGTATCCTTAAAACCAGCTCATTTTTATTTCCAAATCAATGCATCACCTTTTCTTCTTACTCTCAGTTTTGATAACGAGGGATCCATCATCATCTCAGTGACTGCCTTCATGTAATAATGTAGTCCTGTAACTAAGGATGAGTTTGGTGTCTGTTCTGGGGGAAAATGATGGCATAACAAAAGTTCTGTTGGGTTTACAGCTCAGCCATACCAGAAGAGCTCCCTAGCTTTGCTTCTCCTAAGCTTGGTATTTGTCCTGATAAGTGGTATCATTGTCACAAACAGATGAGTGTAGGTGTTGGCATGTTCAAGCCTGTCTTTCATTGTATGAGCAGACCTGGTCACAGCAAGCACTTCCTTTTGGGCTTCTTTACAGAATCACAGTCACAGAATGGGTGTGGTAGGAAGGGACCCCTGAAGATCATTTAGTTCACCCCTACCTCCCCTGCTCAAAGCAGGGTCAGCTGCTGCAGGTTGCTCAGAACCATGACCAGGTGGGTTTTGAATATAGGATAAGGACTCCACTACCTCTCTGGCAGCCTGGGCCAGTGTTCAGTCATCCTTACAATAAAAGCATTTGCACCCATGTTTAAATGCAATTTTCTCTATTTCAATTTGTGCCCGCAGCCTCTTGGCCTGTCCTTGGGCACCACTTAGAAGAATCTGGCTTCCTCTTCTTTAATCCACCATATCAGGTATTTATACATATGGGTAAGATCCCCCTGAACCTTCTCTAGGCTAAGTGATCCTGTCTCTCTCAGTGTCTACATGTGGCATTTCGCTATCTTGAATTTATGAGGTTTCTGCCTGGACAGCTCTGCTCTGTTGAAGTCCCACTGCATGGGATACAATCATCTGCTGTATTTACTGATGTTATAACTTAATCTGATGAAGGGAGTAGGAGGGAACTTTTTTGGGTCAACGGGAAACAGTTTATGCCATAGTAGGTTCCTGTGCCTCTTCCAGGATAGTGGAATGGAGTCAAGAGTCCCTGAGGACTATATTTGCATGCTGGCTTCCTTTCTGATAGACATCACCACTGAGGCAGGGCCTGTGCTTTCTGAGTGTTGGATTGCACGTGGCCACTGGGGAATGTGGGTCTTGTGGCAGAAGCTCTCCAGGCTCTGAAGTGCTGAACCCTATAGAACTACAAAAGCAGTCATTCAGTGGTCATGTGAGACACCCTGAGAGTTGTTCCTTCCTCACCCAAGGAAGAGACAGTGGGCCAAGGGGAATGTCCTGTTGCCACTATTTGGACTTTGATTAGATGAAGTAGGTCTTTTGTTCAGTAACCCAATGCATTTCTTCTTAGGAAATCTGAAAATCATATTGCTTGTGGCTTTTTTCACCCCTTAAAAAACCAACACCTGTAAGAAAATGTTCTTTTTCAGAGGCTGTTCAGCTGCACAGGTGTGCACCCTTGAAAAAAGAGTAAGACATCTGATGTCATAGGTTAATGACCTTTTTGCAGCCAGGGTTCCAGTTTATGATGTACTAAAAATAAACTCTAATGTTTAAGGCTGTGCCTCATTAATTCACAACATCGGTGATAAATCAGCATAATCATATTGGCAACTCCTGTATCAGTTTGTCTTTGTGGGAACTGAACTGTCTGGCTTCCCAGACACTAGTAAGATTCTTTGAATGTTAATTTGTGTGCATAGTTGAGCCAAAGTAAGCTCATACTCATGTAATGAAAGACTACTGTCAAGAGGTCTCACTGGTATTTCTTTGTGTTCCTGTTTTTCTCACAAAGCTCCCCGGTGTTCCTCTCCCTCCTGGTTAGGTGTGGCAGCAGAGACATTCTCCTTCTGAAGAGGCTGGGTGGAAGCACAGCAAGTTGAGGCAACAGCAGTTTAACTTCCCTTAGGAGATGCCTTTTAAACTCTAACCAATGATTTTGAGAGGCTACACTTTCACCTCAGCTTTCTTATTTCTCACACTCAGAAAAAGCTTATGCGCAAGAAATGAGCCTTTAGAAAGATGAGTAGCTCATTGGTATGCAAGACAAACATCAGTATAATTGCAGAGCAATGAGAAAACTACAATCTTTTGACTAAAAAAAAGCAGAATCCTGGAAACTTTATCTCATCTCACTGTTTTACACAGAAGAGCGTGATAACACGGCTGAAAGTAGATGTTTGTTACTTACATACAGTTTCTTGCTGCCAAATCTCTATGGACAAACTTTTTACTTGCAAGATATTTCATTCCTTTTGCGACCTGAAGGCCGAATCCAATTAAATCTTTTACTGTTGGATTCTGTAAAATACAAACATTTAGGATAAAATGAATGCAGAAGCTTAAGGATCAGACTGCTTTATGCTGTGACTCTTCAGGTTTTACACACCTCTCTGCCACCAGAATGATCAAGACAGGTTGGTGCTTGTAGTGAAACTGGTTTAAGTTTAGGTCAACTTCTTACCTCCAGTGAGAAAACACACTATAAGAAAACAAAAGTGCTGACAATTTCCAGAAGAGTAGAGTCTGCAGCACAAGCAGCATAACCTGGCCCAGGAAGTAGAACAGTATGCTGAAACCTCAGCATGACAGATGATAAACCAAATTCATATATGTGAACTTAAGAGTGATAGCATGTAACTCAGTAGAAGGTACTAACTATGAACTTGGAGCTCATCAGCTGGAGATGACCAAGTAAAGAGAAAGTCTTAACTGGGACAAAATAAGTGCATCAGTATGATGTAACAAAAAAGGCAAGTGAGACTTTAGCATTTACCAGAGGAAGATTTTTGGCAATGATTGTTAACTCCTTCTGCTGGTCTACATGATGAGATGATACTGAAAATATTAACTATCAAAATAAGTTTAAACATAAACCTGTAAATCTCCTATCCAATGATATGACTTGTTACGTAATAGTAAGGATCCCACAGATTTTTGTCTTGTTGACATTGCTCTTTATCATTTTATTCTGTGGAACAATCTGATTCAACTGTGGTCATTATTCTGTTTATTTCAGGAAGGACCCTGGCACTATTTACAGACAAGGGCCCTGGTGCTTGTGGAATGAAAGAAGCTCAAATGGGAAGAGGTCCCTACCTCAGAAAGCTTAACTCCTCCAAAAATTTGTCGAAGTGCATTTATTTTTGATTGTACTGGCTATTGTTGATTGCCATAAAAGCAAGGACAAAATCCTATTGGCTCAGAAGTCACTTTATATTGTCCTAGCACAGTGAAATAGGTGAAATACTGCAGTTTAAAGTGGGCTTACGCTGCCTGAAGTAAGACCTGTGGTCTCACACTTGAGAGAGAGCAGTGAGGCACATCTGAGGAATCTACAGTCTTTCAATGGAAATGGGGAAGATCTCTGATAAGAGAGTACTCATAGTTTGTATAACAGTTTCTGTTTTTCTATCTTAAGATTAGAAGAAAAAATATTGATAATAAAGGGACTGTGACACTAGCTGGACATGGAGATCCCTTACCTAGGAGTTGGAAGAGTAGATGTTGGCAACAGGCACAGCTGTGCTAATGTCAACAGAGATGTGCCAGTTTAAACCAGCAGATGATTTGGCCCCTTGACTTAGATCTCATAAACACATTTGTTTATAAAAAGGCTTATGGATGGGAAATGAGAAATACTTATTGCTGATAATTTCTGGGAAACATTCTAGAGAGGAATTTGAGGGGGAGGGGAGGGAGTGGCAGTGCTGTGGCTGGGCTCGATGCCAGACTAAGCAAGTGCTAAAGGTTAAGGTGTAGGAACAGCAGAAAGTTGCAGACATAATTTAATTATGAGAGCTTATAATGTGTGGTGTTGGAGCAGGGTGTGGCCAGAGTTGCATTACCATTTATACCTCACCACATACTTACGTGAGTCTCGTTCCTAATGAAGTTTCGAAGATCTCCATGTTTCATGTATGGAAGAACGACTAACGGGGATCCTTCGTTGGGCAAACAGATTCCCAGGAGTGACAGAACATTGGGATGAGTGAAATCTTTCATGATTATTCCTTCTTTCAGAAACTGAGCTACTTCTTCCAGGTCTGTAATCCCTGATAAATCCAGTAATAAAAGGAGTTAATTAAAAGAAACAGAAACAAATTAGGGTTCATTTCTCTACAGCATGTCATTGCACAACAAAGTGATAATGAGAGACTACAGACATGCTCCCCACCTCCCACATTACAACCAGGTTATGTGCACTGGTTTTCCTACAATGACCAAATACAGGCTGTTGGTGATCTTAATTCTGTTTCTCCATTTCTTATTTTGAGCGATTTAAAATTGAATAACAACACTTGAGTAAAGTCCTTAATAAATGTTGTTATAGTATCTTCCTGTTTTTCCAGCAGCTTTGCCCAGTCTTCACCAATTTAACTTCCAAGCCTAAATCTTCAGTACTCAGTAGAATAAAAAAATGACACCACCTTTCCCTTATTTTCCAGTGTTCTTTTCTTTGTAGAGGAAATATATGGACATTTCATTTGATGTAAAAATATATGCCAATGTGTTGTGGTAGTCTGAAGTAATTGGAATTGCTCCAAAGACAAATCTGATTCAGCTGCAACTAAGAATCTTTGTTTGTGAATGTATAGTTCACTGTAATTTATTGGTTCACCCCAGTTATCTTTAGAATTAGTAAGTCTCACTATTAAATGTGTAACTCACTATTTAGTGACTTCACAGCACAATGAATTTTCCTGCTATCGTTATCCAGCAATGTCCCATGGTACACACAGCCAAAATGTCCTGTGTAAAAAATTGAGCAATATTAGCTTTAAGAAGTAAAATTAGCTTTCTGGTATTTTCCACTGGGTAGCAATTGTACTGTAAGAAAGTGATCACACTCCATTTCTGTCCAATTCCCAACACTTGTAATGTATACTTCCTAAGTAACACATAAAACCATTACATAAAACCACCATCGCATAAAATCACCATTACATAAAACCACCATTACATAAAATGAAAACTCTATTTGCAGCATAATTGGTATTTCTTGACCTAAATGGAGAGTATAAATAATGACAAGGCTGGCGCCACAAGTATTTCATGTTCTTGTAAGGACTATGCACACAAAACCCATGTCAGCCCGTTCCCACCAACTTCTCCTGTGATGTAGGTGTCAAAGGAGGGCACCTGGAAGGCACAGGGAACAGTTAGGAGCCAACATGACCACTGGATTGGTGGTTCCCAGTGATCTGCAAGCCCATGCTAAGTGGTCCACTGGACTGTACAAACGTGAGGCATCTGATGTGTCTGATGGAAAGGACAGCCACTCCGGGCTTACAGTCTCTAAGGTCTTGCTATTCCATGGAAAATATTGAATGTTAAAAATGATGTGTTGGCCGTGGATGGTTTGGGAGTTGCTCTACTGATCACAGACTGATGACACCACTTGGCAGTTTTTTCTATGGCCTAGTTCCAAGTATAAAATATCACTGAAAGATGATGAGCAAAATTTGCCTTCTTTCTCATGGTCTAAGCAGTGAAATGAACTGCCAGGAACACAGAAATCCTGTGCATTCCTGCCAAGCAAACGATGTAGTCTACCAAAACCTACTATGAGAAGTCAGGTTGACCAGTCTGGGAAAGAGTGAAGTTTGAACTCCAGGCTCACGCATTAATTTCTCCAAATCAAATTATGTACATGCAGTTGTGGCTTTCTTTCACAGATGAACTATTCGTTGGAAATTTTTAAAATACTAATATTTGCAGTTAGAAAGCAAAATATTTTTTTTTTCTTAAATGTGAGTTCTACAGAGAACAAGACTATCTGATTAATTCTACTATGTTCCAGTCATAAGCTCTGGTCAGAGCTCAGTTGGCTTTGCCTTTGGCTTGAGGTAAAATTAATCCAAAGTTTGTTTTATAAAAGCAACTAAAATCCCATCAGACCACAGATCGCTTGGAGCCTGGGCACAAATCCTAAAGCTTGGATTGGGTGTGTCTAAAATATTTTGGGGTTTGGCCCATTTCTAGTTAGAAAGGAGAAAATTTAAAACGGTTAATTATCTTGGTGTCATTCCAGATACTTTTCAACATTTAAGAAATGGGAAATTACTTGGAGTTTTCCAAAACAAAAAAGAAAAGAAAAAGGCCCACCCTTGCTTTGGGGATGATGAAGTGTAATACATAGAAGTGAAACACACTGACTTTTTTATCAGTATTCTGATACTCAACAAGAGATGTCTCATGCATGATCTGTAGAAATATCGAGAATCCAGTTTGTACTTTGGTTACTAATACGTACTCAATCAGACAGAGTTTGATAAATGTCACTAACAGAAATACTGGTTTGGACTATGAAAGGTGAAGGGAACTTGCTTCTGAAGATGGAGAGGAATAGGATCAATGAGAGAAATTTAGAAAAATAGGAGACTTGCTAAATCAGGGATAAAACTAAGGGAAAGTGAATCAGGAGGTATATGTCTCTGCAGCTGGCACGAGGGAGAAATGAGGTGGAATGAAGAGCATTTGCTGGGAGGAAACAAGCAGAAAATTCCTCAGAGCTGGTGGAAGCTTGTGGAGGGAAAAGGGGTGTGGGCATTTCACCTGGGCCATGGGGATTTTCACTGTATGCACTAATGACTGCAGGAGTCTCCTGTGTCATGTAGCAATCCTGATAGATAATGGGCTCCAAGTTTAACGTCACTTGTGTTCCTGCCTCGGCATCCCCTGCCATTTAGGTGTGTGCCTTAAGTTTCACGTAAATATCCTGCGGCAGATTCACTCCTGTCCCACAGCCTTGTGGATCAGGAGCTCTGGCTGAACTTTCTGTAGCCTGGAAAAGGGTGAGATCGAGGCAGCTGGTGGAGGATCAGCAAGTCCATGAGTTCAGAAGGGCCTCATTAGTTGGCAGACTCCTTTCTCCTGATGGTGTTTCCTCCAACTGATCAAATGCACTGACTTCAAAGGAAAGCCCCTTCATTCCCCCCTTGATTCAGTGCATGGATGCAATGCTATAAGAGGTAAAAAGCTTGAAAAAGCTTTGTAGACATCTTATTCAGAATGGTTTATAATAAATGAGTGTGCGAAAAGAAGAGCAGTTTGCAAGGTAAGAGTTGCAGTACCCACCTCTTCCTATTACTTCGCTGAAGTGCACAATCAGACTGTCGGCACCGATAACCACATGCTGCACTTCTTTGACCAGGTCAGGATTTAAGGCACTGATGTCAATGTGGACATTAGTTTGGAGAAGTGGACTGGCTAAATCTGAGTCTCCACTAGACAGAATCGGGGAGAGGTCAGAGTGAGGATACTGGGCAGGTCTGCACGATCCATTCTGAGACATGCTTGGAAACTGATCTGCAAGATGAACAGAAACTGTTATAATAATTTCAAATTTCTCCTTAAAAAATGAAGAGTTTTATTGCATTGGTAAGCAAGGTTTGATTTTATCAGTTTGGAAGTGTCTTGGCTTTACTGAAGTTTTGGTCACAAAGGGAAAATGAAAATATGCATTGGTCATCTGCCAACTTCCAGGAAAACCATGTCACTAGAAACTTACGCTTGTCTCAGCTCTACTTTTATGAAAGTAAATGGCAAAACTTCCACTTTTCTGAGGGGATAGAATGAAGCCTTGTCACTTCTTGCCAAATAGAGGTTATAGCATTTCTAGTAAATGGGAGTAACATGAATAAAACAGAAAAATGACAGCAATATGGGAGGAGGAGGTAGCGAACAACTAAAAACATGAAACCTTTTATTATTGTCATGTTTTACTTTGGTAGGGAACTTTACACTTCATGAAGGTTTCCAAAGTGCTGGTGACTAGCTATATTTATCCAATGGTAAATATTCAACCAGGGAAATGCCTAGAGGTGATTCATTTCCTGTAACTGCTGAAGATAATACAGTTGGTGCTACTCATGAAAATAACATGAGCCATCTGATATAGCAGAAACTAAAATATTTCAGTAAATCCAGAAGTATCTATTTGAGATTTTTTTTTTTTTATCAACAGCATGGTGATCAGGTATTTCAAATTGGTTTTGTTTAAAATATTTTTCCTAGTATTTTGTGTGACTGAATGAAAGAACTATGTTTAGTTTATACCAATTTCAGTCTGGAATTATTTCAGTGGAGTCAATGAGCTGAATTTAGTCCAGGGTCAAAAACAAAAAAAAGGGAAGTAAATTTACCAACAGAAATTATCATGTATTTTATTACAACAAGTAAAAGCTATTGTATAGACATGCTTTATTTATTTCTGCATAAAACTTGTGAAATCTTTATAAAGCGTTTTTATCACTCTGGGTCCTGAGAAATTCTCTGTTATTTTATCTAGGAGCAAAAATACCAACTCCTGCACTTACAAAATGAGTTTATTTGTAACTAAGGGCAAATATCTATTTAATAAACACAGTAAAACAATCTAGCCATGGCTGCAAAATAATTTTTGCGGCTGCTAAATCCAAATCCATGTGTTTTCTAATGTTTCTTTTCTTTTATTCTTTGATAATACTGACATAAACATTTCTACAGAAACATTAGGTGAACACATCCCCTTCTCGAATGCAGTCTCCACTGTGCTTTGCCAGTACTACACAGTGACCTCAGGACCACTGTGGATTTACCTCCCACCAAGGATCTTTGCATAGTTTTGTCTCATGTACCACTTTCCTTTCTAACCAGTGGCATGGGGCTTTCCTTTCCCTTTGGAAATTTTTAAATCAAGAAACTTCCTGTATGAGCTGGTGGCAGCAATTAAAGGATGATATGGGAAGATGGGAACAGGCCTGTCTCTCAAATAGCTCTGTGATTGGGGCTTGCAAAGCTGGAATAAAGGTTTGGAGTTATTTCTATTGCGTAGCATAGAGCAGCACCTGAAATAGTGCAAGACTATGTGTATACCAAGACTTACAAATATCTGTGATACCTCACACACCATAATGTGGTAACTCTTAATAGATAAAGGCTCTTTGATGGTAATCACAAAACATGGTCTCCACATGTGTTAAAGGAGGCATTCAGCCTAGCATGGTATGATAAGTGTAGCAGACTGCTCTTCTGAAGAATAACTCCATAAAATCATATTATAAGGCACAAAAATATATTCGGCATAGGATTATTCTTCCCCGAGACTTGCATAATGGTGCACATGGACCTTCATTCAATTTGTCACAGTCTTAATATCCCTTTAGCTTAATTTTTAAAATTAACATTTCTGCATTATAGAGTGTCCCATTTTACAGGAGGGGCATTAACAGACAAAAGAATATCAGTTTACAAAACTCCATGTCCCTTGTTGGGCCAACAGAACTGCTTTATTATAACTGCAGGAAGTCAGTGAGACACACTAAACCTACAGCCACTTGCTGTTATCCTTAAAATCAGTCTTTTCAGAGTGGATTTGTGCATGGTGTGATGGATCTTATGACAACACAGAAATTCTATATACACTAGCTCCTAATAACTTGTGGAGCATGCTTATAGAGAGTTTTTGCTAATTGTATTTTATTTATTCCTTCAACCTGAGTAAAAGTAAAAATCCTTTGCACCTTAATCTTGTGAAGCACCTGAGAAGCTCAGTTAAAATAGGAAGCCTGTGAACACATGAGAGTCCCAAAAATGCAGACAAGACAAATCAGATGAGAAACTGAAATTAGGATACTGATCAAAATAGCTATCATCTGAAGACATATGAAAATCAAGATGTATAAAAAATCCTCCATACAGATTCCTAATAGAGGCGTACCTTCTAGAAAAGTTGATCTGTAGTCTACAGATTCGCTTGAAACCATTTCTGTTGTTGGACTTACACTCCTTGCACTCACCAGCCTGTCCAGGTGAGGAGTGTGCACTCTGCCATCATAACGAACTAGGTCGCTTCCCAGATCTGAAGGGGGAGGAGAAAGAAATATCAGAAAACCCTCATGTTTTTGGTTCGCCAATATTGCTTTATCTATTTATTTAAATTTAGATGTTCTGCTGTGCTGGGAAGAGGGTCAGGTTGTTACTCTGGCAGATGTGCAGGACTTGAACTTGAGCTATTTTTACAGTGCAAGATTTTTTGCAAAAAAATCTTGTGTTGAAGACCCACTCTTAGCCATACTGGAAGATCAAAGACAGCTTTGAAGACTCCGGAGCCAGCTTCATGGTCTGACTGTGATAGTGCATCAGGACAAGACTTGGTTATACACTAACTTCCCTTCTCCTCCCACCTTACATAGTGTGGCAGTTCCCACTGGAAGGAAACCCAGACACAAGGGCCAGAGAAGAACCAGAATCTGACCAAGTTCCTGATTTGGGGTGAAAAGAGACCAGAAGACTGCAGTGCTCTCTATCTTGCAAAACTCAGGCACAGCCTGGAGGAATGCAAGGCAACTGGATGAAGCTGAAGTACTTATGACTCCATGCATGTCATTTACTCATCCCCTCTTCCAAAGCTGATTAGGGGAGAGAAGTTACTAAGTTTTCCTAATAGCCCAGAGTTCCTCCAAAATCCTTCTGCTTAAGGCATAACGTGGCCCTTCACCCAGCTCAGGCTCTTGCCAAGCACTGAAATGCAACTGAACATTGGAACATTGATTGTGAAACCTCTGCTGACAGGTTACAACAGGGCAGTGCGTGACAGTTAAGCCAAGCATAAAATTATGTCAGTTTTTAAAATCTAAGGTATAATAATGGAATTATTTGATGGGATTGACTATGATGGACCTTTAATTTGTTTCTTCTTCCTTCTCCAGAAGTAAACCACCAAAAAGATAAAAATTAAGACTAATGTTGAGAGAATTCCAGCAATTAGTCCCGTGAAATTCTGATCTTGCCGGATCAGCACTTTTCCGATAACTGTTGACAAAACTTCTTGCTTCCACTGAAATAACAAAGAAAAAAAATAGTGTAGTGATTTCCAAAGACAAGCAAGAACCAGATTACTAGTACTAAAGTATGAGCTGATATGTCCCATATGTATTAAATCTTGATTTTGTGATACTGTACTGCAATAAGACACTGGGAGTGGAGAAATTGTTATAATGATGTACACAAAAACATATCTACAGGTTTATGACTCATTTCTCACCTTCAAGAGCTCTGTATTTGATACACCACACACACAGTACACACATGTACTCATATGCACTCTGGGGAACAGGGTTCCACTGTTACCAGATGCTAATTCAAAATGTTAAATTCATACTTTTACTCATATGGTGCATGGAATGGGCCTCTGGATACACGGGCTGAGATATACATTGAAAAAAATAGTCCAACTGTCTTTAATGCGTGTCCTTCTGGCATATATATGCTGTAACATCAAACTCACTCTCTTGTTGACAGCATGCTTGCATTTTAGTTCCCAAGGTCACATGAGCCTGTCCCTTGCCAGCTTCTAGCTTGCTGACAGTTTAAAGAAACAAAACAAAACAAAACAAAAAAACCAACCCCAAAAATCAACAACCAAACAAACACCAAGCAGCTAACAGGGAAAAACTGTTTTAGGTCACACAGTACTAGCTCAGTCAGTTGGAATGCATTTGGCCATCTTTTCTCTTCCTTCTGTGGAATTCATCCCTCTGGGTACTGTAATGATGGATTTGCCCGTCAAAAGAGCAAATTTTCTTCTTCGCTGGGCAGACTACAATTTCTGAGTCTCCTTGCCAGTAAACAAGCAGAAACCTTATTTAACCCCTTTATGTTTTGTTCTTTTCTATGCATGAAACATGTCACACGTATCTGTTTCTCAGAGGTTAAGAAAATACCACATAGTAGAACTAATCAAATGCAGTGTTAGTCCTGGTTGCTTATGTAAAAATACAACATGTTAACTGAATGCAACCTGTGCACAATTATTGTATGAAACTAGGCACTTAGAAGTCTTGGAGATCTACACCAAAAGGAGAGCTGCATCTAATTTTATAGTTTGCCTGATGTATCCAAGAAAATTAATACTTACTTTAAAAAAGAAATTAATATTAAAATAAATTACTAGTTACCATATTAATAAATCAAATTCGTTATTACCATTTACTTAGACTGCAGTAGCACATAGGAATATCATTCACAGTCCAGGGTCTTGTTGAGATGAATGCCATAAAGACGTAGAAAAGACAGATGTCCCTGCTTCAAAGAGTTTACATAGACTTTGATCCTAACCACACTTACATGACTGGCAGTCTCCACTGTTTTCAGTGAATCAGAGTGCAGTTTCATAGTTTAAAGGTAATCCCATTCCAATTTCCTTTTTTTATATATTTAAAAAAACACAAATGTATTCAAAGATTTGTCTTATTCTATAAATCAGTATGTCTACAATTTAAATTTGCAGTAGCACACTGAATGACTCTAATGAGACCACCTTTAAACCAATGACTGGAACATTTTCTAAGTGTCTTCTTCTCACGAAAATAATTGAAATGAAATTATAAAATGCAGACAAAAAAAAAAATCTTTCAGGAAAGATTTTGATCCTCTTGACTGCAGCAGAAAAAAGGTCTTGTGAGTTCCAAACTAAAACTACTCCATTACAGCTTCTCATTCTTCCCCACATGTTTCCTCTTGTGTTTGGATTAATAACTATAATTTTATTTCTGTGTTTAGTTCAGGCCCTACTTTGTGCCTAAGGCTCCAGAAAGTCTCTCTACAAACAGGTAATAACAACAATGATGATCATATTTATTTTAAAATAGCTGATATTATTTGAATTTCCATCCCAGACAAACAGGGATAGAGATATCCCTGTAAGCACAGGCTTAGGCTTAAATTTTATTTAGGCTTGAAGTTTATTGGTTCAATAGTGGCACGGTGAATGATAATAAAAATGGCATTAATGTCTCGTGTGTGGTGTAGTTGCCTCACCTCTATATTTAGCTCACTGTTGGATTTCAGGAGATCGCTGGGAACCGTACACAGTATTGATTCTGACTGCAGGAGAAGGTTTTCGCAGCTTTTATTTCCAACTTTTAGCACTTCACCTTTAACAGCTTCTGAATCAATATAATTTCCCTTGGAAAAAAAAAATCAATTTCATATTACATAACCATCTCATAAAAGTTAAGTAGTTACAAGCTTGGAAAATGTTTTTAATAGAAAATAAATTGTGAAATAAAAGACTAATGAGAATTTACACTGTCTTGTCAATATGTATGTATAGGGTTATTTAATGTAAATGGGACTTTGACAGACAGGCCAGTGTAAGATGGTAAAGTTTATAGATAAAATCTGCTGTCACTAACACTCATATAGCACATACAGACTTGTAAAAATGTAAATGTCTGAGGGAATAATCCTGTTGGTCCAATTTAGATTTTTGCATAATTTGTGCAAGAAAGGACACATTATGTAATGCTGTTGTTTACACAAAACTGGCATTATATTATCCACAAGCTAAAGGCATCTCAAACATTGTGTTTTGCAAGTGGTTATGGTAGCAGAAGCTTTCAAAAAGAAGTAATTAATTATAATAATACACAAGTCTGTTAAAATCATGTTCCACAGACCAAAAAGGGAAAATCCTTGGTAAAGATGAGAGCATGAAAAGTATACCTCTTACTCAGAAAACCCGCTGTCACATCCCAGATTTGGATGGAAAATTATTCCTTCTGATAATGTGAGTAGAATCCAAAGGCCGAGTTTAGGATCTTTTGTGCTCAGGACTGCATCTCTATTTAAGAAGCTGCCCTAGCCCATGTACAGCCCAGCTCAAGATGAATGAAGAGGCATATTAAGTGGGATTAGAAGGAGAGAAGGGAGTATGGGACGAATACAGGCTATTTATATGGGCTGGATCTAGGAGTTTTCCATGAGAAGGGAGGAAGGCATCACAGCTGGCACCGCTGTGAAGCCTTGTATATCGGAAAAGAAACAAGAATCCCATTCTGAGGGGCAAAAAATAATCTTACTTTGGCATATGTTTTAGATCTGCTGCAGAATGAGACTGAACCCTGTAATAAATGTAATAAATGTATAGGAAAGCTAGTTTAATGTCCTATTGTGATGGCAAAGCCACACCCCAGGTAAATGCTTTTTAATTGCTGGCCATAAAAGTCCATTTGCACTCTATCTTCTGTCTAGTTGAAGCCATTCTGTTTTGTGTTAAGTAAGAAAATATTCCTGGGCCAGGGACCACGTGAATGCTTACTGCTTGTTAGTATGGAGACTTGTGGCAGATTGTGACCCATTCATGTTCAAATATTTCCTCTGAATTATCCACCTCAAAAGATTTGAATTCAATTCTTCCATCTTCAGGATAAATACATTATCCTGGAGAGTGTGGTTGAGTGGTCTCCTAAAAGCCACCAAAGCCTAAAACGTTTTCTCCACCAAAACTGATGGAAGAACAGAAAAAAAAGATCACTTATGTTTCCTAAGGTGGTCCGTAGCCAGTTATAAAGATGGTAGCTCTTACTTACTACTATGACCATTACGTTACCATTAATATATTATAGTTTCAAATATATTCACTATGATATCTAAATATATTAAGAGTTTCAAAACTCTTTCAGCAGTGTTTTTGCTTTTCTCGGGACAACAGAATTTGCCTACAATTTTAAGAAAAGGAGGAAATTGGCCCCTGTAAGAACTGGAAAAAATACTTCCTCTTTTCAAATGTGTATTACCCCCTTCTTGGTGAGCAATGCCTTGAACGCAAGCTGGAGAAGTTCATTACTGTACTGGGTAGCTGTTGCAACCCAATCTGATAGCACAACCACCTCACAACTTTAGAGATATGGGAATAACTTGGGTAAAAGTCTAAAAGCAGCAGAAGAACCACAAACTAAGGTGTGGAAATTTTGAGATTGGTGTCAGAAGCATTTTTGAGGCTCCTAAGCAGAGTGAGAAGGTTGACTTGGGAAAAATGAGGAATTACTGCAGCTGCAGAGGTTCCTCTTCAGCTTGCTCGAAAATACCACAGTTTCCATATTGGTCTCTTTTGGTCCAGGTACTGAGAGTAACAATTTCCTATGTGATGTGAAAGAAGATTGACAATAGAGTGACCAATAAATAGGCAAGAAGATTTCCTTAAGATTGTCTCATAAAGAATGTGTTGGCTTAAGAATAGACAGTTTAGTAAGCCTTGTCTTACTCTGAGTTTTAAGACAGAAGTGCCAGAGCACAGCCAGGATCTCAGATGTGCTGTGTAGCATGCCAGTTGTTACACACTGAATTACAACCGTGCTATGTATTTCTCTAGTGGAAAATTTATATTTATAAATACACTTTAGTTACTGGTGGCCCATGCCTAGGTCTCCTCTGGAATAATGCACAGTCCTTGCACCAGCTTAGAGCAGAGTCACAACCCCAGAACAGGCCAGGCCTCTGGGCTAACTGAAAAAAGATGCTTTTCTTATTTATTTGTTGCTAAGTTTGTTTTTTTTTTCACAGCTAGGATGCTCTGGGCTGTCAGCAGCCCAGATTGCAGGTCTGGATCAGTGGCTTCTGGGGGAGGCAGCAAGTGGACTCTGTCCTTTTCAGCAGACTCAGCAGTGAAACACCAGAATTTTCCCGGCCCTGACAGCCTTCCGTGTTGGCAGGAGATGGGTGCACTTCTGAAGTAGTGTCTTCATGGTGTTGAAGCAGAGAGTTGTCTCAAGCCACTCTATCATGACCCCTCTGACTGGGGCATGGTGGGCACCAAGAGACTTGAAAGAGCCATGTACTTGGCAGAGGAAGACAGTGGTGATGTGGGATGTTGAGAGGCTGGCACTGAAGACAAGGAGGACTGGCATTTGTGGCACACAGTGCCCTGACTGTGTTTTAAATAGAAAACCTAATGTTTTCCTGTGTATAACATTTTCTTACAAAAACCTTGTGGTCATCAGGGGAAACCAAACAAAACATTTCAGTTGGTATCCACTGTCATTTGATGAAAGCCAAATATGTCACACTAGATTAGTTAGATTGAAAAACTTGTGATAAAAGCTCTCTCCACCCCTCTGAAACTAATTAAGAAAGAGATAAAAGAACTTTGGTTTGGTAGAACAGACTGTTCACTGAAGCAAGCTGCCATTTAATTTCATGCTGAGCTTGCTTAATTACTGCACAAAATATGATCATGAGGCATGTAAACTTGTGTGTGTGTATTTTTGAATGTGGGTGTGGGGTGAGGGAAAAGTGTTGCCAATATGGCTTGTAATGCTCTTTTGGCTCCTGATTATAATTAATGAAAGTTGTCTCACTGTTTTGATAGAAGCACCTCACTATAACTAATTCTATTTAGAGGAAGATGTTAAATTGGTGCCTGTTCCTGCTTCGTTCTAAGAGACCAGCTTTCACTAATGCTATTCTCCAGCTGGTTGTCAGGAAATAACCAGGACATTAGGCTTAGGGAGACATCTGCCTTGGGTGCCATCACTATGGGTCAATACTACAACATTGTGACTTTGGTCAGTTGTCACTACGACAGTCCTCAGTCAGCCTTTCTTAACTTAGTGTTTTTTTCCCAGCAATAGACAGCACCAGAGACTTCTTCAGGGAGAATAAAAGACTAAACGAAATAGAGAGTTAAAAAAACCAACTCATTTTTGACACTCAGTCTCTCTGAAGACTATGGAGCAAGTCCTTGTGGAAGCATTTCCAGGCAGAGGAAGGACAAGAACACAACTGGGAACAGCCAGCACAGGTTTCCCAAGAGTGTATTTTGCCTGACCAACCTTATATGCCGACAGGACTGGCTGTCTAGATGAAAGGAGAGCATTGGACAAGTGGACTTTGGTTTTAGCAAGTTTTGCAACACAATCTCTCCTAGCAATGGAAAAAACTTAGGATCGTATGGACTGGATGGATGGCCTATAAAATGAGTGAGAAACTGATTGGACAGAGATCAAATCATTTGTCAGTGGCTGATACTGACACCAACACTGCTTAAAATCTTTATTGACAACTTGGACAAAAGGATAGGATGCACTGTCTCTGAGCTTTCAGATGGTATCAAACTTAGGAAAATAACTGATATACTGGACCATAATAATTAGGTAGCAGTATGCTGCTTTAGTGATGAAAGCTCAGCACACATTTTAGCAGCAGCAAAGCCAGTAGATTGAAGGTGATTGTTCTGCTCTGGTCAGGACTTGTGAAGCCATACCTTGAGAACTGTGTCAAGCTTTGAACCCCGCAGATAAAGAGAGATACTGATAAACTGGAAGAAGTACAGAAGAGGGTCACTGAGCTAGGAGGGGAGCTCAAGCAGAAGACACAAAATGCAAGACTAGTGGAGCTGAGTGTCTTAAAGCTGTAGAATCTCCTTTCTTGGAGATTTTCAAAACTCATTTACACAAAGCCATAGGCAGCCTGACCTAATTTTTAATTTAGCCTTGTTTTGAGCAATGGGGTTAGACTATGAGGACCTCCAGAGGTTCCTTCCACTCTACATTATTCTGAGATTTTTCTCAAATTAGTCCTCTTTCCGACTGGTTGATATGCATGACCTGGAAAATACTGGAAAACACTGCTGTCATTGCACAGAGGCACTGAGCCATGCAGCAGCTATATATTCCCAGATCTCTGTTGACCCGCGCACCAGAAGTCTTTCTAGCATTTCTCCATAACTGAACAAGAGAATTGCTCTGCGCTGAGGAAGGAGTGATTGTATGGCCAAGAGCTCCAAGTAGAAAAAGCAATGTAAAATGTAAAAAGTAACCAATTATTCTTTCATATTTGCCCAAAACACTTTGCAGAGATGGATTAATATTCAGAGTTTGACTGGAATTCAGCATGGCTGACAGGAGCTCTGAAGTAATCCTGATGTCTTGCAGCTCAGAATTTGGCCCACTGGACCATCTTGGAATCAAAGACCTTAGGGCTTCAAGATTTCTTCACTGTGATGAGGGAGAAGTTTTGGCTTACAGAGCTATGCAAGAGTGACACAAAGAGATGACCCAAGCATTAAGACTGATTGTCTTCCATAAAACATTTTTATCAATTATATTTTATATAAATTATAGATATCCAGGTAAATAACATATAAATACCAATAAGTTTTCATAAGCATTCATTGTAAATGAGAAATACCCATATTTATATCATTTCTATTTAATACTCTAACTCAGAAAAAACTAGATTTCAAGAAATTGGACTCTCGCAAAATGGATTTAACTTTCTCCGTAGCACTGTAACAGAGAGCAACCTGTGCTTTACAGGCCCCGAATTCCTAAGAGATGCTTCTCAGTGCTATGTAGGCTATTCTCAGTGCTCTTTGAAGAGGCATTCAGCATCAACTTTGCATTTTTCATGGATCCATAAATATTTAGGCTACAGCAGTGACTGATCCTCATGAGTGACTTTGTGCAGGCCGGAGTTTTCCTCAGCTCAAGAGAACCAAAGAAGCCAGACTACATCTTTTGTGAGGAAGGACACAAAACCACGTGACAGTAAGAGCCAGGGCTCGCGCACAGACCACATACTTCAGGTTCTGGGCTGCTGGCCATGTTTAATCCTGAAATGGCGGTGCAGCTTATTGCAATCAGAAGCTGATGCAGGGTGGTCCTCCCAAGAGGACAAGGAAAGCCCCTCTCCCACGTCACCTCATGCCAACAACCGCCCTGGTACACATATCTTTGTTTTCAGCTCTGCATCTCTTAAATTGTGACAACTGGGCTCGGGTGAATGCAGTACTGAACACAGTGCTCTCTCTGCCCTCGCTTCCTTGGGGCTTCCTTTATTTCATCAAAACGTCTGTTCCACACTGTGCTGCTGATGTGCACTTGAGAATAACTGAAAAACTTATTTCAGCATTTCTTACCTTAATTTCCAGAACATTTTGGTTGCCTCTTGAGATGAACACTGTCTTTTCAAAATGCTTAAATACGGGATTATTTACGTAATCAAAATCAAAATACAGGGAGCTGACACCATCAAAAATAAAGAACACTTTGGTTACAAAGGGTGGTTGGAGATTGAAAGCTTTCAGTGAAGGTGTTGTACAGCAGATTATCTCTGAGTTAGAGCGGTGGCTACATGCCTATAAGGAAAAAAAAGAGGTAATTGCAGTATGTACATGTATAGGAAGTCACTGATTAACGCAACTTTCTTTAACAATACACATATATTGAAAAAATAAACACTAAGGGTCTTGTTCTTCTTTAACCAAAGCAAAATCCTGATTCGTGCTACACAGCATTTATGCAGAGCTGGGAGAAAAGTATAAAAACTTCATGTCAATGGTGTTTGCACTCTTGTTGAGGAAATGTTCAAGTAAACAAGCTTCCTGGTCTGATTGTTCACAGCACTTTTAAAGTAAATATTTTGCAGATAATTAATGGAAAATGATTTCCAAAGCCAAGGACCATCAGGAGGCTAGCCTGGTGTACTGAGCAGCCATAGCTCAGCTTACCCAGCCTGTCACAGTGACTGCAACATGGATTTCTCCTTTTTCACTACCAAAGCAATAGTAAGGGAGCAGAGGACAAGGTAAAAGCCAACAACACTAACTGGAACAGTGGAAAACAGAAGTAAAGCACTGTTTACCCACAGCGTAGCTAAGTTGCTATATTTTCAGAAAGGCACTATGGACTATGAGAAAGGGCTTTAGAGCCAAAGCCACTGTGGATTCTGGGGCACAGAAGCTCAGCTAAGTGTATCTTCTTTCTAAAAATGCGTGTGTAAGGCCCCAGATGTGTGGCACTTGGTGCCTTGGTACAGAGTCATGCAAGTTCCTGCTGTGAGTGTTGACTGTGGGATATTATTTGCACCGTATCTTGGACCAGCAGGGGTGAGATGTTTGCCCCTCACTGCAGTGCAGGAGCTGCCTGACAACAGGCATGAAGCCACACTTGCCCCTCACTCTGCCACTGTTCCTCATGATGGCCTGCATTGAGTGTACCCCACGATCAGAAGACCTTCCAGAGGATGCTTTGTGCTATGGGGATGTGATCCAGTACAAAATGCAGGACTCATCTAAACTGCCTTTGCAGTTGACAGAGGGACAACAGCTCATCTAGAGTGGGTTTCATCTGATCCACTTTAGACAACAGCTTTAATTAGATTAATGGTACTCTAGAAGAGTCAATTTTCTGTGGACTGTGAAGGTTTCTACAGGACTACTTTGCTTATGATGTCAACAGCACCTCTACAAACACCAGTGGGAGGAACAGTGCATACTGGGCTGCGCCACGCAAACTGCAGAGTGGCTTCTTTGTGATTGTACCATGTACTCCCTTCTCTGTGCACCCTTTCATGCTGCCTAACAAGGACATGGTTGAAGGACTTCTGGGACAAACAGAGTTGCTTCAGGTCCACAGAAGTATTTCTCTTCCAACTGTACAAATCTTCTGTAAGCAGTCCCCTATGCACTGTGCCCTGAGAGCAGATTAAAATTTTTCTTTTTTTAAAAGATATAAAATAGCGTGTCTGACATGTGTCCCAGTAAGAATGGGGCTAAGCTCCTCGTCATCATAAATCTTACATTTGCTCTATGAGAGATTTCCTTGGAAGATCAACAATGCTGTTGAATAGCTTTGTACATTCAGAGAAGGCCAAAATACATTTTTTTCTGTTTTGTTTTTAAAATTAAATTTGTTTTCATTATCAAATTCTGCCTGAAGGAGCTGTGAAATTAGTTTAAATTAATGCAATGTAATTTTGCTGTTTCAAATCAGTGACATAACCACTCAGGCTGTATCAGCTATATACCCACGTTATCTTGAAAAGTGGCATTAAGTTAGCTATCTACAAATCAGGGCTTTTTGTTAAGCAATTCACCACAGCAATTCATGTTTCTGTGAATAATACTGTGAAATCTTGAATCTGCCAAGGGAAATATTTTCAGCATTCTGAGCATTACAGTTTTAGAGCTCTTACATATCTGTGAGCTGTGAGTTTGGCACTCAATTAAATAACTTGGTGGAGCTCTCCATAATGCTAATGGGACTTGCATCTGTGTATCTAGCAGCCCATTGAGATTCCTATCAGAAATTCAGAAATACTTTTGTAACCTCCATGTCAACAAGGTAAACTGTGGGACACAAGACAAGGCAGATTTTTGCTCCATTTGCTCACAGTATCAGAGTGTTCTTTTGAATACCTTGTTATATGATACTGACCATATCTCAGGCGTTGTTCTATCACATAGAGCTAGAAATTAATTTGAATTAGTATGGAAATAATAAGATGCATCATTAGTATAATGGATGATCAAGCCATACTTGTCCATGATATATGAATATTCGTTAAGATATCTATCATATTGCGTCGATTCTTAAAAAGGATTACTAAAACATATATAATTATAAACCCAAGTATGTCCCAAGTAATCATTATATTTATTTGATTAATGTAAATTCATTAGACTCTTTATCTACTGCAGTGTAGTGATGTCCCTTAAATGAATAGCAGTGGTATTCATAACTTTGTTTGTGGCTATCTATTAGAATCAGATACTTTACTTTATCAGGCTGGTCTCTGAAGCAGAAGCTTTCAGAAAATGATAAAAATCTAATAATACTCTTTGGAGGGGATGCAATGTGACTGATTGGTAAGGTCAAGAAAAATCTTATTTGCAATGCCCTTATTGGTACATGATTTGACATGACATTTTTACCTTGAAATTGGTTTTAGCAATTGAAGAATATGATGGTTTAGTTTTCAAGAAATATTGGATTGAGGATCTCTAAGAAAAACCCCCTAATTCAATCTATTGCCTTCTCAATTAAGATACTGCCTATCATCCAGCACCTTTAACTTTTATTTAATTAGGCTTTAAAGTATATTCACCTTAAAAGCTAAGCCTACATTTTTCTTGTGACTATAATCTACGTCTGAAGACAATGAGGAAGGAAAAATATAAAAATTATGGAGCATTTCACAAGCATAAGTAAATGCTATACCCCAAAGGGAATAATAATCCATTGCACAATGCATATGACTCATCACTTAAGGTATGTATTCTTGTTTCATTTGTAAAATATGACCCCTGAGGCAATTAATTCAAACCTGACCTACAGAACCTGAACTGTAGTGCCCAATTCAATTTTTTTTCATCTGACAGAACAACAGGAAACGTATGAGGGAGGATCTCTGAGTTCCAGAGGTCTCCCAGCAGCTGACCCAGATTAGAGAGGGGCAGTTGGATGTGTATTACAGGATCTGCAGCTGTCAGAGAGGAGAAAAGGGCCAATTTGTTCTTTTACAAAAAGTAAACTTTTGGAGTTCCAGTGAAGAATGAAAGATGAACGAAGTTAAAGACAGACCTGGAGACTCGCCAACCATCTTTGCCAAAGGATGATTTCTCAATAGAAAGACAAGAAAGTACAGGTCCAACATGACGAGAAGCCCATTCAGAAGATTTTTCTGTGTAAAGCAGTGACACTCAAGGGTTTTTCAGAGAATTCACAGGCTTTTGCTGCCATTTCAGGTAGTACAAGGAATGATCCTGAAGGATTGGTAGGATTTTTATTTTAGTTGTCTTCTTGGATGAAGGCATGGGAGATGATACTTTTAGTCTATCAAATTACTGGACCAGAAGGTAGTGTAAAACCTCTCTTTCTCTTGGGTCTGGGAGCCAGCCCTTTGCACAACATGACCAATACTGACTGGGAGTCCAAACTCCTCCCTGGGCTTGGGATGGTCAATGTACCTTGTAGCACTACATCCCTGGCACCCTGGTGATTTCACGCAGTGGCTTTTCCCGGACAACCCCTGCTGTACTCTTTCCTTGGCAGGAGATGTGCATGACATATAGATTTGGCAAAGAAGGAAAGACAAATAATTCCCCTTTGTGGGGGAAACTCTTCGCTGGGCTTCTGTGGCAGCTTTGTGCCATGCAATCAAGACAGATAGAGGATCTAAGCCAAGGTGGTTTTGGATAGGGAGTCATGAATATCTTCAATAATCACACACTCACTACCCACACTTTACAGGGAATTTTTTAATCATTATTTAATACAGCTAAGGTAGACACTCACTGCTGAATTCTAGGCATCTTGATGAATCTAAATATTGATTGCTTACAGACTTGTAAACATCGAACGAACTTTAGAGAATTTTAAAATTCTCCTGCAAAACAGCAGGAAATGGCACCTAGCAGGGAGAAATTATGAAATGCTGAAGATCATCCAAAAGACTACTTGCTGAAGAGATAATTAAAAGCCTGTGGAAAGAGAAGATCTTGCATAGCTACAGGGTCAGTTGTTGAAGGTCATGTATTAAAAAATGCTTCTCCTTAGTTTTGCAGCCTTGCATATCTTGGGACATTCATTGCTAGAAGAGATTAGGCAGTGGGAATATATATCCATATTAGTTAATAGATGGAATATTAAAAATGCTACCACAAAGAATCCCCAAATGACCACTTGTTCATTATGGGGGAATCAATGCAAAGTACAGGCTTTCAATGAGAAAACATTATTCCCAAGTGCTTCAGAAGCAGAAGAATCATCATACAGCACATGTAGAAGAATCATCATACAGCACATGTTCCTGATCAAAGACCATTCCAAATTGCGCACTGGGTTTTTTTACAGGCACAGTGAAAGGAGGGAATGAGCTGCTTCCCTGCTTGTATACCTCACACAGGAACAGGATATGTGAGCAGAAGTGAGAAGGTTTCTGTATCCTTATGCAATCTCCAGAGCTCTGGGGAATTTATGTAGCACTACCTGAATTCTTACTTTTTTTTTCCTAATCAGAACAAATGACAAAAAGAACTCACGAAATAGAAATTAAAAGGAAACACATTGCAACTATTGAAACATATGGTTCAATACATTTTTATCACTCATCGAAATGAATTCAAAGAAGGCAAAATGTATTATTTAGACAGTGTTAACATAGAATGTAATATAAACACAACTAGTGTGAACACAGTACTGAACAATTCTAAGGAAATTTAAATAAATATGAAAAGAATACTGTAAAATGGAAACGAGGCATTTTTGCACTATAGAAGAAAAATTTTCAGAAATACTAAACTACAAACAATGAAAGCTGAAAAGATCAACTTAAATATTTCTTCTATAGGGGGCTGGCATATAGCCCTCAAAACTTTTCAGTCTCAGTGAAACTGCACTTCTTATAGGAAGCTCTTCCAGAAAAACTTTTGTATCAGCTGTACCACTCACCTCTTCCACCAGGATGGAAAGAGGCAGAAAAAAGCAAATGCCCCAGGGCATGTCTGCTGGCCGTGCTCCCTGAGACCTTGGGATGCACAGCATCCCCAGCAACTCCTGCTGTTTACAGAAATGATCCTCCACTTACACTGTGACTCCATCAGGACTCTAGGCCACAATTAAACCTGAGGACAGAGAGCTGACAGGAAAAGGTGAGAACTGTTTTAAATTGGGCACCAACAGTATTACGCAAATGGAAAAGGGTCTGGGAGGTGGGGGAAAGGATGAGAAGAGCTCTAGGAAACAACATTTATCAGGAGAATTTGGAGCGGTTTAGTTGTTTTAACTCTGAAAGAGAAAGTTTGAATCATAATGTGGTGCAAATATATAAAATTAGCAGGAGAGACTGATAAACTGTTGCTTGTATCCACAGAGGGTTAAACAAGAAGATAGGTAATTAGCCACAGGATTTGGGTTAATTATTAGAAAGAAGCCTTCCAAACCACTAGGTAAGCAGGTAGAGCAGCTCTCTCTAAAGCTTGTTTAAGCAAGATTGTGAAATTTCTTTCACAAGGAGCTTTAATAACAGCCTAAACAAGTATCTGTTAGGCCGTGGTCTGTGTACATTTGCTCCTGGCACAGGGAAGTGAGCCATGCTAGGCCTTTGTGGTCCCTCCCAGCTGTACTTTCCTTTGATGCTTTGGGATGTGTTTCAGTGCTGGCTTTGGTTTTCCCAAGAGCCAGAGTTTCTGAATGCTGACAAAAGCAGCTTCTTGGAGGAGGCTAGTGAGAGAAAACTGAAAAGAAAAAAGTCTGAAATAACAATTTAGAAAATTGACTCATTCAGCTCTCCTCTCCCAAACTAAGGAAGCAAAAAGACATACAACCTCAGCTGTAGCACTTCTTGAGCATTTTGGGTTTGGTCTGTTCAGGACAACAACCTGTCTTCTTCTTTATAAATGGGATAGCTGGTCTGGATCCCTACTGGAAATAGTTCCTCACTGTTGTTTATTTTTTGTAATGACTGGGTGAAATGTTGGGGTTTTTTGGTATATCGCTCATGCAGAGAGCCCAGAATTTCCAGTGCAGGATGGGTAAGACTACAGCCATAGGCTTCCTCCACCACAAATTTCCCCAGTTACACAGTGCAATCTTGTTTTGCCACTTATAAATCTTCCCTTTCTATATGAGAATTAATATTCTTCCTTGACAAATATGCTTGAGGTAGAGAATAGCAGCAGAACAAATGGCTGCCACAGAGGCAGGGAAGGCGACTGAGTGCCATAAGCCTTTAATTTCAATAGGGCAAAAATATATTGCTTGGGCAGTGTCAAAGTATAAAAATTCTGGATTATAATCCGTTTGAGGTTATATTCCACCTTTTGTGCAGGGAGAATGAACTTGTGTACAGCTGCTCATACACTGGGGCAATTTGTTAGAGATCAGCAGTGGTATGAGATTTGTTTGTTGGCCAGTGTCAAACA
Source organism: Oriolus oriolus (assembly GCA_013400235.1). Lineage (NCBI taxonomy): Eukaryota > Metazoa > Chordata > Aves > Passeriformes > Corvidae > Oriolus > Oriolus oriolus. Next base: position 456,970 of record VXBT01000184.1, on the reverse strand, counting down.
CACTGCAAGGTATGAAAAGAAAAGGAATAAAGGAGATAATTTTGACTGTCTAAGTCCATGTCTTTTTGCAACAACAGGTTAAAAGGCGGGATGAAAGCAAAACACTGCTCAAAGGCAAGGTTGCTCCCCAATATTTGGGGGAGAGAGTAAATTCTATGGTATTTATTGCCCGGAGTTGCCAGTCACTTTTGGACAGTGGATTTGATTCTTTAAAACTTCAGATATTTCAAATCTGTGTAGATTCTAAGAAGTCTCAAATATTTGACAAGGTATGCAGTGTCAGGGCCTGAAGAGAAGCAATATCCCATATTCCCACAGGGGAACAGAGAAAGCAAATGAATGATCTTTACTTAAAAAAAAAAAAACAAAAAACAAAAAAACTGGTCAAACCCACACAAAGCCAAACCCGAAGACCTGATTTACCTGATTTCAGCAATGATCTTTTCCTTCAAAATCCTTTGTGCTTAGAAATAGTTATGCTTGCATTACTCAAAATCTAATAAATTTTGAATTTGGTAAATTTCACTGAAAGGTTTTATTTTCTGACTGATGGGTAAAGTGACTTTTTGATAACCATTAACACTGTGTTTCATTGCAAAGGAACTGATTTTTAGATTAAAATCTGAACCCATTAAATTACAAGCCACGACTACATGCTGTGGAAATTCAGGTCCCGACACTCATAATGTTGTACAAATTAGGATCATGAAGAATATGATGACCTTGAAGCTATAAAAGACTGCAAATTTGCAGACATACCATTTAAAATGCATTGAGCAAACCTAGGTCTAATACTTAGAATTCAGTTCAGGAAAGAGTGTATGATGATCATTAGAAATAAGCTGAGAATATGAACAGTCAGTAGCATGTCATAAAAAGTGTAGGTCAATTTAGCTTCAGTTAGACTAAAAAAACACTACAGGATAAGCAAATATTGGAGGTGCAACACAAATGTGCAGACAAAATCTTACAGAAAGCCTTTTCAGTAAAACTAGGTGACAAATGCCATCTTTGCCTTATAAGAATTAAAGCAGATCACACGGTCATATCTGTATTTAGATTTAGACACTCTGTAGTGTCAACTCAGGAACAAAAAAAAGAAGGCTTAGATTTCTGACTGACCCACTGTTTAAGCAGAGGTACCCAATTGCAAGAGCCCAAACCCATCTTAAAACTTAGTTGCTGAACTTATCAAAGTTAGGACAGATTTCCCCAACAGGGATTTTGGCAATCAGAAATTCTTGAAAAATAATACTTACTTTTGATTTTACATATTTACTCTTTCTCTGATGTATATTCACAGTCACCACTCGAATATCACAGTAGTGCTTGAACTTGTCATGTAATGTGACATATCTATATTGCATTGTTCTGTGTTTAGTCACTGAATTTGTATTGTTAAATTGAAGTATAAAAATCTTAGATACTGTACTAGCCTTATGTCTTTGGAAAAGGTTCCTTGGAAACTGTTGTTTTATCTTCAGCTTTATTTCAAACTTGGTTTGAATTTTACCAATACAGCGAAAACAGTCTGTGCAGAAAACACCAAAATACCAGTGGAATCCCCAAAGTTTCAAGACAAAAGTCAAAGTATTTTGACTGAAAATTCACAACCATTCACCACACCAAGATGAAAAGATAACAGATTGTCTTCTCTAAGACTGACTCACCACAGAGAAGTTCATTCCCAGTTTAGGTACAGTAATCACCATCTGAGGAAAGCACACTGAGTTCAAGTTGATTCCCTGAGCTGTGATTGTACTTCCACCACTAGGAAAATTTACCAAAGAAAAAAGAAAAAAGAAAAAGAGAAGATGAGTAGGATAAATAGCTGCTGTGATAATGTAAAGTTAATTACAAATTATATTTTGTAATATTAGAGTAATTAAAAATTTGTAAAATTAGAGTAAATGATAACATAAAACCAGAATTAGGGATATATTGGGTAAATGCAAATACATAGCTTTGAGCAGTGAGATCATGTTTCTGGGAAACAAATTTTACATTTACTATAAGAACTAATCAAAAAAGAAAAAAAAAATTAAAACTCTGGTAAGCCAGGGTATAAAATAAATGTGTACATTTTAAAAGAGCTTGCATGTTTGTACTTAGCATTTGCTAACTTATTTCACCTATTGCTTTCAATGGTGCTGAAAAAGGTGTCTGTTTTACTGCTGATGCTTTTTGGCAAAGGCAGATGGCTCGGATTAGAGCTACTGAAACCATAAATATGTCACTTGAAAACACACACATACTACCATAAATATATATTCATAATATTTATATAGCACTGTATTTAGACTATTTTAAAATCCATTTGCTCTCCTGAGTCTGCTGACTTGTCACATTAAATTATTTTCCTCAGCAATCAGTGTGATGTCCAGACACAGTATAGGAGACACAGTTAGCTGTGCAGTGGGTATCTCAGCAGGATATCACAGGTAGGCTCTGCACCAGCTAGGAGTGAAATCACAAAGAGAAAAGAGGCACCCTTCCCCCTTCTCCTTCACCTCTGAAAGGAAATGATCTGCCCTCTGCAACTGCACCATAATAGAAACAATTGGCATGGCAGATAGAGATAAAAATGCAATTTCTTTTGATAGATTGCTGAGCAGCACAGCTGTTCTTTGTTCCTTTGTTGCTTTTCTTATAAGAAAATTTTACTCACCTAAGAAAAGATTTGGCTGGATGAATTTTTAAAACAACAGGGTCTTCTCTGTACGTGAAATGGCTGCTTGTGCCTCGAATAGCTTCATCGATTTCCATTCTCACACGATATTCCTGAGGAATTTGCTGTGCTGGTGTGTAGCACTCCACAGTGCTCGCCGATATGCTGGGAGGACTGAAAACAGATTGCTTGTCATGATTATAAAACATGTACTTGGTTTGAAACACTGTCCTTTACTGAGCCCCAACGTTGCCTAAGGATCTGTTTGTGAAAAAAGAGTCATTGATTTTTCTGCTGGGTAATCAAATTGCAACAACTAAGCATGACATGAGGTAGAAATTGCAACAGCACGGCTTAGGCTCAAGATTCATCTTAATTCAGTTGACTTGCACCTTGCCTGATGGAAGGTGTTGCCCTGGTGCTGGTGCCAACCCCATGAGCCCCTGAGCCCTGCAAAGGCAGCTTCCAGCCTGGAAAACAAGAGCACACCCCAGGTCTAAGGAGAATGACTTGATCTGCTATAACCAAAGGATAATGTCTCTTTCAAATCCATAGGATTTACTCCGTGTTAAAAGCCTCAAGTAAGGGCGCTGGTGTGGGATGTACCAGATGCTGAGGGTGAGAAAAATGATGGGAAATAAGCAGTTTCTTGTCCATTAGAAGCGGATTTGATACTTCTCTATGCAACCTTTTAATGAGGTTAATGAAGACATTACAGAATAAATAAGACTTTCAGGGAACTGTAGTCCCTTCTAGAAATCTTTCTAATATCCTAAACTCAGGATATCATCCAGAGCTGAATGCTTACTGCAGTCTAAATTCCCGAATAAGTGACACAAGGAGAGGAAAGCAAATGTTTGAGTTTGGTTTTTTAACTCTAAGGCTTTTAATTAAGACATTCCAGTATTAAGGGCATTGTGTTTTAGTTAGTACATTACCTTTTCAAAGTGCATGGTTGCTCACCAACAAAAATCCTCATGGATTTCCCACTGTTTAGGTATTTTCCAGCTACAGTCAGCAATGTTCCTCCGGATTTGGGGCCATAGGTGGGAGATATACTTGTTATTACAGGATTCTGAAGGGAGGTAAAAATAAAAGCAGTGGATTATAAAATTATTCTCAAAATGTAAAGAGGAGGGCTTAAAATATTTAACATTTCCATGAAGTAACAATAAAGCCAACAGAAATACAGAATTTACCACACTGGATTGGACTCATGAGGAGTCTCTTCCAGTTAATATTGAAGCTAATTTTGACTATAAAGGTTCACTCATAGTGCTTACCACGTATGAAAATGTATTGAACAGTGTTTTGCCATGTCCAACAGAAACACTACTGGATATATTAAAACCTGGACTTCTTGCAGCAGGAACTGTGCACTCCAGCCTTTAAAAAACAAGGAAAGAAATTGGATTACATTTATTTTCCGATTGGTTTTCTTTTGTATTAAAATAGATCCACTTCAACCTTTTAATAATGGGGGATCCATACTAAACAGATCATCAGTCTATGCGAATCATGGACATTTCAGAAATAACAGCTAAAAGAACTGTGTCCCTCTTCTTTAATACTAAGTACAAACACTGTGGTCTTTGTAATACTTGGCCACAGTTAATAATTTTAGTATATCAAATACATTTCAGAAAAAAGAAGCATGATGGAAAAAAAAAATACCTTCTATTCAATGGCTGATGGGTTTTTTTAAATTTTCCTTTAGTATCAAATGTGGCAGACAATAGGATTAGAAAAAAGCATCATATACACAAATTTGTTGTAAAAAATTAAATATTACCAAAAATTAAACTTGAACTTCTGCAGCAGCATGTGTCAATATATTATATTACATTCACATAGTCTCACATATAATTTAGTCTCCTTACATCATCTTGTTTCCATTAAGACTGTTCAGAACAGCAGTTAGGAGAGTGCTCAACACTTCTGGAACACTTGCTGGAGTATGCACTGCTATGTATGTGAATAGGAAATCTGTGCCATGATTTGCACATTGCTGTGGTGGTAGAGAGAGGATATTCACTGAACTTGTATTTCTTCAAGATAACAACCAGAGTAACCTCTGTCTTAAAGCCAGTGTCTCAAATGCTTATTTCTGAGGAGGAGGAGGAGGAGAGGTGCAGTTGAGGGGCATAAGCCTCCGGATGACGAAGTACCTGCGTCTTCTCACACTTCTCTCCAGCAGCTTCACAGAACAGGAAGACAGAGGTGACATAACTTAGCCCAGCAGGATCCTGGCCAAAGGAACCTGCCCCCTTTTCAAACCTTAGAATAGATTCATTCTTGCCAGCTTCCACAGATGTTGTACAGCATTTCACAGACAAATCAGAAAAACTGCTGCAGGAGCTATTAGCATGAACTAGATTTATTTGATCTCCATTTTGAGCATTGTTTTTCTTGGGAAGTTTATTAAATCATGCGATTTTTTTCAATTTGAAATTTTAGAATCAGAGATGATACTTATAGGCTGAATGTTTGTATTTGCAAAAAAATCCATACCACATAAAGAACGTCTGCATAAAAGGAAATTAATATTTTAGGTTTCTTACCTATTTTTGTTGCTAGATTTTACTTCCAGAGGACAAATTTGTCCTCCAATATGGACTACTGTATTTTTAAATTCAAATCTATTATTTTTGCTGAATCCAAAATCCCATCCACACAGTGTCAATTTTGTCCCGCCTTCTATGGGAGCGCTGCTCGGGAGAATCTGTTAAAAAATACCGTGTTAGTTGAATCAGGTTTTCTTGAACTTCACGTGGAGCTAAAGAATGAGCAAAGGAATAACTTTAGAAAAGCATTTCTTTTGGCAGACTATGTCCTAGCATTCATCTTAATTGTTCTTCACCTTTCATTTGTCGCATTATGAGCTTTCTATGACAGTAGCAATAAATAACAAAACCTATACTAGAAAGCTTTGAAAGACAGTGTTTAGGGGCGCTGAACAAGCTGTGCATTGTAATAGTCTTTTAAATCCTGCCGTTCTTGTCTTTCACATCTTATTTCTGGAGCGTTAAACATACAATATACTTATTTTGTTAGAAGCTGAATGCTGAACACAAAAGAGCCCCCAAATGACCATTTTTTGTCAGCTTGATGAAAGTTGGATTCAGAGTGAAGTAGCTTCAAAGACACCATAATCCAATATTGCGTTGACTGCGATAAAGTTAACACGACTTCTGCTATTCTTTCCTTAAATGTTTTATATTTGGTCACCTCTAATTCCAAGTTAAAAATAAACTGCCCCTCAGAAACATAGAGACAATCTACAAAGGAAATACTTTTTGTGTGTGTGTGTGTGTGTGTGTATTGTAAATTGTCCTGTAAAATGTAACAATGGTGGGAAAAACGTAGGAACACTATAGAAGTCTTACAAAACTCAGTAAAAGTAATGGTCAGTACCGTCAGTAAAAAAACCCCCAAACCCACCAAAAAACCAACCAAAAAGAAAAGACGTTAGTTCAGGAATTATGAGGACTTTCAACAATGCTGCATAATTTTGCAAACATACCAGTACCACTAGACAAACAAAAAAGAATGAAAGGAATGAGAGATTGAATTTATACTTGTGATCATAGTATCTTAAACTTAATGCTTTAGTGATAATAATTTTGCCCCTCAAATGCAATACAGCTGTGTCCTTCAAAGGACCTGGCTTAATTTTCAAGCTGAAAGGAAAGTGTTTGAGTGATACTTGGCTATTATTTCATCTGGAAATCCAGTAAGACAGCACATTTCTTTTCAACTCTCTTGTAGCTATACTTCAAGACTCTCACAAATGAACTATTGTAGATAGGCAGCTGAAGAATACTTCAAAAGAGTTATACCATATACTATATATGGGGAAATTTACTGCCCTCATTGGAAACCAGACAAAGAGTCTGATCTAAAATGCACTGAAGCCAGGAGGAATCTTTCCTGTTTTAAAGAGCTTTGAAGCAGCTCTCAATGACCAAAGAAGAGGGAACCTATGCAGGAACAGTACTTTTGCACAAATCTGTAAAAAAGGAGTGATACTCACACAGCCCCCAGACACACAGCCGCAGCTAAGAGCATGGAGCCCTACTGTGCCCATGGAGTCTGTGCTATTCCCATGTTTAACTTTTCCTTATTTCTTGGTGGTTTTTTTTCTTCAAAATCTGAATTTGACTTCAGATTCTAGTTTTCCACTCTGCTCGATATCTCAGCACATTATCTATTTTTGAAATAACAAAACCCTAGCAGAGACTGAAGTTGCTCTGTGGGGGCACAGGATGTCCCGATGTTTTGTACAATAATACACTGACATGTGGCATTTGAAGAGTTTGAAATGCAATCCACAAGTTAGCAAAATAAGGGCTTCACAAAGCCATGCAGAATAAAAACTGAAGGTACCCAACTGGTTTTCAGTGATCTTACACTCCAAAAGAGACTGTGATAGCAACCTGTGTGCCTTAATTGAGGGATAGTAAGTATTTACTACACTCTGTCAACAAATTTAGGAGGCAAGACCTCTAAGTAGATAGCAAAAAATAAATAAACAAAATCTTAGAGTTTTGTTGGGCTTTTTTTAAGTTCTGCAGAAAATCCCCGAGTGCTTTCATTCAAGATTTATTTTGGTTTCATTTGTTCTGTATGATGAAATGTCTGAAAGTCTAATATGGTTTTCCAGACTTTTGTTTGGGAGAGTTGACAGGAATGGATAGTGAACCTCCTGTTCTTTGATCTGAGGTATATGTAGGCCTCTTCTGTGTACTTACATTGCACTGGTAGTAACACAAAACAGTCAAAATGCAAACCAGTTATAAATGCTATGAAATGCAGGATTCAAAAAAATATTGTGTTATATCCACTGATAACATGGAGCAAGTCCTGCTTCAAGGCCTGCCATTCTGCTGCTCTCTGGACTTTTGGTTAAGGGAGAAAGTTAACTTCTTGGTTTTGGAAAAAATTAAAGCATTGTGTTTTCCTTTTATTTATGTTGACAGCTAATATCCACTTATATACTTGAAAAATTTTTAGAAGAAAATACCTAATTATTAACGTTTCCTTAGCCCATTCATTTTCATTCAGAGACAAGAACACATCCAACCACATGTGAAATTTCCAGCAAAGCCTCCAACCTAAACAGGCAGCAGAAGGCCTGATGCTCTTGATACGTCTGATACAAAAGCCAGCTAAAATGACTCACTTTAAAAACAACAACAAACCACATCAGATTTTCAACCACAACAAAGAATCAGAAGGGAGACCAATTTATTTCTTCTTTTACACCCTTCACCTTTTAGCGTGACCTGAACGCCACGCGCAGATGCCTGCAATTTGTTCCAGCACCAAGTGATCTCCGAGGAGACTCCCTCGAGTCCCCTGGCTTCCCTCTAGAGCTGCTCGTCCAGGCTGATGAAACTCCTCATTGTTGGCAGAGGCAGTGGATGGGAGCAGACTGGGAGCTGGGCTGTGGAGGGGAGGTGTCCCAGTGCCTGCCCTACTATGCTGTCTGTGACTGGGAAGAGCTGACTGCTCCTCTCCAGCCCACAGCTCCAAGGGAAAGTGCTTAAAGCAGGGAAAAGAGACAAAGGATTTGCAGGACTACATGGGAAAACATTGGGCTTCTTCTCTGCCATCCCTCCTGAGAGGAAAATATATATTTTTTTTTTCTTTTCCCATTGTACATCACTCTGTGTAATAACCTGGGAAAAGAAGACTTAGTTAGCTAACATCCACTGGACCAGGCCCTCAGAGAGCAATCTGTTCCCCTCAGGTTAAAGTGATCATATGACATATCTCAAGCAATCTGCCCCTCTGAAAGCTGCAAAATATTAGGGAGCGGTTCGGACTGAATTTCAGATACCATGCAAAGCAGGTCATCCTCTGTTTGTTAGGAACAAAACTAGCTTGTTTCTTACATTTTATGCATATGAGTTTAAAGGCAGATCAGAAGATGATGAATAATCTGTTTTATATTTTTTTCAGTAATCATGTTAAATGTCATGGTCCAGTAGAGCATGAAATTTGTCTTAACAGCTAGCAATCCAAAGGGATTTAAGTACCCAGCTGCATTTTTTTCCTTACAAGCCTTCTAGAAGACACATCCACCAACACTGGCATGCAGTAATTCGAGATTCATTTTAAGATCCATCAGTGTCACAGATCCATATTCATTACAGGGGTAGACTGGGCTTGTGCAGAGCAGGCAGGGCTGAGCCACATGGGGAAGGCGAGCACCTAGCCAGCCTCACATCTGTTCCCACTGCCCCACGTTCAAAGTGTGCTCCCCTCCCAGCAACTTCACAGGGACTCCAGGGGAGGCTGTGGGGGACACACCTCTTGGCCTAAGTGCCTGTGCATGGGCTCCAGGCTCTTGGTTCTTAAAACTGCTGAGTGCACACATTCAAAATTGAAATTAAAGAGAGCTACATGAGCTCAGCCCCTCTGAAAATCAGAAACTAAGCAGTTCAGAGCCTGAGAAATCTTTTCTGAGCTATGGAAATATACAGCCACTGCTGGAAAGTTTGTGAATTAAAAAACATTAAGAGATGCTACCGGTGCTTGAGGTCTAGAAGAGATGAAACAAGCTGTGCAGGATAGGTGAGTACCTTGGGCCTGCAGAGGTACAGGAAAATGTACAAGAGCTAATTCTCAGTGTATACCTTTGAACTGGTGATTCAGTCTCATACAAACTAAGGCTGGAAAGGATTATTTCATTATCTAACATAACCCTTCTGAAATAAATGCATTTATGTATAAAGGAGAAGTTAACTATTCACATTCTGCATTAGCAGTTTTTTTTGTGCATCTCCTTTGCCCAGAAGTAAATGGCAATAGAAGGTGAGGCAAACTGCCCCTCCACCTTTCATTTTCCATCCATTTTGGGTTTGATTCCTATAACTCTTCATTGTTTTTTCACTGAATTTTGCCTGTGTTAATCCTAAATTTTGTGTCTGAAAGGTGAACATGGAAAAAAACCCCACCCGGTACACCTGTGTTTCTATATTTCTTTTTAGATTAATAGCAGTTTTGCCTAAAACTTTAAAACTTAAAGAAGCTGTTGTACATGAAATCATATGCCTGGCTGAAAGAAATACATTATTTATTTAAAACCTCCTTTTTTTTCTCTCTCAGAGTTTGGCATATCAAATTTTCATCTCTGTTTATAAGTTGTATTCCAATAAAGGAAAATGTATTTTCAACCACATGATGTAGTTTAAATGCACTAACACAAATGAATGGGTGTAAATGCTACCAGAAAGTTTTACGCTTGTCCTTCCCTTAGATTTCTAGTCCACCAACTGCCCTACAAACCTCTGCCTTCACAGTTATGTCACAGTCCACACGGGAAGATTTGGTCCCACGTACTGTACAAATCCTGCATTAACCATAGCTAAATTAAAACTGGACCGTGCCAGTGCAGCTCTCTGCTCATCTGTGCCTTTTTGTTCTCGCACACCTTTGATGAGCTTTGGCTGGCTGGCAGCAGCCCCTGGCTGCCCCTGTCCCAGGGGTGCAGCTACAGGCTCATTCCTCACTGGTGTCAACTGCACCCATGGGAACTAGGAGCTAGGCGGTGACATTATGGAAAAACAACTTCCCCAGGAGCTTGATAGGGGAAAGAGGGAAACACCAGGCTTTCCTCCAACACTGGAGCCAGCACAGGGCTGGATGAAGAGTGGGAGCCAGAGACCTCCTGTGCTGGGTCAGGCTGTGGCAGCTGTGGGCAGGAAATGCTTTCCTCCACTTTTACCTCTGAGAGGGGTCTGAGAGGAGGGGGGCTCCTTTCTGTGACTGGCCTTTCCTTTCAGACCCCTGCCAGGCTGGCTCAGACCCATCTTGTTTCCCCACCAGAAGTGCTTTTTAGGGCAAGGGATCTCCCAAGGCTGGTCAGGATGATCAGACAAAACTGCCCACCCACGAGCATCTCAGTCCACAGTACTCAGGGAGACCACGTGCATCAAGTCGGAGGATTTATGGACATCAGGGCTGAGGGGAAGTTGAGGAAAGCTGAAAATTTATCATGTTTACATAAACAGAAAATGTCTACAGAGTGCAGACTGTTCTTCCCTCAAGAGACAAATGTGAGAAATCCACCCTTTTACCTCATAAACCCTAGGCAAGCAGGTGTCCTGGGTCCAGGTGTTGCTGGGGCACTCAGAAGACCTGAGGCACTGCTGGCCACACCAGCCACACTGCATGAAGGCCGGTGCCAGCAGGCACTGGCTGCAGGACCTGAAGTGATGGCAGCCTGGCCCCTTCAGCGGGATCTTTGTTATCTGTCGATGGAGAGACATGATGCACACATCCTTTAAATACATACGCTAAGTGGCAAGGAGAATCTCTATTTATGCATAGCGTGCTGGTGCTACTCAGATTTCAGATGTGCAAGCCACAGTTCGACTTCTCTTTAGCTCAGTAATTATAGGATCTTATAAGTAATTTAACTGACATGATTTTAAATTCGCTTGGGAGAAACCCTAAAGGCATCTTAATGTTATATACAGTTACTACCAGCATCTGGTGTTTACAGCAAGATGGCATTTTTTGCTGATGGAGAAAGGAAACAGCAGTGAGCTCCTCCCAATTCTGCACCACTTCTTGGAATAAAAACAGTGCATCTCAGTATGCCTTAGTTTATACGTCTGTAAAAATAGGCATGATGGCTACTTCAACTTTGGTGAGGCTGTATTAATATCTGTGGCACACTTACAGCATGTGACTGCTCATATACTTGTTTTTTAACACCTATCATCAAAAACCTATACTGTACCTAAAATACAAGTTAAAATTTATATTACTTAAAATATTAGGAGGGTTGTGAAATAGTCACTCTAAACATGTAAGAATTATTTTTGGTCAAAAAATTGAAATCAATATATAATTACATTACTATATAAGTGCCATATATTTCTTTATACCTCAGTACCTTCCTTAAATTTATTTTGGACATTTTCTGAAGATCACTCTTATAAATATCTCATACATTTCTAGTAAATGATTAATAACAATCTTTACTAATGGCTGATGTATTTCTGTAAGTTCTAATAGAACACAAGGAGTCAAATTTTTGCTTACGATTATGGTTTAGGATTGTCTGTAATATTATCTGCTGATGTTTTAAACCTATTCTTCAATGCATATCTACTTATGACAATAGCATATTTATGATAGCTCTTCATCTTTTATTAACTCTTTGTAGACTACATGCTAAAGTAATTTTCAAGCCTTACTGCCCTCCAGTTTTAAAGACACCCATGCACTCTTGCACACACAACCCTCCTTAAAAAGTTACTGTGTTATGACACAAACCTACAAAAGCCAGGAAACTGAGCACCATTCTTTTCTTAAGCCATTGTGTGTTTTGTCTTTGCAAGCACTTGAATTAGGGACAGGGTTTCAGCCTTAAAATTTGCATTTCCTGGCTTTTGTTGGTTTATATCACAAGCTCTTATATTATTTAAACATTTCTCAATATTAGGCTGTCAGTTTGCTTAGTGGGGGAAAAAATATATCTTGGAGGAAACTTGCAGCCCCAGTGTTCCCTAGGGAATAGGCAAGGCTATGAGGATGCAGTGCATAAAGCAGCAGTGTGAACAGCTGCTCTTACTGAAAATTGCTGCTCTGAAGGCAGGTTTACACAGTGCACAGAAGGATTATATTATGAACCACTCACCTTTTTCCCAGTCACTACCAGGGTATAGCCATCATCTGCCAATGAATTCTTGACAACAACTTGGGGAGAGATGGGGTGGGAGTCTAGCTGAAAGCTGACATGTGGAGCTGTGGGTTCTGAACGGGAAACCACTATCTAAGAGAGAAAGAAATTTTGAAAATCAGCAGGCAGTATGTAACAAAAATGCATGCTGCTGAGCTGTCTCATGTTCTCTGCTTGCATTAATTACTTTGCATTACACTGCATAATATTTTGCATAATGTTCCATCATAATCTGATTAAAATGCTATAAAATCTACTTTATTTAATACAGCAAAATCATGGCTGTTGGAGGATCCTCAAAATACACCATATTTATTAAAATATGCAGGAGTCACTGCATGTTTCCTAGTCCTTTAATTTCAGGTATATATAAATCACCACAAAAAATGAAGACAGTCAGTCCTATACATTTAAGAATGAAGAATTTTATCTGCAATGTCTATTTAAAAGAATCTTAAAACTCCAGGTCTGCAGAAGTTGAAAACATTTCCTTTTATTTTCACTTTGGTCCTTCAGTTTGAAAAGTAAACTTCACCCTGTGTCAACAGTCTCTGCTCTTGCTGCACGTGGGGCAATGAGATTACAAAGCTATGTCAGGCACTGCAGGTCGCTGCTGTGGGCAGCCCCTGAGAGCCACAGGTACCCAGAGCTCAGCACCCAGCGCTGCCGAGACGGCCGCTGCACCGACAAGCTCCTCACACAATTTGGCTGGCAGCTTGAGCTCTGGCTCCTGCTGATTTCCGTGTGAGCCGGGTGCCCAGGACTGTGCATTCAAAGCACTTCTTAAATTACAGGGAATGGTGGAGGATCCTTCAGGAGATGCTCCAAAACAGGAGCCTAATTTAGTTGTCTTGAAGCCCCTTTGCAAAAGCCTTCCCTTTCTCTCTCTCTCTCTCAGCTTTAGGAGATCTTAGGGAGATTAGTCACACCAGTATGAAATTCCCCCACCACTCATCTCTCTGCATCTTGAGTTACCTAAATACTTCTGAGAATCTGGGCCTATTCCTGCAAACACACGCCTAACTTTACTACTGTAACTTTGTTGACTTTAACGGGATGAGTCATGGCTGTTAAGCAGAGGCATAAAGCATCTGCACATCGTGGTGGATATTTGATAGCAAGATTTTATAGGCTTGGGCCTGCAATCCAGAAGGATGTGCTCCCAAATGTGATAGCATCAGGCAACAAAGGCAGAGCATTGTTTACATGAGGGAAGATCATGTTCATGTTTCAAAAGCTGTATCACGTGTAGTTTACTTAAGGAATTTAGATAATCAACATTTTCTGAGAAGTTAGGATTCAATGGGGTTCATTATTTAAAAAGATTGAAGCCACTCTGGAAATAACTCATATGTCAAATGCTTCATTTTTTACAATAATGAAGCTTTTCTTCTGACTCCAAAGGCAGAATCAGAACAGCCAGGACACTGACTTACACGATTTCACTGGCTTTTCACACTGCCAAGGTCTTTCAACAAGATGGCTGACTCCAAAACTAGACTTAGAGAGGCTGTAATTATAGCTGATGTTTTGATGTAATTCAAGACTTAAATAAAATATATGAGCAGTTAATTGATGCCGATAACTGCTTCACATCCCAGAGGTATTTATAGTTTGGAGGATTTTCTTTAAAATGAAACTGGCTTTGTTACAGACTTTGCTATGGATTTATTTCACTGCACAGAAAGTGCAGCTTTTAGAAATCAATAAGGTATGATCATTTTTGGTGACACAGAAGTATGGTCTCTGACTCAGTGTAATAGGGCATGAGCTCTGTTTTTCTATTCAGGACAATGAAAAATAGAATGGACTGGAAAGCTGCATGAAAAAGCTTGATTAATGTTGGCATTATGGGGAGAGGTAGCACCACAGCTGCAAATACCTTTTTAGTTGATCATTAGCCGTGTCTCATCTCGAATACCCACTGCTATAAAATGCTAAGAATTCTTTTCCATCATTAATCCAGGCTTCCTCTTATTGCCAAGCATTCTTTCTGATTGAGCCACAGTGTTAACCCTTTAAACACATCTGCATTCCAACCTCACAGCAATACATGAAAATTTGGATTCCATCTCTACAATCTTGGAAAAATTACTCGGTGCTTTAAACGCTGACCAACCTTTATTTTACTGAGGTTGATATTCAAATCACCTGCTCAAAGCCCAAGTGATTAGACTTTGACCTCATGACATACAGGCAGTTCAGATTACACTTACTAACTCATGGAATAAAAGTTTGGATTTTGCTTAGAACTAATCTACCAGCCTACAGTGCTGCTATAACAGATACTAGATGTTCTGTTGTATAGACCAAAATACAGTATAGTATACAACTATATAGTATAGTTGTATAGATCAAAAATGTTCTTTTTGGTCTATACAACTGAGTGATTTTTGCACACATCGGCCCAGTCCTTGAAATTCTATCTTACCCTTATCCGACATAATCCTGAAAAAACAGCAATTTGAAGACAGCTTCTACAGCAGGAAGAAGAGGCTACTCAGGACTCCAGTGTCGTTCTTATAAAGCTCTGATTTTTATGGCTTGGGACTGAGCTGGTATGTGTGCAGCATAAATTTAATCTGCCATGGACACACCAACATACAGGGACTACTACCATGAAAAGGGTTCAGTATTACAGAACGATTTCCCTCTGCAAGGACTATAAAATTGTGGGGGGTTGAGGAGTGTCTTTTTTGGGGGGGGGGGAGGGGGAGAGTGGGTGTTGGATATTTTTTGGTTTTATTTACATTTTAATAATTAATTTATTAACCAAACATTTCTCCATAAGAGAAGTGAAAGCTTATTTACATGCCTGCACTCAAGCAATTAGGAGTGAGGGAAGGCCTTGCACAGATAATTAACTAAAGGAGAACAGACATTAGCAGTAAATGGTCAGTGATTGCAATAGTAAGAAGTCACCAGAGGTGTTCTACAAGGTGTGTGTGAAAAAAACCCCCATGTTCAATACTATATTATATATATAATACCATAAATGAGTTAGAGAAGTGGTTGAGCAGTCCAGTGATAAAGTTTTCTGATGATATGAAGCTATTCAAGGTGGTTAGGATGAGGACAGACTATGAAGGATGGCAGAAGGACTTCACAAGACACCATGCCAAGGCAATAAAATGGCAGGTGAAATACAACAAAAAAATTAATTTAAAGCAGTATATGATAGATAGTTATCTAACTGCTTAGCAGCAGCCAAAACCAACCTAATAAATGCTTAGAAATTATTAGAAAATGATTAGAGAACGAATCATAAAACACCATGATACCATATAAATTCAAGGCTTGCCTGAAACTTAAAAGCTCTGTGCAGTTCTAGCTGCCTCCTGGCAAAAAAACATGTTAAAAAGGGAAAAAGCTCAGAGAAGGGTAACAAAGATGATCAAAAGGCTGTAATGAACAATGATTGAGTATGGTACGTGTGGAATCTCT
Organism: Oriolus oriolus; assembly: GCA_013400235.1. Lineage (NCBI taxonomy): Eukaryota > Metazoa > Chordata > Aves > Passeriformes > Corvidae > Oriolus > Oriolus oriolus. Next base: position 441,161 of record VXBT01000184.1, on the reverse strand, counting down.
ATGAAAAAGGAATAGAGATTCATGAGTGGGTAGAGACCAACCATATACTCTCTTCTCCCAACTACCTGAAAGGGGGCTGTAGCCAGCCTGGGGTTGGTCTCTTCTCCCAAGTAACAAGCAATAGGACAAGAAGAAATGGCCTCAAATTGCAACAGGGGAGGTTTAGATTATGTGTTAGGGAACATTTCTTCACCAAAAAGGCTGTCAAGCATTGCAGCAAGGCCCAGGGAAGTGGTTGAGTCCCTGGAGGTATCTAAAAGACATGTAGAAGTGGCACTTAAGGACATTGTTCAGTTGTGGACTTGGCAGTGTTTGGTTAATGATTGGACTCAATGATACTAAAGGTCTTTTCAATCCTAAATGATATTATTCCATTATTTTATTCCAATAAAAATTCTAAACACCACCAAAAGACAAAACCAAGACTTGGGTTCAAGGCAAACAAAAGAATATGGCATCCCAGATAGATGTGACGACCTATGGGACTCCCTGCCAAAGGATGTGAATGCAAGAGAAATGCACATTCAAAGGGAAACTCCACAGGTACATGGAAAGAGCTAAACAGACAAAAATCAATAGCTCAGGAAATCCCCAGAAAGGAAAGCAGTTGGAGACTTGAAGCAGAAGGTAGTAGTTATGTATGTCTGGGTCCCAGGCATCCACTTCTCAATACTGCTGGAGACAGGGCACTGAACCAGATGGACCCTTCATTTAAATCCGTGTGGCTCTTCTGATGTCTTTTGAGAATCACATTCAATATCGGTAACTTTGACACTAGACATCCTTCTCAAAACAAACACAATATTTGCTTCTCTATTTAGAGAAAAACACAATTTTCTTCCAGCATAGCTCAGACTACTTCCATGAAGATAACAGCCAACAGTTAATTAATTAATGAATATATTAACGTATTCTATATATTGGAAGTCAGTGATCAATTAGGTCCATGAACACTAAAATTATTAATTTGAATATTCTTTCGTTGGCATCAGCTAGCATTAATGTTAAATATGAAGACTGGAGTCTACGTTTGTCTGTGCTTAATATGGCAACTTAAGACTGTAATAACTTGAGTTGAAAACCAGCATGCAACAACTTCTTTGAAAAATCATTCTGATGCTCAGTTCTGCTAGTCAGCAGTATTGAATTACAAATGTTACTGTCTACATGTTGAAATATCTTCTGCAAAAATGAGAGGCTTTCTAAAAGGAATCCAATCTAAGTATCATATTGTTATTTTTTCCCTGGATGTCTGGCAGGTGTATGCCATTACCCAGCAGAGATAGGCTCAGGGTTAACGTTACTGTGCAATGCCTCAAATGCCCTGGGATATGCAGCATAGCCTTGCAAAGGGCACATATGTAGCACTCTAAATGCTGTATATCATTCTAATCCATGCAGAATATAATGGATATCTTCTGAAGAGTGTAAGCTTTTGTACTCAAACCAAATATTAAAATATATGTGCTCTCAAAACAGCTTTTCAGCACCGGGTGTTAATTTTAATTTGGCTGTATGGATTTTGCGTTTTGCAGTGTTTGATACCTTTTTTCCCCTGGAAGAATCAAGATACATTCTTTACCACCGAAAGAACTGCTATCATGAATGTTAAAAGTTGAGCTATAGATATGAAAGTGCTACTTACCAAGAGTTTGCCACAGTTTTCTGTTGGCTTAAAAATGAAAGATGGAAGGATTGCAGCTATTCACATTCCTACAAATGCTCATGTGCACAGTTTGCAGTTAGCCTTAAATAGGTCAGACTGCCAGTACTGGAAAGCCAAATGATTTGCTGGGCCACTGAGACAGGACAGCAGTGGGCACTGAGGACAGCCTTTGCAATGACTCCATGGGCATCCTGTCACTCTTCCCTCCTCCAGGCTCTGTAGGGTTTAAAGTCCATGCTCATATATTTCTTGACCTTCTTGCACTTGCTTCAAATATGGCTTGCCACGTGCAGGAGTAGGTTTTATTACACCTACATTTGTCTAGAGGGGCAGGAACTGGATCAAAAGGAGTTTGATAAATTCAAATGTGCATATGGCTTCTAGTACACTACGGTATAAACTGGATTTGACTGAGCATAGTGAAAGATGCAAAGCTCTGTATTTCTTTGCTCTGTGTCAACTCATTTTGCTGACAGGCACCATGGCTCGGAGTCTTGATTCCTGGAGTGGTGAGGTCTTTCTGCTTCGCTGTTTGCAAGAGGAGAGCAATGTTGAAGACTTGGCTCTCTTGCTGAATTCTGGGACAAGTTTTCCTAGTCCTTGAATGCAGTTACAAATAAAAAGCAGATGTGATGTTTTTTTCACCGATTTCTGTAGCATGTATTATGTTCCCTGGCATCTAGTCTATGAAAGCAGCTACAACACATGCTAAGTTCTCTCTTTTTGGGGAAATGGGATGTGTGTTAATGTTTGGTCGTGGTGTTTGTTTTTAATCATAAGTATTCCTGGGAAATGAGTGTGATTATCAAGTATTCTGTCTACTTGGATGTGAAAGACAACAGATTCATACTCAGTATGTGAGAATTTCCTAAACCATTGATTTGTGAGTGCCCCATTCCTATTCCTCATCAGACAGAATCAAAGGCAACAAAAGAAATGATAAGGCAGCAGGTTAAGAAAACCCCAAAAAGTTCTTTATCATTCAAAGCAGAATGGAGTTATGAAAGTCAGTGTCACAGCACATCACGGAGGACAAAACAAAAATACATTGAAAAAACAATAGGCAAAACTGAGGAGAAAGGAGTCCATAAATGACTATTAAATGCCAAATATGGGTGCAATTTCCAGCTGAGGGTATCTCTGGGTCACTAAGTGCCAGAAGCTGGAGGGTACTGAGAAAAGCATGACTGTGTGCTTTTACTTGCCTCATTCCCCTCCCTTATCCATCTTAGCCCCGGCCAGAACTCTGCTCCTTGAACCTTTATTATAACCCCATACTACCTTTCTTAGCAAAAAGTCTGGTTAAAAATACTGGGATATAATGGTTCTCTAGAATAAGGCTTACTATTAATCTGTACTGTTTCATGTCTAACAAGTGCAGAGAGCCCCTGGGGAGGGTGAGTGGCCTGTTGTCTGACGTGCAGTACTCCAGGGAGGCCTATCTGTGCCATCATGCTTTGGGTTTTGTGCCTGAAGCCATTTTCTGTCCAGAATCTGTTCAGACATGGCAGTGCATTACCATGTTTTGCTAAAGCTTGGCTTTTCAGATAGTGCTGGCTCATGTCCAGCCAGATGGGACAGGACTGCAGCCAGCATGTGACTGATGGCACCTCAGAGTCTATGTATGCCCATGGTGAGCTTTCCTCACCTCCAGAAGCAACAGGATGGATGTCCTACTGAACGATGAAGATGAGAGGGCCCATGGTGGGGTCTCTCATTCCACACTACTGCTGCCCCACTGTGCACTGAGTTTCACTGGCATAGTCAGAAGGATGAGGTGGCCCTGCTGCCAAAATTGCATCTGTAGAGAGTGGTTGCCCACTGTAGCTGTAAAATGTACAGTGAAAACTTCTCTAGTCCCCTCTTCCTCAAGAGGGTCACCAACAAGCGGTGCATCTGCTGGGGTGCTACATCGCTGAGGCCAGATATTATCTTAGGCTGAAATCCAGCCTCTGCTATGTCAAGGGCATTGATCTCTTGTTCATTGCTATGGCCAGACCACATATGAGCTTTTAAGAATGAATCTTGTTAGACGTTCCCATATCCCACACTTCCCAGAGCTACCACAAAGATTTCCCCTTCCTGAAGAATTCATTTCATCATCACTCATAAAACACTCTCTGAAGTAATAAAAACTTCAGGCAGAAAAGACCCAAAACACCTTGAAACCAATCAAAAATAAAAGATATTTTATCTCAATATATCACGGAGTGCAGGTTTTTTTGACAAACTGTAATTTCCCAAAATACTGGCTGGTAATGTAAGTGTCTTTCCCAGTTGTGAGCTGTATTCTCAGCATAGCTTGGTTTGAGCAGAATAAGGCTGTTTTACTCCAGCTGAAAATCTAATTCCTCAGCTATAGCAGTGTGACTGGGTGCTGTTTTCTAATCAAATAACCACTGTGAAATACCTGATTCACTTTGCACCCAACAGCTGTAGTTACAGTCTGTGTTCCCAGTCACAGTCTGAAAACAAGCACAATAGGAAAGGCTGAAACAGCTGCAACTTCTCAGCAGAAAAAAAAAAAAGAAGGGAAAAAAAAAAGTTTGTTGTCAGGCTCCAGCTTAGGAAGGAAGTAAAGCCATTTTTCTTTTCTGTCTCATGCATGTCAGCTGTCTTAGAAAAATTATTACTGGTCTGTTTTGTAACAGAAACTCCACAATATTTAGTAAACTACAAACTCCAATCTATTCATGGTCAAATACAGATCTGACATTTCTGAGGCAGCCAAAACATGCTCAGTATGTGAATGGGCTGCAGTACTTTACAGGAGAGATCTGGAATTCACCTCATGGCCCTAATTATCCTCCTTAGAAGAACACATGCATCTTCTGTATTTGGACCAACCAGATTGATTTTATTTTAGTTCCAGATTTTGGCTGAAAAGAAATAAACATTTAGTGCAGGAGGCTATATTTACTTTCCAGTATTAGTGCTTTCCAAAGCAGTTCAAGTGAATAATTCTATTTTATCGAACTAAAAGCAGAAAATAACAGGTGAGTATTCCTTGGTTGGATAAAACATACCTGCTTTTGCATTCTGAACATTACTGGTTCTTTAGAAGGCTTTTTAAAATAAGTAAAATATGGGCTATGTTCTGAGTTGGGTCGTTAACAATTTTGATGGGTAATTCTATAAGCTTTGAGGGAATCATTTGTAAAGTAAGGAACTATTCATTGTGATACATCTCTAAATACATCAAAACTCCAGAATCTGGTAGCCATCACCTAGAGAAGGAAAAATGTACATGTTAAATCTGTTGCAGTTTGCAGCAATGCTGTGCTATAGCCATGTGGTAAATAGATAAAAATAGATGGAGACAGAAACAGAGTTGGAGACAAGGGGAATATAGGAAGGCAGAAAGTGATGAGCAGAAGAAAAGCAAAAGGAGATGGAAAGATGACAAAAAAGATGAAAGAAAAGAACGACAGCATCAAGTGGTTCGCTGCTGATCAAGGTGAGCAAGTATAATGGGGGTATATGAGAAACATTCTCAAAGAAATTTCTCTCAGGTTCAATAGCTTGCTGCTGTACCTACTGGCTTCCACAGCACAGGCTTCGAGCTACAATTCAATTTAGATGACAAGATCACTAAGTTTTCAAGAGGTCCCCCCCTACCCTCCCTTAAATGTTTCATAACAACTAAAAGAAACCCTAAATCAATACAGCAAAAATGTCATTCAAATGTTCATTACTTTCACCAAGCTGTTCTGTACCTGGACACTTCAGGGTGCTGTTCTCAAAGACAGAGGTGCTGTACTATTACTTCTTTTAATCTCATGGATGGCTGCTAGTACTGAAAATTATGTCAGAAACGAAATTGTCTAAATATGGTAAGGTTTGGTATTTCAGAGAAGATACAAGATGAACTGGGTGCACTGGAAGGACTGAGCTGATTTTCTAAATTTAGAAACCTATACATGAATATATTTTTCTTTTGCTTTTAAATAGTTGCCATGATAATATGTTCTCAACACACTAACAACCAGTTTTAAAACAGGTTCCCTGATAGGTAGAATTTTGTAACTAATTTTCTCTGAAAGCATGCCTGTGTCTGAAGTCAGCTTTGAATAGCTGCAAGTTACAAAGAGATTGCACAGGAAAATTGAATATTTGCTTGTACAAAAACCTAAAAATATGAGTGCAAATGACTGTGCAAAAGTGAGATGCATAATAAGTGAAGAGCTGAGGATTCTTTGCAATATGTTTCAACAGATTTCTGAATGAAACAGGAAAGAACATTACATTTCTTTGCTAAAAATGTGTGGAAGTCTTTGGGGATATCTTTTTGATAAATTAAGCCATTGTTAGATTATCCTGATTTTTTAACCCATTTTACTTCAGTAATGGTCATATAATAGCTTATTTTTTAATGATCTAAATCTCATTGCAGTTAATAGCTGTATTTCCATAGAAACACTGCAAATCTGCTTTAGTTGGGCACTTCCTAATGGACATGTTTCAAAGCTCTTCCTAGATTACTATTAGAGAAAAAAAAAGTAAGAGAACATTAAATTCTGCAAAAATCTGTGTCTACTCTATCCTATAATCTGGTATCCCTTCCAAAATCATTTAAAGACAAAACAAATACTAACCTTTTATTTAGAGGTAGTATCACTAAAAGTAGTCAGTATGCTTATTCTCCTGCTAGTTGCACCCAACCCTCAAAGAAAGAGCTCCTATTTAGTACAATATGAGCCCAATGCTGACTTCCCCCTGTAGCCGAAGCCAGTCTGATTCAATGATGAGAATATTTCTGCTAATGGCCGTGTGCAGTTTACACAATAGCCTTTTCTTTTGATCTGTAACTGAACCTGGAATGGGAAATGTATTCTGGAAATATTTAATTGTTCCTTGAGTTGGGCAAACATCTGAATGAAGTGTGTGCTGCAGGATTTGAATGAATAATTTAAAGAACATTATAAATAAAAATAATGCTCCCTTGTGCTTTCTACCAAACCTTCCTAAAAGCTTTGTGACAGCCCAGAAGAAATGCTGGGAGTAAGAGAGTAGTTGTTATTAATTGTATTTTGTAGATAAGGAAATGACTTCAGAAAGGTTAAACAAATTGCTCATGTTCGCTTTGTGAATCAGTATCTGCTTTCAAGAACAGAGCGCAGTTTGGGCCCATGCTCAGTGTGTAGCTCTTAGCATTTGTCTTTCCTGCAAAGTAGACAAACTGCAGCTTAAAGTTACCAAAGTCATCATGGGAAGTTAAGGTAAAACTGGCAGGGTTGTCATTGAAAGTTTTGTTAAATATTTTTTTTGGGGGAGAGAAGAGAAACATGGTTTTCCCCATGTTTTCATCTGTCCTTTGTGGCAAATCACTTTGATCTCCTTGCCTGTAGAAGCATTACAGAATTTGCGTTATGCAGCTGGTTCTGTGTCCAGTCTGTGCAGAAGACTGGAGGTATAGGATTCCCTTTATCCAGGGTGCATATACTGAGGACAATATGTAACCCTACGCACTGCATGCAGCAAGAAAAGGAGGGGAAGGGCGAGAAGAAAGGAAAGGCTTGTTTCCATTAAAGGCTACATGTGCCCACATATTTTCTAACGGAAGGTTATGGGAAATGGGAAAACTGAAATGGCACAGCAACTGATGGTCTTCTCATAAGGTTTCAGCTAATGATGGCTGTGGGGCAACAGTACTAGCTTTGATGACTCTCTATAGCATACAGAGCAGGAAGGCCAGAAGACCGCCAATACTTCAGGAAGCTTTCCAGGAGACAAATAGTATTGGCAAATTGAAATAACACAGGTGCTTGTGTGCCAGAAGGATCCAGGCTGAGATGCCCATCCAGGCTGAACTCTGTGGCAGCTGGAGAAGGCAAGCTCTCCAAGGAAGTTACTGCAGGATGAGAGTGCTTGAAACTAGATGGGTGAACTCAAAGCATTTTGTCTTTGTCTTCTGGTGTTTGATTTTGACTGGCAAGATTTTAAAAGACTTTGCCTCCATGCAATATATTTATTTCATAAGTCACCTACAAAGAAGTCATGTAGTACAATCTACCTGTCTAGATTAGTTATGTACTTAGTGGGGGCAGACAGACTACTCAGGAGGGTGATTTATCACTTTTTAATGGAAAACCTGTTTTAGGACAGGAAGAACTGTAATCCAAAAGAACAGAGTGAGGAGTGAGCAAGAGCCTGAAAATCTAACACACATTCAGAGAAACTTGAAAGTAGGTGGAGAAGGAGCTAATCTCAATTCTACAGCTATGAGTCATAGGCTATGGGTACACTAGCAAGGAATTTGGTGCCAGAGGAGTGGATCAGTATATAGAAAAAACTAATGCTGAGGCTCCTGCTTCTACATTATAAACTGTCTTGGCATCTTACATTTAACAGATTTAATCTGATCCTCTAGAGTAAATGACCATACAAAGTGTATTTTTGAAGCTGTTTGAATAATCAGTCACTGTTTTAGACCTTCCTGCCCCAGCTGGGGTTGGAGCATATTTGATGTCTATCCAAGACAGTGTTTTCAGTTTAGTTTTCTTTGAGAGAACTCTTGTTTGTATCGACCAAAACTGTTCTGTGAACTAAGACAGCTGGAGATCATGGTAGAATTTGCTCCTCAACCACTGTTCCAAACCACAAACTCCAGGTAAACACTTAAAATGCTGAATGATCTATTAGACACTTCATTTATATTCCAGAAGCTATATTTTATTTGTTAATTTCAATTTTCTAATGCCCTTTTAAACTGGGGTAATAACGCTTCTCCCTTTTCACCATCCTGCTAAACTGTGGTATTTCTTCTTATCGTGAAGTTGTTGTAGTAACACAGTAATATTTACCTGCATGAAGCGGCCCTCTGAAGTTCCCAGGTTCGCAATGGTAAGGTTCCCTTTGGTGAAGACGGATATCGAAGTTAACAGGACATTGTTGAACTGGCCCATGAACAAGTCGACCCTCTGCAGGGGAGTCGTAACTTCTAAGCGATATTCATCATCTTGTGCTCTGCAGTACGAAGCATTTCTTGAAAAAGCCTGTTTGAAAATGAAGTACAGATGAGTACTGTCTTTATGAGTAGCAATAGATCTTTGTCAGAATGAAGTCATTTAGCACAAATGCATACGACCAAAAGTATTTTAAAATGTTTCAAACTTAATTGCTTCATCAGTTGTGATGTTCCATGAGGAAGGCAACAAGTTCTTAATGTTAAGGGAATGTTTCTTTTAACTTTTTAAATCATGTCTGCAGGAATAAGACATGGTGTCTTTATTTAACTAGATGATATGGGTATAAGCACACATATCAAAGTATCCCTTCTCATAGTGACTGCCTTAATGCTGCTTCTCCAAGAGTCTGAGAAGTCTTGTATGGCAGAGCCTGCCCAGTGACACACCTACTTCTAAAACAGTTTCCTAGAAAAAGATTCTGTAACAACAATGGGTTTTTTTATATTAAAGTAACAATTTCCAATATTCTTCTCCTTCTATTTTCACCACCTTTTTCAGAGATAAAGTAGAGAAAAAGAGAAAGAAAAGGGAGATAAGTTAGGAAAAATATGTTTCTGATTGTATGTTCAAATGAAACTATGGGGAAGCCAGATTTTGATAATTACTCAGATTATTGTGCTGATCATCTGTGGTTCATGCACTGTTTCATCTGATCTCTATATATCTTGAGCATACTAAAATAATAGCTGCATTTGCAGGATTTTCTCTTTCACTTTGGGAATAGAGATTACATGTTTTTAATTTTCATTGGAAAAAGTCTTGAACAATACACTTTAAGTTATCTCTGAAGAAGAATATGACCTCCTAACAATTCAATAGTAATCTATTACCTGATAATTTAATTATTATTGATATTACATCATCTGTTTTGGGGACATTATATAAAGATAATAACCAGGACTCCCTTAAAGGATCTTTAACCAGTTTATTTGGAAGTCATGTAGCATGTTCCCACTGTGACATACTTTATGAATAAACATTTAGGAAGATTATAAAGGATCTTAGGGTGGTTCCCTCTGTTGAAATCAATAGTGAGCTTAATTTCTCCTTTTATTGATTTGTTTTTTGTCACAAACATGTTTTAAAAAATCTTTTCTGAAGCTTGAATGAAACCTTTACAAGACAGTAAAGAGTCTTTTTACTAAGCCAAATAGATCTGCATCATACCCTTAAAGAGCATGTAGGAGTAACATTTTATTGTCTTCTTTTCTATGATGTCTTTCCTCAAAGTATGAAAAAGAAAACAATGAATGAAGAATTTCTTGCTGGCCTAACTCTGGTGAATTCCAGACTGAAACCCAAAGCATTGAAAATACTATCAACAAAATGTTCAGCCTAGGTCAGTCCTTTGGTGTTGAATTGTGATGTGTCTGAGCTGAGCCCAGCAACAGCACTGGCAGGTGAGGTTTTCTGTGGTCCCTAGGAGTTGCAGTCAGCACTGGTGCCGGCTCTTCTGAAGGTGCCCTGTCAATTTACTGTATCATTTAGGTGAAAGCCTACGTCAGACCAAATGAGCAGTTGAAATCTCTGTGCAGTGCCTTAATGGTACAGAAAAATGGCTTCTAAATTAGATCTGGTACAGCAGTGACTTAACAGTTTGGTTATCCACGTACTAAAGGGTTTACTATATTAGTTTTCTTATTAACTGTTAATATACTGTGGTTTTTGCTCAGCAGGAACTGAACTAATACTTTGAACTAGGAACACCGAACACACTTTAAATATTTTTCAACCCAGTGTTTGACTGGGTTAAATCATCAATGGGCAAATTTAGTTTTTCTTTGTTTTGGCCACCAAACAAGTTAAAAGCTGTATTCTTTTGCACTCATATCCTACCCAGTCTAAAAGTATTTCTGAAACATCTGTGCAGATTACTCATACAATGAGTATGAATAGTTCAAGTGCAGAAAGATGTACAGTTTTCATGCTTCTTGAAATAAGGCAGATTTCTGATTTTACCCTCCCCCAACTTGGGATCTTTTCTCTTTCCTGTAACTGCTTTTTTCCATAAGTAAAGACTTTGGAGAGAGATGTTTCAGTGCTAAGATTAAAGTACTTCCTCCAACATAGTCACTTCAGCACAATTCAAACATCCTAACAAGCTGCCTCATGAAACCCTGTTCAAGCTCTTTGGAAAAAGTGGCTAGATTTTCCTGCTTGCCCTGACACCTTTCTTAGCTTCTCCGAAGTCAGCTCAGCCACAAAGTCAGCTCAGCCTTCCTCAGAGATGCCATAATTTTGTCTATCTGCTGAAGAACCTGCAGATTGTTACACATATGGTTCTTACAAACCCTGGAGCTTCATGGATTAACCATAATGTAGGGTTGGCTGTTCAAGAAATAGGAAGGCTTTGATCTTTGAGTAGAAATGCAGAGATTAAAAGGCTACTTAGAAAACTAAAGGAAGATTGATAACAGGGAAAATTTTGGCAAAGAAGCTGCTTTAAATTAACACTTTTAAGCCTGATTCTCTCTCTGTCTCTCCCTCCCTCCCCTCCTCCCTCCCAGTATACTCATAACTATCCATTTGGCTGTCAATGTGGAAAAATAACTGATGTCAGATGATGCACTCTGGATATTTTGCCAAGTTCCACTGAGAAAGCACACAACTATTGAAATGGACGATTAGAGCACGGGTAAGTGCTTGGGTTCAGCTATATTGCTTCTCCTGCAGGACAAGAGGTGCCAATTGTGCGTGTGATTCATAGACAGGGCTTTGTTACTGTTAAGCTGGCACAGGTGTGCCTCTGGAATGCAGTGAGGTGTGAGCAAGCCCTGCCTTACAGTGGTGTCCAGAAGATAATTAATGTTATCTTATTTGTTCATACAGGAAGTTGTGGTGTTTTGGAATTTACCCTTGATTTGGTCCACAGAAGACAAACATGACAAAAAAGGCTCTAGACGTTGCTGAGCTGAGCTATCAGGAGCTGTCACTGTTTTGCAGCTAACTGATGGTTTATATGTCACATTCAGTGACCATAGAAAAAAAGCATTTCAGACAGAGTTGCGCATTTGAAACCTAAAGTGCAAAGAGGGGAGGAATTCTTACAGATACTAATGAAAATCTCAAAAAAATACCCAGTTAGGTTTGTGTCAGAAAAGTGATCCAAAAGTCTAGTCTGCGGTCTGAATACTATACTCAGGGAAAAAAATCCAAATATATTTTTGTGAGATTTTCTCTAATTTGCAGTGACTGCAAATTGGAGAAACACCCCTCCAGGCTTGTTCTTCTAGAGCTGGCCAAAACCTGCTCTTAGTAAAGTGCAGTGCTCATATAGCAAGTGATATTATGTATAATGTCTAGATATTATGTTTAATGTCTTGAATAAACTGGAAATCAATGACTTAATCACTGTAGAACATTACATACTGTCTTGTAAGCCACTTGGAGGACATCATTAAAATTAAATTTTAATTTGACAAATTGGAGAAATGGTCTGAAAGTAACTAGATGTTATTTCCTAGTGTCAATCATAAAATACTGCAGTTAAAGCTCAAATGAAAGTAGGAATATGCATGAGTTGTATTTCCTGGTGGTTTGTTTATATGACTTTTAACTTGTTGGCTGCCAAGAATCAAAATTCTAAGTATCAGCTTTTGTTTTCTGCTATGAATTTTGGGATTCTCCTTCAAGAGAAGTGGTCACCTACAAGAGCCAACAGCATTTCTCCTTTCATAGAATCAAAGAATCCTTTAGGCTGGAAAAGACCCTTAAGGACCTGTGGCATAACGTGGAGTCGGGAGACATAAGCTATTGTTAAATGATCTGGATCCAGATGTGTGCAAATGGCAAAAATCCTTTTTCAAAGAAATTACTGCGGAGTGAATGAATAGACGATTCTATATAACAAATTGGCTCCCAAGACTACTAAAACCTAATAGAGTGTATAAGTTCCTTATCTCTTCTGTTGTGGACGTCTGTGAATTAAGATGAATAATCAAACTACAGTTTTCAGAATGGGTCCTATTGGCATCAAACACATAGTGGTGAAGAATTTACATGTACAGCAGACTCTGAACAGGAAGAGTGACCACAAGGAACACAGAAGAACCTTATCATATTTTCCTCTCTAAATATTTCCATGTATTTTTAGCCAATATAACTTTGCTCTTCTTGATACACTTGAATTTTCTGGGTAGTTTGCACTATTACTCTTCAGGTGAGAAGTGCATTTGATCATGGCTTCTCTCCCTTGAAAATACAAGAATGTAATTCTGGCCCAAATAATTCAGTGAAGCCAGATTGTTGTCTGAGGATGAGAGTGACTTGATCATCATCATGGTAATGATGATGTAATCCTAAGGAAGGGAAAAATGAATTATATTGTAGGGCTCAGTTTTTTTCCAGTGGAAGCCAATCCATGTGCTAAACAGTTCCCATTGAAGCAGAGCCACTGTGCTTCTGGTTTCTTCTTGACCAGTGAACAACACCTTGAGGGTGTGTAGCTGCTGTGAACTCAGTCCAGTGTTCATGCAGGACAGAACATGTCTGGGACAGGGGACTGGGTTCTCTGTTTCTAAGAACTTCTGCTGAGGCAATGAAGCTGTACTCTAAAAGGTAGAAGAGCTTTTCCTCTTTTTGTTTTAAACAAAGGATAGTTTCCCTTTTCTTCATTCCTCCTCTTCCCAATACTCCTCATGTATTTGAAAGCAATTCAAAGATTTTTTATGAAATACAGAGAAAGCATGTCCCTTTCTGAGAATAAAATTTTTAAAAGAACTCCGTCAGTGTAAAATCTTACACAGTATAATTTCACTAACTCTTAATACTTGTTGCTTTGATCTACTTCACTGCTAAAATGAGATGGGGGAGGGAACTCACTGAACTGATGCTCCACTTAAAGTAATAGGTAAAAAAACATCAACATGTTAAATGTAATTAGTTAATACAAATTAAGATGATTTCATGTTCTTTTGTCAAGATCATTCAAAGAGTTATTTGCTTTTGTCATTGAACAGTACTGCATTAGTTCTCATAATCTGGTTAGTGCATTAGCACTAAGTAAATCCTATTGATTCAGCAGACAAAATGGACCTAAGTAATCTTTGTGTTTTGCTGATTTCCCTTATATTAATTTAGCATTTAACTCAGTATACAGATTATCAAAAAGAGGTGTTGACTAATTACACATTTTTAAGAAATAAAGGAATTCATTGGACATATTGTGCTGATGAAAGCAGTTTTGCTGTATAATTGTAGTGTCTATTAGGTGCATTTTTCATAGAAGTCCCTAACATGGAAGTTGAGGTGAAATAGAAAAGCTGGGAATTCCATCTAGACCAGTTATCCAAAGACAATGCTGAGTGTGGAGACTCTTATTCCAACAAAACATTGCACAACAACTGCACGTCTAGCCAAAACAGTGGTGCAAGACATGTGTGGGACAGAAAGAAGTCCAGAAACTAGAAGAAAACCATGCAATTTGCCCTAATTTCCACAGGCTGTGTATAAAAGCAGGTGACATCTGCCTCAAAAAAATTAAGCTCTTGCTATCACTTCCTGCAATATCACTTCTCTAGCATTTCTTTGTTTTCACACACACTGTAGACAGCACAAGTAATAATTTCAAATGACTTACACTTGCTTTCTGAACCATTTATTCCATGGATCTTCCTCCTCAGCATTATTATTTTTTTTAATTTACTGTGGGATCTGATTCTGGTTTTACTTGTATGTTTGGAAATGAGGAGTAATTCCACTCTGATGCAAAAGCTGTCTGAGATCAGAAACCCACATGCCACCTAGAAAGTTTGAGTAACACAGCTCTCTCCTGGATAATAATTACCTACTCGTGCTTTAGTGAGCAATAATGATGGCCAGATGTGGTCCTGAGTCAGAATAAGTAGAGTAAGAAGAAAACTGCTGAGGTAAGGTGGGTGCTGAGTGAGCTGAAAGGCAGATGTCTGCTTTGTCAGGACTTATGTGTCTCTGCATCGTTTGGCAGCAGAATATGAGGAAAATTCATTGCTTGCTTAGATGTGTCAACCACCTACCAAAGCCAGGTGTGATGAATCCAGCACTTAGATCTGCACACAGTGCACTGCATAATCAGCTTTTCTTTCTCTGGAACTTGGAATTGTGCTTAAAGAAATCCAAGCCAATCTTTCAGAAAGGGTTGACATGGTCCCATGGCAGAATAGTCATCAGCAGACTTGACATGAACTTAATCTGGGATTAAGGAGTCTTAGAATTTGGGCTGAACCGAGGAAAGGAGGCTCAGATCTGAATATTATATATCTTTAGGGAGTGTCCTTAGTATTACATTACTACTAGTATACATTTTGGACATGTCTTTTTAGAGGACTGTAAATTTTTTCTAATTTGCTAGGCTGCATAGGATAAGAAAATTATTCTTTGTCCAGTTCTACTCTTTAGATTTATTTAAGGACCTTCAGAAACTGAGACATAAAAACCATGTGACCAGATATCCATTTTAATAAAATAAAGATTACTTTCTGCCTGAAATTATTTCTGTGCAATTCCAGAGAAAAGCAGCAGAGTCACTTTTCCACACTAATAACTAATAGGGAACCCTGCCTTCAGTGGAAGAATTTGATTTAAAAGTCTGGAAATGGAACATTATTAGTAACTCTGGCTGATAAAGCTGTGCCCTTTGCAGAAAATGGTAGTTTAATGGATACCACTTTTTCACAGAGAAATCCAGCTTTCATCAGGAAGATGATAAAATACCAAGCAGCAGCACTGGGAAGCAAGCAAAGACAGGTCACTAACAGGACATCAGGAGAAGGAAAACTGCAATTTTGGCAGCTGTTGGTGCCTAAGAGGTTAGTCCCCAAACTCCATAGCTCCCGGGGCTTGGAAAAGTCTGCAAAGATATCTACCACTAGGGGTGGCGTGGTGCTTTCCAAAAAAACTCTCTGACCTGCCTTTTTCCTTGCCTTGCCATTTTCTCGGGAACTCCCTCGTGAGGGTGTCCATGTGGCCGGTCCCAGAGATGCAACAGCCCTTACCGCTGTAGCCAAGTGTTTGTTAAATCCGGCCCAGCCTGAGACAACTTTACCCAGACCCACACCCATGCTCATACCACACCCCTACACACTCACACCTGTGTCCCTGCCCGTGCTTCCCTCCCATGCTCCTTAACTACAGTCCAGACTCTCCCTGCAATCCCTTATGCCAGGCTGTTTGCCCCAGGCAGGTCTTCCTTGGCCAGGTGGCCATGTAGCTAATGGTGGAGGGGAGCTGGCTGGTGAGCACACCCTGCCTTGCACTCCACTGGTACGGGCACAGCGCAGACCCCCAGCACTGCCAGGACTTGGGGCAGACAGGCAGTGAGGGCAGCACAGGAATGTGCATGCAGCCTATCCCCTTATTACTAGGGTTTAAGTATATCTTAAAGGGTGCCAGTGCACTCTGCCCATCATTCTGCCCTCCTCATTTATTGTCCTGAGATGTCAGAACCCCATAGAGGAGTTTGCATACGGATGGGAACAGATTTTGTGCCCAGGCAGAGTGCTGTATGCCATCTGATACAGCATTTCCAGAGGCATAAATGACTGAACTAATCTAATGGATTCTGGTGCCTGACTTTTAGGGAAAATATTCGGTCACGTTCTACTCCCAATATAAAAACACCACAGTGCTGTGATATGATGTGAATATTGTTATGTGATGTGAATATTGTTATATTACGATAACCCATTTTAATCAGAGATATGTGGTGTTATTTTTAAACCTGCCAAAACTTTAAGCCAAATTGTGTGGGATATTACAGTTACAGGCCCTAAAAAGAGTTATTTGTCTCTGTTTATTTTATTAAATATTCTTAGACACAGCCTTAAGATGACAGATCAATAAGTGCCTTTGCGGTTTCCTGATAGAAGGCAGCAATTATTTTCTTCCATTACAATATAAGCATAACCTAATTTTACTCATCTATCATGTGTGTAATGGCAATAAAGAAGCATCACTATGCGTTTATTTTACTCTCACTTTATCTTTTGTTTTGGTGCTCTTCTGTTTTCCCTTCATGTTTTCCAACAGTTTGTGCGTTTCATTTAACAGGAGTTGTGACCAGTTTGTCTTGCCTTATGACACTTGCTGGGAACATGGTGGCAAAAGCCTGTCTGTGGTTTCTCTTTTCCTGTAAGGTCTAAGTATTTTAATCTTTCACCTGAACTTACCTGTAAAAAACCAAAGACATAAGATCTTTACAGAGCTGAATTTGGATTTCCTTTTTAGAGGTGCTTTATCATATAAGTCCATGATAATGATTGAAGTCGGGTAATTTGGCTTACAACTGTTTAGCACGTAAGAGATGCAGAAAGGCTAAACAAAGCCTGTAAGATCATGATCTATCTAATGACAACTGAAATGTATACTATATATATACTGAGATTGTCAAGGCTAAAATCAGCTCATTTTCCTCACTTGAAAAATCACATTTAATCCATGGTAAAGATGCACACTACTGGACTATGTCTGCAAATGAAGTAAGCAGCATTTGTCTCCCCATCTAAACACACTTCTGCTTTGAGGATACCACACTGGGGCTGATAATGACTAACTGACCAAATAAACTCTGCTTAAAGGCTACATCCAGTTTTCTCTTTGTTGTGGGAGATTCCTGAACAGTGATTCAAAACCCCCCACAGCAGCTACCTCTCAGATATCTTTGTCCTGACTCAAGCAATAAAACCTCCTTCCTATTACTCCTATTTTTTCTTTTAATTCAAAGCCAGTTCTGTTTCTATCTTGCTGTCATTTAAGTGTCAGCCAGCTCTTCACTGAAGGAAATTATTAGGCAGTACTAACTGGTCACAGCTCTGCTGAAGTACATCTGACATCAATCAGATGCTCCATCGGATTCACTTTTCCTAACCCTGACTTCAGTGAGCCCAGGTTTTGGCTTAATATGTATTACACTTAAACACAACTGGAAATGTTTTATTTCAGTTTTATGAAGTTTTCCATGAGCACTGGAGTAAGTGAAGCACAGTTGTGTCTGGATTTGTATCTCATGGTTGGTTGACTTTGCTCTTCAACTAAGCTCTGATGGACTTTTCCCATGGGTGAGCAATACCTTCTTCAGTCCTTGTGACTCCTTCTTATGCTTACAAAGGGGCTCCTAAAATTTCATCAGTTTCCATAGCCTGAGCCTATATGGGATTGATGCCTTTTCCTGGTCTTAAAATTAAGAGAGCTGAACACAGTTAAGAGGGAAAAGGGTTTTACCTTGGTATTTATTTAAGGATCCTTAGGTGCGCTGAAATGCACATCGAAATGCACCCCGAAATCCTCACCAGTGAAAATGGCCACCCACAATGTGATGTGTATACAATTATATGCCTTGCAAAAATTAGCATATCTATCACAGATTCCCCAGTGAGGGACTTGGATGAGACTCCTCATGAGGAACCTTCCCCCTGGATGGGCCTGTCTTTGTTTATAGAATGTGTTCTGGAGAGGACCTTGGTGTCTGGGGTTTCCAGAATGTTTGGTCTCTTGGCTTAATGGAATACTAGGTCCAAGGGAAGTTATCAAACTTAAAGAATTATAACTATGTAGGCTAAAAGCACTAAGAATACATAAAAGCTATATAAAAGAGTGTATAAAAGGGGTATAAAAGAAAAAGCAAAAAATCATCATGGCATCAGGATCTGTCTCTGGATTCACACTTCAATTCACATCTTTAAGGTTTCTTATTGCTGAGGCTCTAAGGATAACTGACAGAAAGACAGACCTAAAATAGCATGACTACATAAACTTCTTTTCTTTAGAAAACAAGGCCAAAACTGCACAAACTTTGTCAATCACATCAAGATGAGTGGAAGTTTTCCTTATTTTTGCTTTAAATATGAGAACAACAAGTTGAGGAAGTGTTTTGGATGTATCATTCAGGTTTATTTTGGTCTAATTCTGCCTTTAGGAGCCTCAGATTAAACAGTCCTGAGGGACAGCCACTTAAAAAGATGGACTACCCAAAGTCCAACAAAATTATGTACAATTGTCTTATGGGACTTTTTTTGATAACATGAAATGGCCTTCATCAATCAGACTCTAACTGTAAATTATCAGAGAGCACTTCCTTGCAAAGCAGGCTAGAGGCTCATTTTTCTTTTTAATGTTGAAGTTAGTGGTATACCATATTCACTGCTAGACTGTTTTCACTGGCCTATGACTTAATTTTGCAGTGGTCAGTTCCTTTCACTTGCATCAGTGGTCTGTGGTTTTAGTCTCTCAACATCAAAGAGAAAGATCATCTTGGCTACATTACAAAACCAAGTTTTGAACTTCGCAAAAATAAACTGTGACAAACTCTCATTTTATAAAAGCTTTCTTTTAAGTTGAAGGTGGTTTAAAGAAAGGTGAAAAATGTTTTATACCCTCATGTACACTTTTACAAAGTACAAAGAAGGGCCCAAGAGGAGTTGAGGGGTTTGAGACTTTTTTTTATTAATTATTATTTAATCTCCAGAAAAACCAGGAAAGACCAGATTGGACATTTTTGGGAAAAGCATAAGAAATAATGTGCTTTCCTTCTTCTGCCTGCTCCTTCCCTCCCTTCACATTCCAAGCCTTCAGGTCTATTTTACACACCAGAGAAAAACAGGTGTATAAAGGATGGCTGGCAAATTCTTTCCAATCATTTTGGCTAGCTGAAATCTGAAAAACCTCACAGGACACTTTTTACTGGAGCTTAATGAGTCCTCTGGAATAAAGCAAAGGAAATGGAATGGCAAAGCTTGACAGTCTTGATATTTCAGTGTTAAACAAACAATCAGGACAAAAATTTCTGACTGCCTTTATGCCATTTAAAAGAACCACAAGAAATCACAGAAACATTTTTCCCTTTTATCAATTTAATGTAGCAGAAATCAGAGCTCTGATGACATTTCTTGAAAATAGGCAACTATAATAAACATGTCCACAGTATAAGACATTCATTCTGATATGCAAAGCAGCAGCAGCGTCTGGAAAAGCTTTTGAAACACGAAAGTACTTCCCAGCATGTGAAAAGTGGCAAATTATTCTGTCAATATTTTAATGGTGTACTTTGCTTTGAAGAGATCACCTTATGAAACAGGTGTATAGGCAAGTGCAGAATGAGATAAGTTAAAGGCCATGAGCTTTAAAGACAGTCATTCACAAATCATATACCCCAGGAATACAGAATAAAGTACTTTCAGAGAAGGACAATGTTTCTTGTTAAAAATGAACTGAAAAATGAAAAAAAAAAAAAAAAAAAAAAAAAAAAAAAAAAAAAAAAAAAAAAAAGAAGAGGATATTACTACCAGAAATGAAAAATTAGGACAGCAATAACACAGTGAAGAGAGATAAGCTACTATGCTGAGTATTTGCTAACTTGTTTTTAGTTCCTGAAAATTGCCTGTCCCCCTCCTACAAGAAAGGGAATAAAATGCTGTGTCTATTGGGGCTGCTGTATCAGCATCCACTGGCAATGCCTACATCTGTGCTGAACACCTGGAGCCTGCTATAAGCAGCCATCCCCCAAATTCCAAGGCTGCTGTGGTTAGGCTCAGACTGTCAGACCCTCTCTGAGCACACTCCCACTACTGGGGAGAAGCCACAGGGTCTCTGTAATGGGTTCTTCTCCCCAGACTGCCCTGTCTCACTTCTGGGAGAGGGGAGCAGCCCTTCTCTTTGACGAAATAGACTCCTACCTCCAACCAAGGCATGTGTCAACACCCTGACTTGATGCCCTGTGCTGAGCAGCTGTGCTGAAGAGGACAAGGGTGATACTTGGGGTGAAGAAGGCCTGTGGCTCCCACTCTCACTTCAAGCCATGCCAACAGTGGGATATGACAGATACCATCCACCTCTAAATGCAGGTTGAGCTGTTGATCTGTCCTGACACAGGCCTCATATTGGCTTAGCAGAGCCCTGCCACAGAGGCTGTGGCCCTCTGGTAGAAGACAGCGTGCCACCTCTGAGCTCCAGATGTCTTGTTTTTGAGAAAAGAAAGTTTCCCAGATAGGATATTTAAGGGCTTACTTCATAAGCAGGTGATTCAAAGTTCTAATATTTCATGTTCCAAAGCAACTGTTAAAACTACCCAATTCCCAGATTCTGTATTTCTTTTACAAAAGACCTGAAACTAGCACAGACACTGGACAGAAGGGAAAGGGAAAATATCTGTGCTTCCTCTGCTCACAGTATTTCATATGGTTGGAGAGGAGCAACCTCCTGAAGTCACAGTGTACAGAAATGCAGCCCTCCCACCCAGGACCACCTGAGCCCTCATTCAGATACAGATTTCACTGACACTTATTTCATGCAGAAAACTGATGTCAGTCGGACTGTTTCTGTACCAAGCATGAGTAACTACATTACAATCTGGCTCTTCATGGCATATTCCAAAGCAGCTCTTTCATTTTTTTCTGAGAAGGGCAGTGATTCAGCATTAACATTCTTTTAGGTATGTGATGTTTTTCAGGGGCTCTTCAGTGCACATGAATATGAATTTTTATGAATTATTTTTTAAATATTAAAAGAAGTAGCTGCCTAAATGTTCGATTTATCTGCATCATAGCTTCTCAAGCAAAAAACTACATATTTAGCCTCATAAAAACCTCAGTGATTTTCATACTCAATTTACAGGAATTAATCCTTTTAGAGATGAACTAACAGCAATGCTAAGCAACCTGCAATGATCAGGGACTTACATTTTGTAACTGAAACTGAAGGAACAGATACCTGGCAATGGAGTAGGCAGAGGGAGAACAGTAGTCCCAAAATGTAACAAATCAATTATCACTTACCCTGTTCAAGCAGTATTTGCTCTCTTTCCCGTAAAAGTGTTGGAGACATTTCATGTTCTGCTTGTCAACAATCTTGTTGAAGAACTCATTGATGGTTCGCACAGAGACGGCACAGACAGCAGATCTGTTGGTTGGTTCAGAAGAGTCTGGTTTGCTTTGTGCAAAAACACCATAAAGGATATCATCGTTGAGCCCAAGGCCCATTTCGTGTGCCAGAGCTGCACCAGGCTTGCTTACGTAGGCAGCTTGCAAAATGTTGAATACCTCCTTTCGGATGGACCTCTTTCTTCGCTTTTCAGTAAAAATGCACTCAAGAGGCATTTCCATGTAGGAACGCATCTCTGAGTCTAAAGTGCAGAAGCGGATAATTCTAGTGTGAAAAGATTGTGAGTCAAGAGTTTCTCTCTGTACAGTTAAAAAATAGACAAAGTGATCATTTTCAAAGGCATGGACATACCTAATGGGATACGAGTCACGGAACTGAGGGAGGATATCTATATAAGATTGATCTGTGAGAAACTCAAAACCGTCCTGTGTTTCTTTTAATCTTCTAACTGATATTGAATGCAGCACATGGGGAGGTTGAAATGTAGATGTCACAGTATTTCCAACAAAGAAGTTGACAAACCTGTCCTTTTCAGTCACCAAAACTTTGGTTCCTAAGGTGCTAACAACACAGTCAGGACAGTTATCTGCTTCTCCATCCACCTGGGGTGAGTACATGCAGTGCACCTCGCTTTCAATGTCAGCAGGGTTGTCTGGGTGAATGATGTGACGGTGGCAGATGCCTCCGGACACACTCCCACAGCTGATGAGCTGATCATCATAGTAAGTTTCTAAAAGCAGTGCCATGTTGACATTATCCTTCCACACGCTGTTAGATAAATTGGCTTTATCTCTGCAATCTTCACATGGTGCACAGTCAGGGTTCTCCAAAACAGGCCCAGTCTTGTACACAGAAATGTTCTGGAGAGTTTCATTTAGTACATAAATCTTGTTGACTGCTCCAATATAAACATGATGCTTATATAAAACTACATTCTGAATTGGTGTTTCTGCAACGAAGTTAGGAAGATCATATTTTACACCAAGATTCATCTCTGATTTTTTAGCTGCTTCTTTGCATTGTCCATGGCTCCTCTGCAGCAAGGCAAACAGGAATACGATAAACCCAGAAGGATATGCAGTTAAAGGCTTCATTGTCAGAGATCTAATCTGTCAAAATATATTTAATGGAAAATCTGGTTATATTTCATATAGTAAATCGCCAGTTTATCAGACAACAGAAATCTGTTTCTAGGCTGCATGTAGTAGCTGACCTATTTCAGTTTAAGAAGTGTTGCAATCTTGCTTAGTGTCATAATAGTTGTGCTAGAAATGACTATAATCCCTGTTCTTTGTGGGTACCCATTTCACTGCCTTTAGAACAATTCACAGAAGGATTTTCTTATGATGAACTTCTTGAGACCCCTCAGCATGTTGTAGAGCAGCAAAAGAGAGAGGACTACTTCCACACTGGCATTAAACTAGCTGACTGATATGGTTTAGAACAGGATGGCGTACGTGCAGCTGAAAGCAAAACTGCCCAGGACACTTAGGACACAACTGCACACAAAGCAGTTGGAGCACTTCAATGTGTGGGTATAAGATATTTGTCAAGTTCTCAAGGGGCTGAATGGGCTCTTAGCACAGCTGATCGAAAGTAAGAAATACAAAAGACATGAAATAATAAGAAGATTTGAGCTGGAGTGGACTTCTATTCTGTTGATATTTTTGGTTAACCAAGGAAGAGACATTTCTCCACAAGACCAAAGGAAGCAACCCCTCTCTCTCTCCCTCCAGCTCCCCAGATCACTGTCTTTCATAAAGGCACAGTGTGGAAAAAAGAATGTCTTTTTTCAGCCAGCCCTACTTCTTGGAATAGTAATTTTCCCTAGTGTTGACAAGGCTTTGTAATGTATTATTAGAATATTTTATGCATCATGTGGTGCCTGGCATGTGCAAGCTTTATTTTAGACCCTGTACCACAGCAGTAAGTCACTCTGGTGAGCCTTACAAGATACAGGCGTATCGCTGTATTGTAAACAAAGGGCTATCGAGTGACCTACAGCCATTAACTGGTGAAATCAAACCACCTAGCACTTCTCTCTTTTTTTTGCATCTCCACACAGTTGTTTGATGTGGCTTGAAAAACCAAAGGCAGATGACTTGTGTGATATTTCACCCCCTTGAAAGATCAATGAAATGAGCTGTGGTTATGAGCGTTTCAGTGCAGTATCCACACTATGCCCTGTCACACCAGACATTTTCTGTTAACATCATGACACAGTTGTTAAGCCAAATTTAGCTTCTTCGTGGAGAAAACAATTATGCATTCTAACAGCAGTATGATCACATACTTTGGGAAAATCCTTCTAGTTTGACTATAGTTAGGCAATTGTTGCTAATCAAGAAATGCTTGTGACCACTGAAAGAATTTAAAATAGATGACCTAGAAAATTGCAAACTGAATAATAGGAATCTGTACCAACTTTTTGTTTCATTAGGACTTCAAGCAAAATGAAAATGTGACTATAGATCAGAGCTGTTTCAGCTGTGTATAAATCCAGTGTTTTCACTAGATTGGTTAAAACAATCCATCAATAATTCTTGTGGTGTGTTATTTCAGCATCCACTGAATTCCTTCTGTGGTTTACCTCTTTAATTACACAAAACAATAGGTATTGGAAACTAATTGTTCTTTCTCCCTGTTATCTGATAAGAATCACGATCGAGACTTGGGGATAAAAATCAGAAACACGGACTGTTTGCAAGCATTAGCTGGTAAAAACAAGTCACACTTCTAGTGCTGAGACATAAAGATGTTCCTTCAAACCAGAAACATTTTTCTGATATTAATTAGTGATAACAGAATCCAGGAAACAAATCTGGCCTGGATTTACATGTGAAAAAAAAAAGAAGAAAGAGCAAGGATATTGCTATAATTAGGAAATAGTCCCAGTACACAAAGTGCTGACCTCCATATTGTATAGGGCAGGAAATTGTTTTCTCGTCCTCTGTAACATCTTGCTGTCGTGGAATTTTTCCCGCTCTGTGCTGGGATGAAACCAAGAGCTTTCAAAGTTTGTGTAAAACACCCAGAAGTCACACATGATCCAAGAACAACCGTGTTCACGTCCTGCCTGGCCAGTGCCAAGTGAAGGTCCCAGCACTGGGAGGAGTGGGTGCCTGGTCTGACTGTCTGCCTCTTTTCAACCAGCACTTCCACCCAAGAAACTGCTGAAACTGATACATTCCTGCAGATTCACTTCTTATGAGTCAGCATGTTCTGACAAATACTAAATTAAGCAGAAAATTCCAAAAGTGCTCTATTTGTGACACAATGCAGAGTTAGGTATATTGTTTACTGCAATAAGTTTAAACCCACATAACAGAGGTGGCCCTGCAGTGGAGAGAGAAAGCAATGGGTGGGACAAGAGTTGGGTGAGGATGAGGCTGATTGGCCACCAACACAGGAAAAAAAGATGGAAGGAAGGTTACATGACAGGCACCTTATTTGTTGCAGTATATTCTGTGCTGTGTTCTTGTTTTAATGTTCCCAAATGGATTTCTCACCCAGTATGTCCCTCAGTCTTCAGTTTACAATCCTCCCCATTCTTCCAGTGTTTGAAAAAGAGAATCCCAGTTGTCCAACAACCAGTACCAGTGTGCACTGCAGGGGTATTTAGAGCCAAAAATACTATCTGACTTATTCTTTCATTCCAACCATGTTTTGGGATGTGAGGCCAGTATCCTCAGACAGGCTGCTCTGCCTACACTCAGTAAAACACCACTGATTTCAATCTATGCTCTGGAGACCAAAAATTCCACCTTAGACTCCTTTAACAAGTGAGGTTGGAACTGGAAATTTAACAGTAAGAACAAAGCTGGGACTCAGTGTGATGTAAAGGATGCCAGGAATAATAGGTACTTCATTTTACCACTACAGGAAGGAAAGTATGAGCAATAAATGAAAACCAAGTCATCTTTTCTCTTCTATTTGAGTCTCATCATGGTGCTTTCCTTTGTATACTTTTGAGAAATTTGAAGCATCCTCCCAGAAAGAAATCTGCTGATTCCCACCTGTGGGAAGCTCCAGCTCAGAGTTATGGGCAGCTCTCTAGGGAAGATGGTTCCCCACAGTCCATGTCTCCAGCATACTGTGAATCTTCCCTCAAGGTGCCTGATATCAGAAGGAACATGCCCTATGGTGAGATGTTTACAGCTTAGGGAGAACACAGGAATCGTGTGAAGAGTACAATGTACTTCACAGTCCTCACATCATATAAACTCTGCTGCTCCTTACTCAGAGTCTCATGACATTTGGTGACTCTTTTCATCTGCATCTGACCCAGGTTCTTACTCTATTCCGACACTGCAACCTCCAGCACAGAGTTGCTCTTTTGTAACCTCCAGACCAGGTCGCTGCAAATACACTTCCCCTGAATACAGCCTGAAGAAGCAGAGAAATTCTGGTGAATTAAAAATTCAGTCTTGCCTCTCTTCAAAGGTCCAACAGTTCTCCTTAGCATACACTCAAATGTAATTCATTGAACTGAAAGAGTTTTGATGAATTAGAACCAAAATACTTGTGCTATAGATACAGGTCAAAGAACTAGCTGCTGTCTATCCATTGCAGAAGGAAAACAAAGAATCCTTTTGTTTTTCTACTTGGTTTGAATGATGGATGCTGTTCAATCTTTGTGACCTTCCTGTGACACGTGTGTGTGTCCTTCGTGTGTCTACAGATGACTTGTAAGATTTGGCCTGCGATAGCTATCAGTGAGCAATAGCTGTGCATGGATTATTCCTTTTGTAAGAGATATTTTCAAAGCCAGTGTCATGATGTGCTCATTTTTCCATCCCTCATCAGACAGTAGCCAGTAAAACTGATGAGAAAATAGATTTTGGTTAACCATTGCAAATGGTTGGTAATGATGTGTCATATTAGTGTGATTGGCAACCTCAAGTGCTACGGCTGGTGCTTTCCATCAGGCTTGGTCTTGAGTGTTTTTGTACCATTAACAGTTTCCCAATAGCAATCTTCTTGCTACAAGTTTCATTCCCTCTAATTATGGGCTGGGTGATAATTTGTAAATATTGAATATCATGTCTCTCCTTCAGATTGTTTGCCACTGTTCTGACAAGTCAGGCCTGGCCTTATTGTGGAATAATGTTCAAGCTGGCATATGCAAGGAAGCCAGAAAACACAGCCATGCTTGTTTTCCTTTCCCTCATTTCAGAAACTTGGGTCACATTTATTTCTGATCAAAAGCACTCCATGGATCTGCACAAGCTCAGACAACACACTGACATGAAAGCATTTTGTAGGTTGTTTGGTGCATCTCATTTTTCCTTGCTTTATTACAGGAAAGGAAATGACAGGGTCCTCTTTATCCCACAGAGAGCGTGTTTGTACATGAACATATCTAGTCCTCAGATAGGTCATTTCAGGTTAGGTAACAGCAGAGCTGTGTTAATTCATGTTTCAAAAACTTTATTGTCAGCAAATGGCAGCCTTTTCCCCTCTTTAAGGTTGACAGTATGGTTTTATACTTTCTCCAGTGGGATAGTACATCTTCTTCCTTTGGTCTCTGACAGAGTTGTGGTGGCAAATTTATATAGAATAACCCTAGTAACTACTCCTCCTGAGAGCTCAGTTTGCTTTGCTCTTTTGGACTAAAATCTGTGCCAGTGCAGGACCTGATTCCCTGTGGTTCAGAGGCTGTGCCATGGAGAGAGAATCATCATTTAAGAGGGCAGGGGAAAATGAGAGGGGGTGATGATAACAGCTCCATCCATCCAGCTTTAATCGGTTGTTGCAAATCTGTCACAGCACTGGCATCAGCTTCAACAGATTAAGCTCACAATGGATGTGTCTTCATCAGACTTTTCAATTAACCAATTGCATCTGCACACAAGGTTGATTACATGTAAAACACTTAGTGAGGGTAACCCGTTTTCTATGTTCACAGGTAAAAAAAGAGTTGTTAAATCCAAACTGAGTTAGTTACTTTAAGATAACAGAAAGAACAAGGAAATTGAGTAAATAAGCAGCAAACATACAAATTATCCGAGAGCTGCATTCAAATGGCTAATCTGAGTTAAAATTCATGTTTCCTTGTCTTCAGAGCTATTTCAGCTCTAGGTTAGGTCACTCATCCTGACTAGGGTGGCAACATAATTTTCCTACAGCATGGTAAGCACTCCAACACGAGGCAGTTTTCCAGTATATAGAGTCAAAGAACTTACTAGCAGTGATTTAGGTCATAAATTCATTGATAGCAGAGCTGGGAGGTCTCTGTGCTATTCCAAGAGGGGTGTGTGCATGCAGATAGCTGATGGGGAAGAACTGTTGGGCAGGGCACAGTCTAGGCAATTGCTGAAGGACCTACCATTAACTAAATCCTCTACATACACAGTGCAGTCATGTGTGTCAGAAGAAATTGCTTTCATTAGCAGGTTCAACTGATCTGTAAGCTTTTTCTTACAATATTCAAACACATAAAAAAAGAATTTAAATTATCCCTGCATAAAATGCACTCTTTAATATACATGGTCCATTACTGGGTCCAATATACCATTATAATTCACAGCAGCTATCAAAAGAAGCATTTTTGTTGTCTAGCACATTTATTTTTAACAGGCTTTAAACCACAAGAACACTAATCTAGCCTTTGCAGTGGAGAAAATGTTACTCTTAAACTCATTTGGCTTTTTTTTGGAGGTATCCTGCAGTGCAGCACAGTATT
This sequence comes from Oriolus oriolus, assembly GCA_013400235.1. Classification (NCBI taxonomy): domain Eukaryota; kingdom Metazoa; phylum Chordata; class Aves; order Passeriformes; family Corvidae; genus Oriolus; species Oriolus oriolus. The sequence goes on along the minus strand of VXBT01000184.1, from coordinate 412,993 downwards.
TTATTCGAAACTTGCTTCAGAACTTAACATCCTAAAGCCAACTCATGTCATGGGTTTCTAGCACAACTGGATTTATTTAATAATTTTTTGTTGTGATGGGCTACAATGGCACTACTAGTTCTTTTGTAATGAACCTCAGCAAACACTCACTGATATATTACAAATGAGTGGAACAGATCAAGAGCTATATATTGCTCAAAAAGATTAATTTAATAGGTGGAATACAGCTTTCCTTGCAATTGAGAGAAATTTCTCATGTGAGGAAGTAGTACTCATTTTAAGGGCTGAGGAATCAATTCCACAAAGAACATGAACTAGAAGTTCAAAATATACAAAGAATAACTGAAAACCAAGGAGGAAATACCCCAGATAAGATAGAACCTTCACTGTTTCTTCATGCTTATATTTCCAGATGGATTTGGATCTTTAAATACAAGAGGACAGCTTTCCACATCTGGATGATAAGGATGGAAGGATTTTTAAAAAAACTATTGTATTGTTTAGCAATAGCAGGAAAATAGAAAGCAAACTTTGAACAACACAATAGTTCAATTCTGTTCATCTGAAATGCAAGTCAGCAATTGTGGAACTTCAGTAAGAAAATACCTGTGATGTTACTGCAGCTCTTTACCACTACAACTGAAGTAAAATAAACCCAGTTCTAGCAGACTTAAGCTTGGTATCTGCAGCAAATAATTCAGCCTGACAACTGACATGGGAACATCTTACTCAGTCCAAAGGTTCAGTACAAGTAGAAAAGGAGCTTTGTGTGTGTGAGTAGAGTAACATGCTATGCCTGATATAGTCACATGTCATGACTAATAACACAGGGCAGTGTTGGTCTTTGGGTTCAGGTTAGTGCATATGGACATATTTGGGGGTCACTTCAAGTTTTTTATGTTTGAGCAGACTAATTCACCTCATGTATTTTCACCACATATGCAAAGCAAAGGCCTTTATCAACTTCTAGTGAGTTGAGACAAATACGGACATGCCCTGGTGAACCGATGAAATCACACAAGCTCAGGTAAAGATGCAAAGTCTTTGTTTCTGGTGTGATAAAAACACCTTATAGTAGGAGAAAGCAACTTTCTTGCATTTCTGAGTTGATCCTGTTGATCAACTTTTTTGCATGAGTCTGAGCATTCTGTGGTTGTCTGTACTGAACAGGGACAGTGTAATTTCCTTGGAATGTAGTTCCTCCTTTTGTAAAGAGCCAAGTTGGCAAACATGGCTGCAAGAACAGTTTTAGCTCCAATTCCTCAACTGCTCTCAGCACTTAGATTTTCTACTTTATATTTTATGGTTGTAACATCTATCTACCTGAATTCTTGTATTGAAATGCAGAGCATATTTTGGAAGCCTTTCCTGTCTTGTAAAGCTAACAGCCTTCCATACTGTGATAATTAAAGGAATGGCATGGGTCATAAAAATGAAAAAGATTAAAAGGCAGATAGTCATGAGTAACCAAGACAGCATACAGATTTGATCTAAATGTTCTAACAGCAATTATGAATGATCTTGATGCAGGACATTTCCTGCAGTTTAATTGTCATTTGCTGCTAATGGTTCTTAGGAGTCCCTGAGATAATAACTCTTCACAGCCAAACATTAATCTCTTAAAAAAAAAGAAAAAAAAGAAAAAAAAAAAGTTCTCTATGTCATTAGATACAGATGGTAAAGTATATTATATGACAACTGCACCAAAATAGTGATGATAAAGTGTATCTTATTACAATGGTACCAGTGGATCTACAAGCCCACCAAATGACCAAGTTTCCTTTTCATGTCATAGTAAATATAGTAAATATAATAATATCAGCAACAAAACCCCAAGAAGTCCCTGAATTCTTCCAAGGTGTGGTACAAACACCCAGGATACTAAGCAAAAGAAATTGTGCTGGCTGTGTTCTTTCCTCTGAAAGAGCTGGCAGGACAGTGTCAGGCAGCGGCTTTCTGCTTGGTGGGCACACATAAAGCATGCCACTGTGTGCCATGACTTCACCCTTCTTACTCAATGTGTCTCCAGGAGCCACAAGGCAAATTAGCGACAAAACTTAAGGGCAAGGATTTCCAAAAGGTTGCTGATGCCTTGCTTGATACATAACTCATCAAGCCGAGATGTCACGGTCAAACCGTGCAGGGTCCCAGCAAGATCAGCGCATCTGTTTGAGTGAGCTGGGCCCACTGATTTGGAGAGCTGGTCCAAAGGCTGGGATGAGACCCTCAACTCTCCTTTACTCAGCCTGCTGGGGGTGGCTTATCCAGGTAAAGGAAAAACCAAGAAAAAGCTGTGCTTGGGGACCTCTGTCAGCACAGTACAGAGGACTTTAACTTGCCTCCAAGTCATCTCCTTGCATCTAGGAACTTTTGTGGGGCTGCTGAACTGGCCTGGCCTGGCCCAGTCCATTGGGCTAATACTGTGATTTGTCTTCATGTTTGCTTAGTGCTGGGAAGCAGACTGCACTCTTTCCATGCCCAAGCGGGCTCCACAAGGTATAACCATGATTGTGTAATGCTGTGTTTGAGATCATCAGCCCCACCAAACACAAACCACCTCTATGCAAAGCTTTGGTGGTCTTTGCCCCAAGTGAAAATGTGGTGCAAACACTCAGAACAGCTACAAACAAAACTGAATTGGCTGTGTTTGTAAATTTGCTAGTGAAAGCAATGGGGTCTTTATTTATGCCTCAGCTTAATACTTTATCTGATACCAAAGTTAATAACCTGATGGTCTACTTAGCTTCATAGCGGCTTTTTGATAATCAAACAGGAACAATGTCAGGGATAGTGCTCATTTCCCATCTGTGTTTGGTTAGGAGGTTGTGACCTTTTCTTTTTAATGCTGACCTCGCTTTTGTCACTGTAAGTTTATGTTATTGCAGTGCACTTTAACTGATGCCCTACTTTCACTCAGTTTAGAAACGGAGTTAATGACAACTCGTTGGCATGACTGCTGCCTTGCTGCTAACCTGTGATTCATGATTGCCTTCCAAGGACTTTACAGTATTGGCGTTCATAAATCCCAAAATGGCCTGGGACCAGCCTATCTGACATCCTGGCTCTCACCAGAGGCAACAGTGTCACAGCTGCAATCAGGAGAGTGGCTGATCTGTAGCAGCCTCAGCTCCCTTTTTTTTGGCAGATGTCCCTCAGCAAGGGTCCGTCAGGCACAGCTTTTATTTTGAAATATTGTGTTGACCTTCAGAAGATGCTGAAAAGCTCAATAGTTTGAAGAAGGAGTTCAGGGATGGCTGAGCAGTCTGAGTTTTTTCATGCTAATGGGATCTGGTTTTGTGTATTTGTTTCTGAAAGGATTTTTCAGCTGCCTCATTTACTTTCTTTGAGCCTGTCCTCTCCCCTCATTTTGAGGAGACCTGGGGAGCTTAAATGTGCAACTGTTGCTCTTCAGGGGTTCTAATTTATACAGGGTCCAGAACGAGGCTTTGGACTTGTTCAGACCCTGGAATGCCTCCTTTGGAAATCTGGAGCCAGATTCAAGGAGTCTGTGAGATAAGCAAAGAGGCTGTTTCCACACTTCAGAGGGTATTTACCTTTCTCACAGGGGTGAAATGAGGATAAATGAATCCATTCTTACAAAACACCTCCGAAACACAAAAGGCTTAGTGCTGGTGTTTACTACAGGCATGGCGCAGAAAGGATGAGCTGCAGGATGGTGCCTGCCATAAAGGGGCTGATTTAAAGCCATGGTCCTCATCCCTGCATGAACAGGCTGGCCGCAGGTCTATGTCTGGGACTAGGGCTTGCCTCTGCTGCTTTCTGCCACCTGCCCTCTCTCTGCAGCCCCTGCCTGCACTCTCCTGCCCTTTTGCCATGAGATCCAGCAATCCACCACCCCATGGCCATTCCTCTCTCCTCCTCCTCCTCTTCCTGTCCCATTGGGAAGATGCAGACAGCGGAATGTGAGTCCTCCTAGGCAAAGCTGTCCTGATGCTTTGGAGCCAGGCCAGCTGGGAGGAAGAGAGGGGATGGAGTGTGGTGCTGGAGGCTGCCTGTCAGCAGCAGGACCCGTGCCTGGCTCCATCCTGTCTGGGCACTGCAAAAGAGCTTGGCTGGGAGCTGTAACCCAGCCAGCACTGAGACTCTCTTACTGCTTGGTCTTCTCTTCCAGAGCTGCAGCTCAGGTGAGATCCAGGGAATAATCAGCACAAAGTGCAGACACTGGTTAATCTAAGCACCTGAGAGCTTTTTGGCCAGTGAGTGTTAGCTTTTTAGATCCCTTTGTTGGACTTGTGCCCTGAACTCACTCTAAACCCCATTTTAGATGCCAAAGCAGCCTCTCTGGATCTTCCCCATAATATTAAGCTTGGTCTGCTCATCCAAAAGGAAAATAAAATGGCAGTGGTAAAATTGGAAATTTGTCAGTTAATGTATGTTTTTAATTTTGGACATTATAGTGAAACAATTGCTCCTGAGCATGATGTTCTACTAAATAGTTGATACTTAATTCAGTACTTTGGGCACTGAACAAAGGTCACTGTCATTTAGAAGAAACATTTTCTTTTACATCCCTGCTCTTACTAAAAATATTCAAATTATACTTTATTACTTATTAGCACTGTGTATGTTGTTTTCAGACAAGAAAATATGGACAACTTGTGATTAATAATTACTCACTTAAGCATTTTAAATTTGAACAAGATACAGATATTTGGGGTGATAACAGACAGATCTGAACCCTTACGCACCTGCCTTTCACACAAGAGCCTGGTTTTGGACCTAAGCTAGGGTGGGATAAGCTACATTCCTTCACTGTGAATCCATCAGCTTTTCCAAGACTTGACTCCACAGTCTATATGCAAACATTATTCTCATTGATTGCTGTGATAGTTGAGCTGACTAAGGACTAGAGAACAGGGTGCTTAAAGCAGCCTGAAAGACAGAAGATCTGTGGCAATGACAGAATCTCAATACTACCTCATTTAAAATGAGCAATAGATGATACAGAGTAAATACTGAGATGTAGAAGACGTAACAGGAATGACAGGTGCAGAAGAGTAAATCTTTAAAAATCTTATATATTGTTAATGAAGATAATCATTACTCTTTAAAGAAAGGCTGAATTAACCAACGCTGCATTTCCAAGTAACTAGCTAATGGACACAGGCATTATCTTTCCATAAGTCTTTGAAATCCCTATAAACCACGAGTAGTCAAATATTTGACTGATGGGCTTTTACCCCTATTAATAGCATGTGATGGTGGTCTCAGTAAATAACATACCTTCAAATTGCCCTTTTGCAGCCAGGGAAGGGGTACTTCCTCATTTTTAAGCCACCTCTTATTGCTCCTTGCTGCTTCCTGAAAGGCTTTTTGTACTGTGAAAACTATTCACTGGTTGCTACCTTACTTTTGTGCCCTGCAGGGATTTTGGGTGCACATACTCTGCTCAGATAAGCAGGGAGCTCTCCCAGTGCAGTCAGGGCAACTTTGAAAGCCATTCCTGCTTATCTGCAGAAAGAAGTTGGTCCAGCTTGTGTTTCACTTACAAGAGAATTGTGGCATTATTTGCATAAAAGAAGTTCTTTCAAAGCATGTTATATGAAAACTTCTCAATCTGAAAACAAACAAACAAAAGCGCAACTCAGCCATCTTCAGGAAGCAGGAAAGTTTTCTCTGAGCTCTACCCCAGCTGATATTATCATGGCAGCTTACATCTGAAGAAGAACAAACACATATTAGTTTTGTAAATTTGCTTTCATAAGGAAAGGAAACTCTACAGAGCAGAAAACAGCCCTTCTGGCTGAAAATGACCACACAAGGTGTTTTCCTTTTTTTATCCCTGCCTGAAAACCATGGGGTTCAGTTCTGCAATAAGAAGGTCATTAACGATTTTCGTGATTTCATGTACTCTTGTGCTGACTCTACTTACCTTCTGTCTGGATCTCACCTCTCTCAACTTCTATTAGCATGTTCTGCATTCAGAACAGTTCCTCTCATTTAGCCTCCCATAGTCAACCAGGAAAAAAAAAGGTATTGTTGGTTAGGTCTTTTTGAATGTAACCAGGAGAAGGAGAGAATCATCCTTTTCTCACAAATGGACACGCCTTGCAACCCATCTCTTTTGTATACATAAGGTCAGGATATAAAGGATGAAAATCAAATGGAATCTGATAGAAATAATAACTGAATTCTATAGGATTTAATGGAAGATAAAACATAAAGAGATTTTAACATCTTGCAGTTCTGAAGCACAAACAGATTGAATATTAAATTTCATAGGATAATTCAAAAACTTACAGTAAGGTTCCCATGCTAGATTCAATAGGATTTTCCCATTGTGGAAATTTATGGTGGAGAGCTGACAAGACCTTGAAACATCACAGGAGAGGACACCCCCAGAAAATGAGCTATTTAACCCTCTGAGAAGGGAAAAGGACACAGTGAAATGTTGCCACCATGCCATGTTCTCTGGTAATTTGCTTGTAAAGCCAGTGTTTGCCATACCAGGAAAAAGAGACATTTGGGAATTTCAGATTCTGACTACAGCAGGCTTAATAAACCCTAAATACTTGGAAATGAAGAAATCAAAGTAAAGCATTAAGACACAGTGCACATCTGGGTCCTCTGTCTGTTTGCAACTCTTGCATAATTTCCACTGAAGGTTACAGAATTTACACCCTGAGTTTAACTAAAGGCACCTACACCCTGGCTGGGGGAACACCCCCATTTACTGTTTGGAAGTGGTGCAAACACACACAGTGATAAAACTTATTATCATGCAGCACTCCATCCTTGAACATGTATAGGAAAGCAACAGCAAAGCGTTCGAAGTTTTCCTTCATCAGAATTGTTAGACAACAGTTAAGATAGTTTTCAATCATCTACTGCAAGCTAAATTGCATCTTCAAACGTGAACAACATTTTCCACTCATCTGAGCGGATGGTAAATACATTTTTAGGGTGAAATTTGGATTATTTTCTCTAACGCAGAAGTGCTTTATCACACAGGGAGCTCCACATTGGCTCACTGCTTACTGGAGCCCATTACTGTTTGCACTCTACCTACTCTTTAAAAGATTATTAATATTGCAATTGTATTTTTTTTACTGCAGCTTTGGGCATTTGTAAGAATGATATCGAATACTGAGTATTAACAAGAAACATTTTCCCTCAGGAAAAATATTGGCCTCTAATCCAAAGAGCAAAAGCAATAAACCTAAAGAGTTTAAGGAAAGGTTTTACAGGACAGTAATATATAACATGTAAAATTAGTACCCCCTCTCTAGAAGTAGACAGGAAAACCGAATATAACTAAAGTAATTCATTTAACATTTTCAATGACATTAGGAGAGAGCAATTAATCAACTTTTGACATTAATTCAACTACCAACACCTCTCACTGCCTTCAGCAAAGCTGCCTTGCTCTGCTTTATCCTGCTGCCTCAGACTTAACAGAATCTCATATATTTGGATGAGAAGACACATGAAAATATATATAATAATACCCATACAATAATACCCATAACAGATATTGGGATATATAATAGCAACAGATAAAAGGATATATAATTCACATAAGAGAAATCCTAATACAATTTGGACTGTGTAACAGTCTCAAAGACAGACAGCAACCCAAGCCTGAGTTACCCCAGCATATATCTAAGACAAATTAAGCTTGTGGAGTTATTTCACTTTGTTCTTTTCTAATCATGCTTTGGGACAATCCGCAGGTTTGGGACTCTTCTCTGGGCCTACTTGGAATACTGGGCTTACTTAGAAAGTTGCTACTTTTATCCTCACAGGATCATCCATGATGCAGGTGTGTAGGGGTGGGAGACGCAAACTCCAATGTCTTAATAAATATCTCTGATGGTCCTGAAATTCTGGTGAATTAGTTTGGGTTAACCAGTCCAGAAAGCACTCTTATTTAGGATAAAGCTAAAGAGAAAACAATAAAAAGTCATGTATGTTTCTAGGCATTCACATGGCACAGTGGACCTCTATCAAGCTGGAAATCTGACTAGCTGGAACAGTTTCAAAACAAAGTAAAAGAAAGGTGAGGTTCAGCATCCAGCTCAAACAAACTGAAAAAAAAAAAAAAAACCAAAGAAACATTAAATTAAGAAACCTTAAATAAGTAAGTTTGGAATTCTAACTGTAGATGATAATTGTTTTCATCTAACTCATTAAGCACACTCAGAAAGGATTTGTTTCCACAAAATTTAGATGAAAATAAATAGTTCCTGCAGGACTTAACAATTTGTACAACAATTAATGAGAAAAATTTTATGTCAAAAAAGATACATCAACCTTCTATTAAAGTCAAAGAAGAGGAAATCCATTTTTCAAATACAGCACAGACACACACAAAAGCAGAACTAAATCCAGTGTCCATGAAGAGTCAGTGGCAAAACTTCCAGGGACAGCCACGAGACCACAGTCTTGCTCAGAGTTCTCACCAGAAAGGTAGCACAACCACAAAAAGAGGTAAAAAAGCCAGTTTCCTAAGACCCACATGTGGTGTTGTAGGCCTGAGCATTTGCAGTGGGTGATAAAGGGACTGGAATTCAGCTGAGGGTGTGTTCTGCCAGATGTGGGCAGGGGTAGCAGCTGGCAAAGCTGGGGCTGGGTGTGGACATCCCACACCAGGGCCATGTGGCTCTCAGCCCTAACAAATACTCGGTATAATCAGTCCATTAGTCCAGGTTTCTCCCAGTCCAAGACAGTTGTTTAAAATGAGCATTATTTGAAGCAAACCAGAAACCTTAACACTGTATTTCATAAATAACTGTAACTTTATTGCCTAAATTCATGGTGGTCCAGCCTTGTTACTATTGCAGGCAGAATGCCTTTCTGAATCTCATGACATCACCTCTCTCCTCTGAAGGAGGTTCAGCTATGGCATGTAGGGTGCAAGGTCATGCTGCAAGGTCACAAATCTACACACCCCAGACACCAAAGAGGCAAGAGTATTATATATGCTTTATTTTTTGGTCACCTGCCCCTATCCAAATAGCTGAAAGCCCTTCAGGTATTACATGCCATCCTCCTGCAGTTGGGCTACCACCTGGAGGCCACCTGCTGGGCTGCTCTTTTTAAAGAGAAGCAGAAAATTTTATGTGACTCTCTTAAGTCACAACCAAAGCTACGATTCTAGCCATTTTATAAAATAAATTATACATTTGGCAAATTTCATATCCTTATGCTGAAGGAAAATCTGCCTCAAGCCAAAAACTTCCTGTGTGGGAAGTGAACAACTTACGTTGTATAAAATTGTCAATAAAAATTAATTACTTATTGCCTAAATCTAGCTGTATTTATAAGTGTGCCTCCTCAATTAACTGAGTCTGCTTGTAGGAGTGTAACTGAGAGGCCTCTGTGCTTCATCATCAACTCCAGAGCCATGCTATTTTGAAAAATAAAAGACCTGTATCCTGTCCAAAAAATAAACTCTGGAGGTGACTTGCCATGTTGCCATTTTGGATTACAAAAAAATACTCAGCCAACACACAGGGGAAGGCTCTATTCCAGCAAACACACACATAAACAGGAAACCTCTCTCCAGTCAGAAGGTATTTTTCCTTCGTACAATGGGGTTCAAAGATGTGTCATCATATAGTTTAAAACAATTACTAAGGAACCTTACCATTTCCAATAGTTTAGGAATAGAGTTGGCTTCCACAGTTGAAAGCCTGTCTGAACTAGCATGGGAAGCACACAAACACTAACAAATATATGCTGGCTTAGGCCAGTGGAGAATTTTTAATCAATAAGCGTGTCAAGCTGGGGGACAGGGAGGGGAGGGAATCAATTTTCAGAAGGCAAATGGTAACAACTATATATTTAATCAAATTGCAGATGCAATCCCTTAGTATTCTCAATATTTTTGAAAGTAAGTAGCTCCATGGCAAAGAATGAATTTCAATAAATGTCACGTATTTGGGTTTATTGCTGAACATTTAAATTTATCAAGCTAGGTCACTGATCCTTCACAGAAATGATAACCATACATGTCAAAAAGATTCTGATAGTGTTTAGCTGGTTAAACATCAAAATGAAGGAACTACAGTAGAGGAAAACAACTTACATAAAAAACTGTTATTTCTGTATGACTACAGGAAAAAAGATATGCCAGTGTGACCCTTCAATGCAAGGCTAAAGCTGCAACGTGCACAACAAAGTGGAAAGCTATCAAATACCATGGTGATGGCCATGGCGTGAACACTTGAGCAAAATGAAAATCTTCTGAAAGCATTAGGCAATTTTCCTTTCACATGCATTTGCAACCAAATTTATCATGAATTCGAACAAGAACCTTTTGCTGCCTTCCATACAAAAGGACAATTGCGTGTTCACTTTCTTGGGACAAGCAGAAGAAACTATCAGAGCTGTAGGATGCACCAAAAAAAAGCATTTTGTTCAAGAATTTTGAGCTTATAAAACTCCTCAGCATTGCAGAAACTCTTCTGTTATTGACAACTGCTTGAAAAATTAAATGTTCTGGAGCACTTGCTTCCCTGGAGACTGGCGTGCTGGGAGGAGAGGCAGAGGAGAGGTTTCAGGCCATTCACTGCTTCTGTTGCACCACATGCACCCTTGTGCCTGGCTTATGTACACAGCCTCTCCTTAAAATACAAGCATTATAAAATTCTTAAAATTTGAGGGTTATAAGCCCCTTAAATTCTTTATCTCCACTTCTATTTTCCACTCTTATATTCGGTTTAATCAATTGCAACTAATTCAATGAAAGTCCATCTGAGCCAAGAGGACGCAGTCGCCATCCAGCCACATCAAGTGACTGAAAAAGATCACAGCGTGACTAAAAAGTCCCAGAACAGATCAAAAACCACGGCAATCTACTTGGGAACACTGTTTGCTTCAAAGGAGTTATATCCTGGACTAATGTGGTCTGATAACTTCACCTCTCTTTTCTTTTTCTAATGTTTAAAATTGGAGGAAAAAAATACTTTATCTTCTTGTACAACATCATAGTTTTCCCCAAGGCGAATAGCTTGGCAATTTGCTAGATTTGTTAATGCTAGAGGAAACAAGTTAGCACACATACCATGTGTTTGAATGCCTTTGGAAATTAGATTGAAACACTGATTTGATTTCCTAAAAGGTATCTTAAACAAGGCAAGGTTAGAGATTTGGAGAGTAATGAGAATTTGTGTGACTTCAAACAGCTCTACATAAAACAGACCTGATATTCTGGGGGGAAAAAGGTCACCTAATTATTCGTTTCCTGAAGGCCCTGTCTATACTACATTTCCCCTGGGTAAGGAAACTGATTTAAAAATGGCTTCTGCTAACGTGTTTGCATCAGTTGCTGTGTATGAGATAGAGATTTGTAAAGCCACTGCTAAGAAAAACACAACATTTTTATCAGAGAACAACAGAAACCTCCTCATCTTGGCTGTAGCAAAGAGATGCCATCCTCAGAGTCCTGCATGGAGCTGCGGCCCTGCCTCCTTGGTGATGGCATGCTGCTCGGGGCCATGTGGCGTGACCACCAGTGGTGCATTGCACAGGTTTAATTACCAAATACAACCTTTGCATAGGAATAAAATCACCAGCTGTGGCCACAGCAGACAAGATGCAGAGGTTGATGGCTTATCTGAGGGTAACAGCGTAATGAAACATGAAGTTGTGCCACTGGCTCAAAGGACAGACAGCAAGGTAGCAACAGGGAGGTAGAAGGCCTGGACATAAGTGTTTCACAGGAACACACCACAAAGGTGGTGTTGGCACCCAAAATCTTAGGAAGGTGTGTTTGAAGTTTCACACACAGCATGCATTCCTTCTGCTTTGCACCAAATAGATCCTTGTAAGTCCCTACTGACTTTTGTGTTTCTGTAGTTTCAGAGAACACTATTCATCTACCTTATCCCTTTCTTTTTCAAGAAATGATGTGTAGTGCTGGGAGAGCCCAAGCAGGATTTCCCTTACACTACATATTTCACAAACACAGATGGAGATGCAGGACCTCTCCTAGCTTTCTGCCTGAAGCAAGTAAAGTCTAGACACATCCCCACCACAAAGCAATCGTGGCACAAAGAAGATCCCCCAGTGCTCTGTGACTCCCACTGCTGCAGCTTTGGCTCTCTGGCTACCCTAGCACAGCATGCTGCCGGCATCAGGTTCCCTTTGTGGCTGCGAAGGCAAGGCTGCTGCTCTTGCACTGCAGCCAGCTGTGCCAGTTAGTCTCTGGAGTTCTGGAAGCCAGATTTAGGAGGCAGCAGGCTTTGAATTTCTCATCTGAGCTGAAAAATACAGAGCAGGCACTTGCACATCACAAAAGAATAAGAATAGGTGGGTTGGCCCCTTCGATTGCATTGGACAAGCAGGAAGAGGTTCCAGGTCATCAGCTAAGGTACTAGAAAACCATCAATGAAGGAAAATCAGGATGGGAAAGGCAGTCCTGGGTAGACAACACTTGCTACTTAGTTTTGCATTCATGAGCCTTTCATTGAACCTGTGTGGAATTTTGGCTTTCTGGCTGCCTTGCCCTGACTGAGTGAGCTCCCATCCATCTATGGCTGCACTGTCATCTACACCTGAGCAAACAACACGTCTATGAACCACTCTCCAGCCACAACATGTGCATTTCAGCTTACCAATAAAGAAGTGCTATGCAGTGGTTAACCTCTGAAGAAAAGAAAAAAAAAAAAGAAAAAAAAGGAAATTTAAAAGAAAAAAGGAAAAAAAGAAAAAAGAGAAAAGAGAAAAAAGCCTTATAGGATAATAAAAATAATTCATTCTCTCCCCACCAAAAAAGCACAGAAGCTGACTCTCTCTTCTGTAAATAGTGACATGAATGTTTTACAAAATATCCCAGTTTCCAAATGATTCAGTTAGTATTAGAAGACACGAAAAGAATCATACAGTGCTGAAGAAGGATTAGGGCACAAAGAACAAGCGATACAGTCATTCTCCAAGTTACTTTGTTTTCAACATGCAGCTCCTGCCAAAGGCTAGCTTTTTGCTCTCACAGTGTATGATCTGTAAACATTTAACCAGCTCTCTGAGAAACATGTGAGACCCTTTATCTTTCCCGATTATGAATCCAGACCTCTCAGATCTAAAATAAAAAGACAACAAAAAAGAGACACCATCCTCTTTTTGCTGCTGGACAATGCAAAAAGCACCTGTGGGATGAAAGCAAATGAACTACCACACAGGGCATAGGTTCTTCGGGAAAAGCATGCACTGCAGCTTGAATAACCTCCTACAGGTTACAAACGCACAGTTTGTTAAACAACGCTGGTATTTGATTATTAATCCCTATTGATGTATGTGCAAAACTTCCAATTTCTAAGGAGTGCATTCAGTGTTTATAAAGCCAAAGACCACCTAATTTAATGCTGACATGGAAACAGTGGTGGAATGCCATTATATGAGCCCTTTGCGATTTGTTTACCATTCGAAGCAAATTCTGCTTTTAAAAATGGAAAAAAAAAACCAACAAAAAGCCATACGGCAAGGAAGACTGCGAACGCCGCAAAACCATAAAGTACACATCCCTAACTTGGGGAATCCCGCAGGCTCACCCTGCGCCTCACGGAAGGCGGCCGGACCGGCCACCACAATCACGGAGCCACCGGCTCCGAGTTGGAACTTCCAGGCTGCACTGCCGGACACTGCCCCGCGGCGCGCTCCTGCCGAGCCCGCAGAGCGGGAAGTGGCGGGAGGGGCAGCGGCTCAGGCTGCGGCCAAGGGGCCGCTGCCGACAGCATCCCGGGAAGCGCTGCCCGCCCTGTCCTTCCCTGCCCGGGCAGCGGCGTGGCGGGTGTACGCGGGTCCCCGCGCTCTGCGGAGCCCGGCCGGGGCAGGGGCGAGCCGGCAGCCCCGCACCGCTATCACCTGCCCCCGCGGCGCCCGGCCCGCCCCGGGAGAGCAGCGGCGGCGGCCGCGGGCGCTGCCGCGCTCCCGCGAACTTCCCGGGCGGGGCACGGCGCAGCACCGTGCCG